>CAXAMN010008080.1:53230-145370 GCA_963970005.1 Durusdinium trenchii
TCAAGTCCCTATCTCGCAGACACGTCCGTTAGATAGTGACTTCTAGGGCTATGTTACGTACCGCTCAGATGATGCAGATGATGCAAAGCAGAAAATTGCATTTCTTGCATCCCTAAAGGCTTCAAGATAGCAAACATTAGCACGAATTTATCTTCCAGCACTTTAAGCCGGTTCCAAAAACGTGAAAAACACAGGATTCTAGAGCGAAAATGCCCCCCCCCCCCTAGCTAAAGCTATCAGTACTACTTGCGGTGCTTGCGGTGTAACGCGTGCCCTATAAAACGCCTCAGCACCTTCGGTGCGGGCGGATTTGTGGAAGCCTGAACTACCTTCAGTCTCCTTCGATATCACACTGTCTGGTCGACAGAGGCGAGGCGAACGTGCGAACGGGACTGAAGGATGTTGGCGACTGAAGGTGGCCACATGAGAATGGCGGCACTCATCTGTGTGTGGAGAAAACAAGTAAGATCCAGAACCATCCAGAATGTTGGGATATTTTGGGTGTTTCATTGTCCTTCTGAATTACAAGGGGGGGTTGGGATGGCATCCTAGTGAGCCACAGCCAATTGTTAAATACTGACTTTTTGTTCAGAATTTTCAAAACTAGAATCAGGACTGTTGGATAATGCTGGATGATGGGGCGACCACCATTGACGAGTCGTTTGGCTTTGTCTCAGGCTGCTCGCTCCATGATGGGCGCCACGACCGCCAACGAACTGGCTGAGATTTGTGCAGGCGAAGTGAGAGCCAAAGAACATTGTTCTTAGGATTCCAATTCGGTATTTATCAAGGGGAAGGGCAATGTAGGTGTGGGCAACTTGGGGATCAGTGTTGTTTTGCAATGGGTGTGTTTAAAGTCTTTGAGGGTGCCACATCTGGGGTTTCTTGGTTGTGCTGTATTCCAGCTCAAACTTCCGTGAACCAGCATATATTGGTCACTGCAGCCCCGGAATGGTGGAGAAAAAAAACACCCCCGAAGACGCGTTCCGAGAGGCGTTGCCTTGTCGGGAGAGCTCAGCTTCTACGCCTCCATGGAGACAGGCGCCGCACGACTGTGCACAGTTGGGACCATGACGAACTCGTGACTCGGTGATTTTTGTTGAAAGAAGTGTTGAGCAGCGCCATGGCCATAAACTCCTGTGTAAATGTTTAGTAAGAGGGTTACATAGGTTTCATTGTTAGTATAAAGGCTTAGGATAGAGGTTTTTGGTATGGCTCTGATGTCAGCTTGTTTGCGTGGCCTGTTTTGATACAGTCCGTGTCTCTTGCGGATCGACTGCGCCTAAAAGCTGCCAGGTACCTTTGCGGCAGCTCATTGGAACATGACCCATAAGTGAGGTCACGGCTCGATGTTTGGAACATTCAGCATTTTCTTGAACAGGATATGATATGATTTACAACTATATAGTTTAATTCAATGAACACACAAATTAGACAAGTATACGCATTGTCAGGTGCCCCTTTTTTTGCGAAGCACCTCACATATAGTTTACAGGTTTGCATGCCTGACTATGATGAGTTAAGATAACTCAGTGCAGAAAGGGCACGCGAGCAGTGAAAACTGGTCGCATCTCCACAGGTGAGACCGCAGAGTCAGTGAACAGAGACCGCAGAGTCAGTGCTGGAAGAAGGTGGTAGAAGGTCGTACCTAGGCTAGACGCAATTGTCCTGCACACCGGGTGGAGATGAACCTGAGATATGACTCTAGGCACATGTTCGGGGTATGTGCCGGACATGCTATTTTGCCCACCAGTGGCAGTTGCCCAGGATACACTGAAGGATGAACCAGCATGAGGACTGATTAAACGATATTCAAGGTTGAATGATGCAAACTCTGGGTTGCCATAGTTTCGGCCTCGCACGTGCATGACACCTCGTCATTGCACATGTACAGCCTTGCATATTTTGGTTTCAGGCTCCTTCTAAGGAAAGTCGCATTCGCAGACTAAGCTTTGAAGGAACGCTTCAGCTATGCAGCGAGATGGCATTGTGGTCGTTGTAGATCTGCTGACTCTCTCGTTTGTCGCCCACAGGAAAAGGCAGAACCTGCAGCTTATTGGCAAAAACAACTGGCTCCAGGTGTTTTTGTCTCTTGCATGCAGGCATTTGCAGGCCATGCAAGAATACCATTCCCAGATTTCCCAACCCCCCCACGAAGCGTCGATGTCAATCCAACTGACATTTCCCAGGACCTGTCATATAGATCCGTTCAATTCTCTCGGATATTAGCTGCTCCCTGGCCCATCAGTCCACCCGACACCGAACCCTGCACTGTCCAGTCCGCATCACCAGGCCAAAGTGGCTGCAGGATCCATCCAAAAGTCACAAGCCACATGACCCCTTTAACCTGATTCGATCTCTTCCTGGGGCCCTCGTCTTTAGATTGCTGGATTGCTTGGCGCAGTCTGGGTCCAAGACCAAGACCAAAACAACAATAAAAATAGTCATCAACCAGAATACGAAATAATAAAGATCTATCTCCTGGGACCCACCAGCAAGTCGACTCGACTCCATACGCAGTCCCCACACCGCACCAGGGCCCTGCACCGTGGAGTGGCGCGCCGCGCGCCGCGCGGCCCGCGTGGCCGCTCCGGCGAAAACGCCGCGGGTGGCGCCGGGGAGCTGAGGAAGAGGCGGAGATTTGGCAGGTCAAGAACCTCTCTAAGCAGAAGGGGTCTAAAGAGAAAGGGGTATAACTATTTGTGAGGTATGCATCACTTCTACTCAAAGAGTTCAGTTTTGGACTCCAAGAGTTTTGAGGAAAGAGTGGGGATGGACTTGAGAATGTCGAAGACCCAACCATGCGATCCATTGCGAGTCCCACCGGGCACAATCGGGCAGTCTATTTCTTTACGCGGGTTGGGGCGCACAGGCATGGATGCGGCTGCGAATGACGGAATCATATGGGATCATTGTATTCTGTATTCCGTTCAATCCGATAGATGGACGAGATGTGAGGAGACTTTGGATTAGGATGAATGCATGTTGGAGGCCATCGCTACTAGGGTGGAGGCCATCGCTATTAGGCTCCTTTTGTTTCTATAGGTTGGAGGCCATCGCTACTATAGTAACAAGATGGTCAGTCATGAGTCATGTCCATGTCATTCCAGGACCTCTTTTAGGATCACCTGACTGACCCTCAGCACCTCCAAGGCTTTGCCTCCTTGGAGTGCCCCGCTTCTTCGATGCCACCGCACAGCTCTTCAGGCGGTTTCTGCCGCACAGCGGCAGAGTTCGTCCGTTCGGATCAAACATGGAAGCTCCCCACCGAAGGAAGGTATGGAGGGATTATGAAGGTCTCAATACCCAGACACTCCATGGGACTGGCATATATATTATATATGCCTATACATTGGGGTGCTTTGAGGGGTCAATGGGGCGGCATGGCATATATGGCAGTCCCATGGATCGTCGTGTCTGGGATATGTTCATGACATGTTGGGGTGATTGTAGTATGATGTAGTATACATATGTTGCGTGCTTTTCCGGTCATTATCCACCCACTTCACCTGGCATACCATCCACATCCGATTCCTCGCGGTGAAACCCCCGGACTCTCCGCAGGCTGAACTTCCTGGATCGCATTGAGGAGACCTGGCCTTGGATGCTGAAGGTGTTAACTGTCCTACGTCCAGTTCACCTCGGCCAGTTCACCCGGTATTGAAGGGGATGCCTAGCTGGCCTAGCACAGTTTGATACAAAGTGCTTCTGCCAAAAAGCATGGGCAGGTGTTTCTAGCATATGTTCGTCACTAGTTAACTCACACCGAAAACCATCAGGATGTGGTGTTTGTCCTGCTTTCTTGTCTTGTAGCTGGTGTTTGCTTGCTATCTAACCAGCCTATCAGACGTCATACAGCACTGCTATGCACAGACAGACTGTCTGCTTTCAAGGCCCTGGGACCTCTTCGCTTTTGCCACGGCAAGTCGTCGACCGACCAAAGCCACTTGTTTCGAAGCTCAGTTCTTGCAACTGTCGACAGTTCGGAGAGTGAAGGTCTTCGTTTCGCTACAGGTTGATAGATGACATAGACGTACTCGTACTATTGAAAAGACTGTGTGTGTGTAAGTGTTTTTAGATATCTTCCAGTTGCTTCTCATTCAACTTGCATGCATTCTAGTGACACCAGTGAGGAGCTTTGGAACTCGCCATTCGGGTCGGGCCGTGGTGTGGAGAGCGAGCCCGACCCGGCTCTTCCCAGAGGTCCTCGGTTCCACCGTTTCTTGGAGCTGGAAGATGGAGACAAAGGCCCAACCGGCCACGACCGGCCGTGTGTTGAAAGGACTGATCAAAGGGCGCCATGCATGAATAGACAGAGGCACCCGGGCTTCACATCCTTGTTCGCAGTTCAAAGATTGTTCAACTCACCAAAGGCAGATCAGGTGTTATCTAAACTTATACAGACCAGGTTTGCCATGCGAAAACGAAACCTCAAGCTGTCCAGAATCTCTTCCCTCTGCTCTACTGGCTGCTGCGCCGTCCAAGGCCACGCGTGCGGACTTGACTCGACACGGAGCGGACATCGCTCGGGTGACATCAGACGTCCAGTTGAGGGTAGGGTGACATCAGACATGTCACATGTGTGAGGGTAGGGTACGTACCCCCTCCAGAGCCAGATGTTTCGCGTTCGCCTCCCAGAAATGGAGCCTCCATGTGTCAGGGTAGAGAGTTCTTAGTTCCAAAAGCTGGGCACCAAACGACGGTCAGGCAGAGTTCACCACGTAAGCACGTGGCTTCCTCACGCTTCCCACGTGGCTCCCACAGGCGGCACGACTCAATGTAGGTCACGGACGGAGCACGCCCTTGCCGGTGGCCACAGGGGGATCCGTCGGCAGAATGGACCAGGAACTCCGGTCCTCTCGATGGTCCTCTCTTGGTGATTTTTTTGTTTCTGTGATGAATTTGTTCTCTCTCCCGTCAACTTTCACATGGCTTGCATCAACATGTTGATACATGGACTTTTAAAGGAAGCATTGCTGTTATGAAAAACACAATTGTTTGGCATTGTTTGGCAGTTTTTGCATGTTTGTTTACCTTGGCACTAGGCACGCTGTCAAGTGTCTATCCTGATATTTTGCCCGCCAACGTTTGATAGATGTTGTGGACACATTGCTGCTCACATCGTGTCCATGGTTATGTTGGCCTGCCAATGTCTGTAAATGTGTTTGAACAAATTGCAATCACAGATTTGACGCTGCATGTGGGCCTGATACATTTTGACATATTTCTTGACGCTGTAAAGTAAAGTGTCAAGGCGCTGACTGCCATATCCTTTTTTTGTGCTTGGTCCTTGGTGATTTTGAGATGTTTGCAACGAAGGCGGAGTTGATTGTTTCCCACACTTATTTATCCTCAGGTCTTCGAGAGGACGTCCACCTCCTTCGCTGCCTCCACTCGCGGCCTCCCACTCACTCACACACACTCGGTTGCGTACGGAACTGGAGGTGGTTTACCACCCGCCAGCCTAAATAGAAAACCTAAGAGACCAGGACAGACTTGGCATCAATCCAAGAGGAAAACCCTGCATCCTTCAAATAGATTCAGAACAGATACATAAATTTAGTTTCAGAAAAGATAGTTAAATTTGCAGGTGCATACAGCTCTCACCATTGGCCTATTCATTGGCCATCCACCAATGGTGAGAGGGATAGCCCCCCTGCATTTTAACACCGATAGGTGACCTTTGATTCCAAGGCATCCACACACACACACACACACGCACCAACTCAACTCACTCACAAAAACTGACACCACCAACTCAACACACACCAACTTACACACGGGCCAACACACACTTAGATTCATGGCTCAAATGAATGAGCATAAGTTTCAAAAAGTGGTTTACCGGAAGCTAGTTAGTGCATTAGCATGCATTAGCACTTTACTGCAAAACACAGAAGGAGACAGCTTAAGCTCTACTTAGAACCACAAGTTAGTTGCTGCATCACCAAGTGCCAGTGCCAGTGGTGGAGCTCCACCCGTGGCGGAGCGATCACCCAGTGGGGATACCAGAGCTCTAAGGCGAAAGAGTCGGAAGAACAGAACTGTTTAACACACTCACTGGCACTTTACCAAAGCTTAAAAATTGACGCAGCTACACATCCAGCTGGCCAAGCTGGATATCCCGTGAAACCCGGTCGCTTCACACGGTCCCGGTGCTGTGTCCCCTGGACTCCTAGAGACGGAGTTGACACACACAAGGGCGCGCCGCGCTTTGCGGCGCGCCCTTGCTTTTTCGTGCAGAAACAAAGCATTGGACAGCTTAAGCCATACTTAGGTTCACAAAGGTTACCTATGGAAACATTAGCCCTGTAGTTAAGAAACAACGTATTGGACAGCTTAAGCATTACTTAGGTTCACAGAGACAGAGTGCTCTACCGGAAGCTGGCTGTCACGTGACTGAAAAAGACCTGGTTACACATCTAAAAAGCTTCTAGAGGAGAGTCAGACCTAGAAAAGGAAACAAAAGGCAGGAGAGACAGAAACGAGGGGTAGGGTTGTGTGTGAAGTGTTGGGGCGACTAGACGAGCCTCAAGAGCAACCTAACAAGCCTGAAGAAACACCTAACAAACGAAGAAAGAACGCAAGAGAGAAAAAGGTGTGGGTGTGTGTGTATGTGTGATGCACTCTCACTCACACTCACTCACTCTCACTCACTCACACCGCAACAATGGACACAATGTAGCGTTATATCTGTGATGGCAACTCTCCAAAGCAGGAAAATGCTGGGCCAACACAACAGTTAATGGAGGAGACTTTGCAGTGTCATGTTTCCAAACTATTTGTCAAAATTGATGGGCCACTCTACGTGCCAAACAGTTTTGGAAAACAACAGATTTTGCCAGCAATTTCAAATCACCCAGGCAACAAATCACAAGGCCAGACCTAGTCCCCCTTGTGTGACAGGCAGAAGTGAATCGCGTTGTTCCTTGGGGCAAACGTGGCAGAATCCATGGCCACAGTGGACGAGAAATCTTCCGATTCTGGAAATTGCGGAGGGGAGGGTGGGGACGGCTTGCCCTCTTCGGCGCTGAGGGTGGCTTGGCCGGAATGGCAGGAACTTCAGGTTTTTCTGAAATCCTCGGTGGCTGGAATTGTCCAGACCTGAGAGACATGCGGATGGGTGAGATCAAAGCCACTGTTTGATTTAAATGTTTTTCAGTTCATTGTGGGGTCTTCACCTCGATTGTACTAGTCCATGTGCCCTTGTGCCCTTGAGCCACTCACATTGGTTCAAAGAAACTCTTATATAAACCAATATACTGGCAAAACCAGAAACTGTCATCTCATTTGGCATCATTTCACTCGATGTTGGCAGTCCAATCCGTCACACGACGCACGTCAATCCGTTGACCTCGCGTCTCCTCACGTCTCCTCGGCCCCGATGTCTGCTCAGGTGGCTTGGGGTGACCAGCCGTTGGAGCTCATGAGCCAGGCGAGGTGTTGCACACACCGTGCCGGTCGACCGAGCGCGGAACGTAGCGCAGCCGTCGCCTAGACGTGAAAGACGTGACGCGGAAGACGTGACCTGGGAGGTGAGAAGGGGAGGTTTGGCAGGTTTGGCAGTTGCCTTGTGGGATTGGTCAACATGTGTGTTTTTTTGGGGGGGGTTGAGTGGGCAAGAAATCACTGGCCACATGTGATGAGCCTTTGTTGGGGGATTGGTAGCTTGTTGATGCGTGTTGCATGGCTTTGCGTCTGATTTCGTTGGATTTCCCCGGTGGTTCTTTGGCGATGGGGAATCCACCGCGGACATTCATAGGAAGTAAGTGTGGCCATATGAAGGCAGGAAGTATCAGAAGGGGCTGGGCTGGGAGCACTTGTAAAGCTTGTCAAGTTCCTGAGTGCATCAGATTGACATGCTCCCCAAACTCCAAACAAATGCTTGCATTCTTCCTGCTGTTTCTCGAATCCCACCCATAACTAAATCTACGAAGCAACAGAGCCCACCCAAGCAGTACTGCATCGCATCGCTAGCAGCGGCCAGCATCCCACTGCAGCTTGGCGCCGAGCAGCCGGTCGACCCGGTGCTTGGCTTGGCGGTCTTGCAGCGCTTGGAAGCCCAACGCAAAGTCCAGCAGCATTGGTTCACCATAAATAGATCGAATGCATGCGTTCATCCAGTTTTGAAACAGGTGTTGAACACTGTTTCGATGTATTTGGGCCATGACATTTGGTACACTTTTTGGAGATGTTGACCTTGGGAATTTGCTGAACATGAAGCTGACAACTTTTTGGTAGAGCCACAGCCAGGGAAGAAGCTGTCAGGAAGTTGTTCTTCCATGGTAGTGTTGCTGTTCTCTTTTTTTTCCAAACCCCTTGCTTTTTGCTATTAATGAGTTGGTTGTTGTGAGCCTTTCCCTTGCAGGCTTCAACTATATTGAAAGTACATTTCGCGCCCGCAGTCCGGTTTGATGAATGCAATCCTATAGAGATTATTGAGTGGTAGTCTGACTAGTTTTGATGTATCCTAGGCAGCAAAGACACATTGATGCTTAGCCAGTCTGTTTGTTGGATTCAGAAAGCTACAAACGCAACAGTTGTGAGTCCAGCTACATGAAAGTAACACGTTCTCGTTTCATAAAGGCCCACAATGTCTGAATGGCAGCAGCTCCAAGAGCGTCTTTACCCCCGAGTCCGGGGATACTCTCAAAGGAGCCAACGCAGCAAACTCTTTGTGACAGTTGTGCAGGCCAAGAACCTTCGTTTGCCCGGAGTTCATTGGTATCCACCCCAAGCAGTCGTGGTCCTAGGACCTCACGAGCGGCGCTCTCCTTTGGGCGAAGCATTCGGACCTCATCCCATCTTTGATTGGCGGATCGAACTCCCTTTCACAGGACATGAATCGCATTTGGCCTTCCAGGCAACTTGTCCCGAAACATTCTAAAAAGGTGGTTGTGTATAGTACTGTACTCCTGTATTCCTCCTCAACCTCAACCAACCATGTTTCTTCTTGCCAGAGTTCACCTGGCCTTAAGCAAGCCGCTTTCTGCTTTTTCAGGTGACTTGTGAAGGTGAGCTGCTGGGTGGTTGCATCCTACCCCTACGTGAAGTCCTCGCACTTAGTAGCTCCAGCACCGGATTTCATCGCGCCTTGCCCTTGGGCGCGCCACACGAGCGGAACTCGCCCGTGCCCAGCGCGGATCTCTCTGCGGCGCCGGACTCGGAGCAGCGGAATGTGCGGCCGGAGTTGGTGGTCGCCATCAGTGCTGTGCTGGAAGGCACAGTCGACTGTAACGCCCGGAAATGACTGTGGTGGGAAGAGAGTCCTCAGAGGGTCTGCTGTGACGGTGACGATGATGCTGATGACATGTCGTGTTTTGATGAACGAAGTGATGTACAAACGTTTTGTTTTTTCTGCAGGTGGTGATGTTCTCATACCTCAACAAGAGCGTAGTGCCGAAGAGCTGCGCCTCCACACCTCGCAGGTGAGGGTCACCTTAAAATCTTTGCGTGTCGAAGAGAACTTGGCGATTGCGGACGTGCAAAGAGGCGCGAGGTGTCTTCAGCTGCGATCAGCTGCGATCAGCTGCGTGTGCCCTGATTTGCAGGGGTGATCCTTTTTCAAGTCGGACGGTCTCGACCAAGTAGTACTTCCGGAAAAGACTCTGTCTGCAGTACTGGTAGTTCGTTTCACAAGTCCTTGATTTGTGGAGCGAATGAACTTATAGACTTCACTCCCTCCAGGTCAGCGGAAGATCGCTCCATACGTGATGGCGTCCTGTGGCCAGCAGACTGCACGGACCAAAGCGGCCTTTCTCACGGCCGGGAGGCCAGGTCCTTCGTTTGGACGAGTCGTTGGCAACACTTGGTGGTTGAAGGCATGGCTCCATCACGGAGCCTGGATCATGACAACCGCCAGTTTCCTCATGTAGAAACATGCTCTTTGTACCTGAATCCGTTTTGGTATGTTATGTTGTTTCGTTTTTCATAAGCCTTTTCCTAGGCCGGTCTGAGCCGGTATATCCACTCCGCAAATTTCAGGTGGTGGGTGAAATTCGTAGCCCTTGTGCAATTCTTTTCCACCTCTTTGTGTGTCCTTTCATTAATAAGCCTACACCCAATTTGTACCCATTTGTGATTGTGATCCTATTGCGAGATGTTTGAGGCCTGAATCCTGTGTACCGCTCAGAGCCCTCGTAGTCATCATCCAAAGTACCTGTTTGTTTCACTCTCCACGCACCAAACGGACAAAGACTGTCAAACAGACTTTGGTTTGCAGGCAAGACCGGGAGAAGTTTGTCTTCACCAAGATGCCCAAGGCCACCAGCGACTTCGATTGTGGCGACTTACTTCGTGGAAGTTTGGATCGCTACAAAGCTGTGCCTTCTTTGGAGGAGCGACGGATGAATGAGCCCGAATTCGGGTATCATATGCGCACAGAGAATGGTTTGCAAATTACCTATAGCAATGCTCAGTTTACCTTTTGGTATCAACAACAAGAAGTGATTGAGTTTATGGTTTATGACGATCTATTTTTCTACTACCCGGACAACCTCGTTGCCTGCGGCACACTTGATCTTGATGATGCATTCAGCGTTGCTTTTACAGAGCAGGGAGAACTCTTAGATGAGAATGCAAAACAGCCGAGGGTTCGCATGCACGTTACCCTTGCACCTTCCATTGCCACTGTGCGCCCTGGTGCAAGCACAAGTGAAACTTCAGCTGCAGATGGTGGTACTGGCGGTAGTACTAGTTCTCGAATTGCAGGGGAGATAGAGCTGGAAATCGAGTTCATGCAAGAGCCTGTTGCTTGCCCTACCGCACTGGAGAGCACTTTCAGACAAGCCTTGTCACAGAGCAAGAAGGCAGAAGAGTTACAGCGTGAAAGCCTGCAGTATTTGGCAGAGATCATCACTTCGAGCACAGTACGGCCTTCTGGCTTACCTGCATTAGAAGACCTTTTCAGCGAACAAAAGGAAGCTCGACTGCGCGATGTCAGACATGTCAACTTGTGAGCTCAGACTTCAGCTAAGGGCTCGGAACCTCTCAGGCTCAGGTCGTAAGTACCCCTCCGCATATAACCTGGTTTCGTGGAGTCACCCCCTGGTTGGTATTCGGATTGCATGTTCTTTCCAGGGGTCGTGCCATCCACGTAACCATGATTGTTTCAGGGTAATCAAACCGTACACTCTATAAGCGCAGTTGATTTACCCGTCCTTGGTCTTGAGGCACTCTGAGGCTGACGTGTATATGTAGCGTTGCATTCTATAGCTAATGGAAACTGTAGGAAGCTGTAATAGCATCAAGGGTCCTAAGATCGTTATTAACTCTGCCTGATGCAGTGAAGGGCAATGAGTGAACTCACACGTTTCGATCAGGATTGTTGCTCACTGTGAGAAATGTACTAGAGAGCAGCACAGCTGGCACCTGAAATGCCAGCCGCACTCACCAATGTTTGCGCGACCATGCATGTGATATTCAAGAGTATCACACAAGAGACGTTGGCCATGAACAAGCGTCCTGAAACAGGCCATGATTTGCCTTTCAGAAGATGAGAATGGTTCGTTGAACCTGCTATTTATATTATACATCTACTTAACCTGTGTGGGAGAACGAAAGCTGACTGAAGACATGTCAAACTTGTCAATCATGTTCAGTACATTACATGTCCAATAGGTGTTTCTTTATTACTCCAATTTCTTTGTATTTATGCCTTGCATTTCTGTTTCAACCGTTGACCCGTGAGCTCAGGAAAGCTTGGCGATCCTTTGTTGCACCTGTGCGGTGGCCGCAGCACGACGCATGATCGACCATGAAGACTGGGTGGTGGTGGTTTTTGAGAATCGACTTGAGAACATTGTCCAAGAGATTTGCGAGGTTCTACTGGATGATGGACATGTGCTCACAGCGGAACTGGTGACATGCGCTCGCAGAGCCGTGAGCTACAAGACCATTGAGAAGGCTGCGGAGGCATATAGACGTTCTTGTCGCAGCACTTCACAAATGGAACATTTGCTTCCTTTGGGCACTTTGCTGTGCATGCTACGCTCCACTGGCGCTTTGCTACGCTCCTCTCTGAAAAGAGCCTCTGAGGCGATTGAACCTGATGGGTCACATGGCTCCTTGTTCTTTGAACTCTTAGAACGTCATCTCGTGAGTTGTGGGGAGTTAGAAGTCTCTCAGCCCTTGGTTGTGCAGCTCGGGACTTCCAGCGATGAGCTTGGGGATTCCCCAGGCGAAGTGGCGGAGTATACAGCTGCACAGCAGAAGGAGCAGTTGCGGCTGGGCCGTGAGGCCATGTATTCCAACTTCTTTCCACAGATCGATACGCAGCGGCTGCTCGATAGAGAGAAGGAGGAGTGGCAGCTGGAAGTATTGCCTGGACAATATCCATTTTTGGTTCCAGCTTCAGTGTGCATAGGAAGCCTTTGTGGTGCGATCATGGCTTTCTCCATTGTGGAGACAGCCGTGATTGTGCATACGATGGACGCTCGCATTCTGTGTCACAAGGATTATGAGCACATGGCATTGATGCGAGCTTCCTGCTGGGTGATGAAGGACTCGTACTTAGACAACTTCATGGAATGGGTGGCAGAATCACCGGGATGGTTCAAGAGCATCTTCATCCTGTCAGGACTCATGGATGGCAAAACCGCTTTCACCTACATGCGTCGACGGGTGTTGAAGCTCCGGGAACTGCAGCTGGAGTCGATTGGTGAAGCGCTGTCTCCGCACAAAGTCATTTGTATCTCGGGATTCTTGCGTTCCTTCGCAGATCTTTGCCAACCCTGGGTCGTGGATCCCGACAGGCCCTGGACTTCGGCACAAGTCCACTTCCTTCGCTTTGAGACGGAAGTGCTTCATTTGCTGGGTGTGCAGCTGAATGATGTTTTGGCACGGGATCTCAAGAGGACGCAGCATTGAGCGGCGAAGTCGAAGGCATCATTTTTCTTCCACCAAATCCACCCCCCAAAAGATCCCCAAAAGGATCCAAAGATGGTCAGTGTCTCCATCTTACCAGCCACTTCTAGTACTTTCGAGCCCTTTTCTCACATCCCACCCGGTGGGTTCTGTTTTGACGTACTATCCCTCTCCCGTTCTCCAACCGCCTTCCCGGAAAAAGCCGAGAGTCGCGCGCCTACAGATCCTAGAGGTGGCCGCCCTCCTTTGCATGAAAGCGCCACATAGCGGCACCAGCACCACCTCTCAGGCGTCTCGGCGCCACCGTGGTGCCGCAAATCACACCGCCTCCCAGTCCCCAGTGGGCCCTCGAACACCCTCCACGTACCCTCCAACCGTACCCCAACACCCAGTCCCCCTTCGCCCTCGCAGGACCGAGTACGTGGCGCGCTTCCTGGTGGCGTGCACGAACCTCATCAGTTTCTCCCAGCGCCTCACCGAGATGCTGCTGGACGAGCTGGGCGACTTCTTGGACCGAGCGGCCACAAGGGCGGAGCAGGCCGCGGTCAACGGCGGGGGAAGTGGGGCACGTGTCGTTGGAGGAGTGGGGAAGCCATGAGAATAGAACACACAAAAGGAGGAGCATGTCGTGCATTTAGCACGGGGACTGAATGGTTTTCACATCATAGTCCCCATCATGTAAGAAGGCACTTATTCCAGGAGACTTAAATGGAGCTGCGAGGGTGACCTTTGCAAGAGCGCATACATTGTATTTATTCCACTACGTCACCAGACCATCAGAGGAAGACACACACACACGATCACACGAGCTTCAAGCAAGCTCCACCTGATTCCACTGGTGTGTGTATGTGTGATCACATGTGATCACATACACAGCTCCACAAGCTCTCCACAAGCTTCCAGCCAACTTGCATTGCTTTTCTTTCCCACTCAGGTCGGGAAGCTGTTGGCTCGTCAACTGCTGGAAGCTCGTACCAACGCCCGTCGTCGGAATGCCTCCTTCACAGTGAGTTTGGTCGGCTTCTCGACCGGTGGAGTCGTGGTCGAGAGCTGCTTGAAGGAACTACAAGAGATGGTCAAGGATGGCGACCATGTTGCCAGTGATATCGTTTGTGATGCCGTGATGTTAGGCACCCCCAGCCGAGCTTTGGACGAAGATTGGTCCAAGCTCAGACAGCTTGTGAGTGGACGGTTCATCAATGGCTTTTTTGCACAGGACTCCTTCCTCTTGTCCCATCAATTCCGCCGCGGTGGAGCTCGCCTGGCAGGCTGCAGCCCTTTGCATGCCCCGGATGTCGAGAACGTTCCAATGGATCCATTCATCACCACCCACAATGAGTATCCTGAGCAGATGCCCTTGATACTTCAACGCATTTTTCAAGGTACTTAACCTGAGGAACAAAGATTTCCGACTGATCCGTGTCCCAAAGCTGGTGCGGCAAAATCTATTGTCTGAAATTGTGTGGATCTAAGCCCCGTGGAAGTAAACGAATGCTGCGCCCTCAGGTCGTCCTTTTCTTTGGACTTTCGGATGACATATTTCTTTGAAGACGTTTGAAGCGAAGACCAACAGCAAGCTACTTAGTATAAGAATGAGTCAGAGTCTGAGTCATGTTTATATTAATAATGACCTCGCACTCGTCGTTTTCCGTGGCTTTGTCTTTTGGGACATCAACTCCAATTTCTTGAAACGGACCCATGGTCGCATATGCTGCGTGCTTTCCTGGGCTGCTTCTTACTTGGGCCTACCAATGTTCAACGTCACGTCCCAAGGTCAGGTGTTGGTCATGATGATGTGACTGGTGGTAAAGATCGCAATTGGCCAGATCCTTGGACCGGACGAGCCAGATCGGATTTGGTCCGCAAATCGATCAGACTTCAAACATCCGCAAACAGTGGACAACCGGTCAAACTGTCGATGACGACGAACTGTCGGATATTCTAGGATCATCAGCAAGCACGCTACAGCTGGAATTGATCTCAGTCTTCTCGGGCTATCTCGGGCTTATACCAATATAATTCATATGAATCAATTGACTTCGTGCCATTGTGGACGATTGAACCCAACCGCTTCTCAGACCTGAGGTCTTCGCTTCTCGTGCCTAGGTCGAACATGAGCAGCTTTTCGGGATGGGGCGTACACTTCTCAAACGGTACCACTGGTGACCGCCTCAGGTGACTGCCTCGGAGGTAGACTTCCTTGCTTCTGCTTTTCCTTTCCTCTGTAGGTTTCAGTCCAGGCACTGGTCTGTTCAAGCAGTCAGAATTTGCCGGCGACATCTGTTCTTTTCCGGTACCACGTTCCGAAAAAACCCGTCCGATGACGCTTGTTGCCATCTTCCAGGTCATCATGTGAGGCCTGGTGCAGGCCTTGCGCAGCTTCGTGCGTTGCAGTCACGTGGCCGAGTCAGTGGTGAACCATCTCTCTGCACACATGTTGGATTGATCGTCGGATCCAGAAGATGCGGACGTTGTCTATGAATCGATTAAACACATGTTATCATCATATACTGTAACTAAATGATACTAAAATCTATGTTTGATACACTTTATGATAGATATAGATGATATATGATATATCAGAACAAATACGCAACTTGTGACCCGTCCGACCGTCCTCTATTTTGGGACTGACCGCTGGGTGGTCGATCGGTCGACACTCCTCTTGATCGGAGGACGTCGGACCGAGGTGGTGTGCTGATGCGGTGAAATGGCACGAGACGAATGTCATGGGCCACCAGTGCCCGATGGACGCAAAGACACAAATGTTTGGGCCACTGAATTTTTGACAATTTTTGGAAAGCAATAGAAGATCGACATGTGGGATCAAACTTCACCAGGTCTTTATGTCATTAAAAAAAGACTGTGTGGAAGCAAGCTTTAACCATCAGATCACTGGCAGACAAATTTGGGAACAATGTGGGAACTGGAAGGTCTGACAGTAGAACCATGACACTGACAGACTGTTTGTGACTCGACCACGTTCCGGTGTTAAACCCGAGTACCTGATTAAAAATATACACAACTAAAAACTCATGTCGGAGGGCTCTATAAATAGGAAAATACTGCATTAAGTGTTTATTGTGAGCTCTTCTGTTTTCTGATGATTTTTTCATGCGACTTGTGCCACGTTCCTATATACTGTAGCGCAGTATTTCTTTGGGGAAACATTTGTCCTTGTGTCGTTTTATCAGGTACTCCCACATCTTGTACGCACGTTGGGATTTGCAATGGCTCATTCCCCTGCCTAAGCTGACTTTGCTTAGCGTCTGGTGCCTAGACTTCGGGAAAAAAAACAGGATTGATGATTTCTGCCCGGAGTTCGTGCCCAGATCAAAGGTCTTGCCTAGTAGGTGCGAGCTGCTGTCTTTTCGTCGCGGTGCCACGGGATTTTGGCAAAGCCAGATTGCCTTGTTTAGACACGAAAGAAAAAAGCACCTGGAGCTCAGGAGATGGATGAAGATGCCATTTGGCTCCCTGCAGTGTCTTGGCGCAAGAAAAAAGAGGGGATCCAAGCCAAGCAGCCTCAGCAGCCTTAAAGTCGAACAGCAGCTCAAGAGGTCGATGAAGTCAAGAGACTGGTCAACTGATACACCCGGGAAGAGACTCAACCCGGTTTGTAGAGGAAGATCGTTTTCCAGTCTGGTCCATGCCAAGCCCGGTTCCATGTGAGTCTTTTCCCGGGTGTAGTTGGTCAGTGCAAACATCCGGAGGATGGCCAAACATCCTCCACTCTCAATGGGACATGTCCCATACATGTCCTGCAGGGCGCTGGGTGCCAGGCTGCAACAAGTGAAGGGAAGCAACCAAGTAAGAACGTGATGCTGTGGTAGACATTTTACGGATCACATTTGTAGTTTTTAAAAGTATATATCCTAATGCTGGAAGCCCCAAACATGCACTGAGCAGCGCTTCCTCCCTGTTGCTGGTGATTTTTCCTTGGCGCATCACTATATCACCCTACTGTCTCATTTGTTGGCTGCTTGCAACACATGCAAGTTGTGCACGTATTCTTCTTGTCCTGGCTAACCTCCCTGCGACGATGTCGGACCGTCCACCCTGACGATGTCGGACCATTGGAACCTGAGGTCCAAGGGCAATTCTTTACCAATGACCGCTTTGCAGTGGTTCCGCGTCAATGGTGACCAGACGAAGTATGGACGGTTCCGCGTAAATTTTGGTGTTTGGCATGGGGGGTGTCTTTTGATGTGAGAAAGGCGACCTCAAAAGAGACAGTTTGAACAACAAGCAACTACCAGGACCCTCCGACAGGTCACCAATAGAGACCTGTTAGGGCCTAACAACCCTCAACTAACAGCCTGTTGGAGGGTGCTGGTATATGTGCCAACAAGATATATATCGTCTTGACTGGTCTCCTTGCCAAACGCGGCCGGATGTGACCGGTACCCATGTGCCATCATGAAAGGTTACGTGTTTTCACAGATAAATGGTTTGACCTTAGGGATTCAACCTGTTGGGTATTTATAGCTGTTAATAGTGTATAATTACATTCTTTGTGGCTTCTGATTGAGTTCAGCTATACTAAATACATCTAAATACCCAAATACCGCTCGGCCAGTCATTTGTGGCCTCTGCTTGAGTGGCTTCTGCTTCTTCGCCACCTGCCTGTCAAGTGCACACCTATGCTAGCGGCTGCTAGCGGCAGCTCCCGAGGCTTTCAGCATATTTTGAAGGCTGGAAGCCGGAAGCTGAGAGCTATCCAAGACTTTACTCCATGCCACAAAGCGTTTGCACTCTGCTGGCAGCGCATCATGTTGCAAGCGCACAGTTTGCTTTGCAAGTATTGCAAAAGCCTGCGGAAAGAAAAGCATGTCAGAGGTAGTTGTACTTATGTAGCCAGCTTGCTTGTGCCCACCAACAGTTTTCTTTGCAAACAACAGCCATGGCTTGCAAGTCTTCTGCCAATATGGAAATATCCACTGTCCTCAACTCTCAGCGTAGACCAGCCATTCCTGCCTCCGACTTGCTTCCTGCCCAGAAGGAGAGAAAGCTTAGCACACCCCTAGTCAAACAGTGCATAAACCATGGAAATATTGTGTGCAAGGTGCCCAGCACCTTGCTTTCAAGCAGTAGCTCAGACAACAGCAGTAGCTTTCTGCTGAGTAACTCATTCTATCAGATTGCTCCCATTCGGCATCAGCGAAACATCGACTTATTGGCCACTCAGCGAAACATGCCATCATAGATCTTTGGCCATTGATGGAAGGATCTTTTTCAACCACAGACGATGAGATGTTTTTTTGACATCTCTGGAATTCTACCCCACCTGCTCAAGAGTCTACGAACTCTGTGCCAATCTTCCTGCTCCCAGCCTATCATGGTAGCTGCCATTTTGCCCTTCCAGCCTGCATGAGCACCAGAAACAAAGACTGGAATTTGTGGACGCCTTCCTTTCTTTTACTGCAGTAACATTTTCGTCAACCAAAACTACCAACCGATCACTCACTTGCAGCAAATAATGGATGTTGCCACATTTCAAAGCAAAATGCCTCTTGTCAGTCTTTTGAACACCATGATATCACCCTTGGCCTTTGTCATCCCAATGGCAAGAGTTACTAACATAATTTCGTGGGAATCCTGCGCTCAGCCTTGTTATGCAAAGAAGGTAACAATTTCTTTGTTGAACTTCACAGGTTTCAGCTACCTGCGCCTAGGTGTCAATTGAATATTGTCATTTTGAAACTGAACCTCTTCTCTGCTCAGCCCAAACACCTCTTGTCAGAAGAGGATTCATAGTATTTCATGTTGAAGCAGCTACCACCATGCTGCCTGATGGCAAGCAACAGATTACTATAGTGGCCCCAAACCAGATATATACTAAGAACTACTAAGAGCGATCCCCTTCATATGACTTATACATACATGTCTTGATGACCATTTCTTTCTGGCACTTGTCGTGCAAACTATCCTCTTGCAAAATCACGCTGTGCTGTGCGGATCGGATTCTCGAGGCTTGTGATCTCTGGCGAGGCAGAGAACGTTTTCGAATCACAGATGTCCCGTGTCTGGGTGTCCCAGCTCTTCACATCGTTTCTGGAGTTCAGCTCTTCGCAAGAAGGAAACATCGACCGCAAGAAAGAAGGCGTTTGCTTTTTTTTCCAGTATGGTTCCAGTGCCAACATGCTGTCATTCATGGGCAACTTCTGAGGTGGGCAGACCCAATTTTCTTTCTGACAGCACTGATTGCGAGGCAAAGATTGGAAGTGATTGGTGAAGCAGTTCATTGACGACCATATTGACCCGAACGGACAGAGTTGCCTTGCTTTGTTTTACGGTCACTGGACACCAAGCATCGCCACAGATGCTTGTGTCATTCTTTGCAGCTCTGGCACTGTTTCAGGCGTTTCTTTATGCGCGCTTGTCCTATATGGGTGCCAGTCAAGAGCTCAATTTCAAGATTTACATCAGAGAAATCTTCCAAGAACCACTTGGACAAGCCCTCCGTTTTGGTCATTACAAAGAACACACACACAAAGAACAATCACGTTTCATTCGCTGAAAAAGCATCACACGACCTCCGAAAAAGGGGTCACCATATTGTTTTTCGTTCGATGAGGAGCTGCTGAGCTTCCACCCATCTTCTACGTGCAGTGTGAACCATCCAAAGACTTGGACACAAGGACCGGCGACCGACGGGACCGACGGATGGTGCCAGACGGAGGCTGTGTTCGTAGAAAGTGATGGGGGGGGAACGTTGCTGTCCACAAGTGGTTGGACACAGGCAGCCAAGGCAATCATGGAAAGAAACGGTTCTTTGGGTCGGTAGAAGTCACATCACATCCACATCCACCAGTGATATCATCCCTCTCATGGTATCCGCAGAACCCCCGCACGGTTTCTCTCGTGCGCCCGCGTAAACGCGCGTCAACGTGCACCGCTCGGTGGGGTGCTTCCGCCGCGTCCGCCGGAGCCGGGGGCTCGAGGAATCTCCGGAGCCTGGGGCATTTCTCCTGTACGCCATTTTCTGCTTTGATGGAGGTGGAGGTCGGGTGAGTCCAAGTCGCCTAGTGACTATCATGTGGGGAGGGGTCCTGCGCGTCTCATTTGTGAAACAAGTATAGTGGGTGAGACGATGGTGAGTCTCCCGTGTGGCCTCCGTATGGCCTGAGGATGACGGAAGTCAAGATGTTTGCTTGTGCAGCATGCTGTTGGGTGTCTTGGCAACATCCACAAAGGCTGAAGGCGGTTGGTCAGGTGTTGCCTCCTCCCAGACTGATGTAGAGAAAATGAGACAAAGCACAAAACAACTCGAAGGACCAGCGAAAAAGCGGAAGGAGGGTCCATATCCTCAACAAGAAATAGCAACAAGCATGTGATGCAGTCCGCTTTTACGCAGGTCCGCGGCTTCGACGAGCTGAGCAACCGAGAAATCATCGAGGCCCGGTAGTGACGTTTCAAGACGTCCAGTACGCCGGTACGCCCCCGGTACGCGTTGGAAAAATGTTGAAGTCAGGATGAATACCGGAAGAGAATGTCAGAGAAGTAGTTTGCTCATAAATTGAACATGTTGCGTGTGTGTGAGAGGGAATCAATCGAAGTTACTAAGTTCATCAAATAACTGTTATAACATTGTCAGATCAATTGGCTCACTGACCTGCACCAAGAAAAGTGCCAACTCAATTTTTTGCCACTCTGAAAAAAGTGGTGTCTTGCTCAGTTGTCACCGCCTGATGGATTGGAGGCACTGGGCGGCGCCAAGTATTCGAATGAATTGGCAGGAGCCAACTACTGAGAGCTGCTGACACGAGACTCAAGAAGAAAACTCATGGCGGGCGTGGCGTCAGATGGCACAAAGCCCCAGCAACCCGTGTGGAATAAATCCATCAACCCATCGAAAAGTTGGTCATTCAACAACTCGAAGATCTCGGATTCGAAAGGCATTGTAACATGACATACACCACAACATATTGCCGTGCAAAAGACTGCGTGTGCATTGAACACCAATGTCGATCGCTCCAAATGAACCGGTGCTTCCAGCCCGCCGTCCAGCCCACCCTCGAACCGCCAAGAACGCCGACCGCTTCGAAGCGCCAAGGTCATGGCGACGGAGTCACTTCTGCAGGGACTGCCCACCGGATCCGACGCCTGGGAAGCACAAGGCCGCTTCGTCCGCGGGGTCGGTTCGGGACGCCAGCCACGGTTCGCGGGGCGGTTCGGGGCGGGAAACGCTGTGAGACCCGGGTGTGTGTCGAAGAGAATAACCACACGTGCTTGAAGAGGTGGTTGTGAAGAGGTGGCGTGATATATCTTCTTGGTGGGTGACCAAGAGATTCTCCAAGAGCGGCCAAAAGGTTTCTTGGAGAAGAGACTCTGTCGGCTCTCAACGACTTCTGAGCCAGCAGGACGATCAACCACCTACAACCAGCGTCTATGTGCTATACGTAGATTGCTCCAGTGACTCGTAATCATCAGAAACTTAAAGACGGAGCGCGTTTCGCTTCCGCAATCACCATGTCATAGGCTTTCCAAAACCATGTGCAGGGCAGTCCTTCTTCCAAACGTCCCTACACAAACATGTTCGGCGTTTGGCAACATTTGAATCATCCGAAACATTCCGAAACTTAGACCATTTTAGACCTGTGTAAGTCAATGACCATCAAGAGTGTTACAGGTCTGAAACCACAAACAGTCTGTGTTCAGTGTGTTTCAGTCTTTTGGGTTGCAAACGGTGCGCGCTTTTTGCGCACGCGTTTGCGAGAGCGTTTTCTTGTAGCGTTCAGAACGATGTTGACCCCACATTTTAAGGGATGTGGGCCATGCGTTCCGGTCTAAGTCCCAAAGGGTCGCTGTATAGCCCGGTGCTGCCACCCCGGTGTATCTGACCGGGCCTTGCCCGGGCCATACCCGGTGTATCTCACCTGTGTTCGAATTGGCTGTTCTTGGGGCATCTCAGGGCACAGGATGATCGGTCAGCCGTGTGCTTGCACGAAAGAAATGGACATCAAACTATACCCTAAACTGCCCCCAGGTGACCCATCGATATGATGTGTGAAGACTCCTCCCCATCCAACAGAGTAAGAGAAGATGCGCCCACCTCGGGACCTTCCTTCTTTTGGCTCTTTCCTTTGTTATCCTTTCGTTTCGGTGCGGACTCCGCTGGAAGGTGTTTCGCTTCGCCCCCCCACGCGGCGCGTCGCGGCGTCTGGCGTCGTTGTCAGGGCCAACGCTCTTGATGCACCTCATCAAGCCGGTAGTCCAACACTTGGCACTGCAGGATCTCGTCGTCGTCGTGGTCCACAAAGGGAAGATCTTGAAGGTTTTGCCCTTTGTTTCAGGGATCCCGGAGCCTCCCACTTTGCGGCCCTTTTGGGGGGGCATCGCCGAGCCTCGCATCACACATATCATCACATATCGCAACCACTGGATCGTCATAACAACCATCGAAGGCATCCGGTCGAAGGCACGTGGGGGCTGGGTAGGTCCATCCCAACCCGCATTCGGTCGAAGGCCTGTCCTCAGGAGGTGGAGCCAGTAAACCTTCCAGCTTGGACCAAGCAACACATCGCGAACACGGTGTTCCTCGCGCAGCAAGTGGAGGCCACCGAGGGCAGAGGGAGAAGTCTGTGAGTTGCTTCCTCGCGCGTGAAACTACTGCCGGTCACAGTGGTCGGACGGTGGACGGTGGGTTGTCCTGGTCTTTGAGACTTTGAAGTGTACTAAAAGGTGGAAGGTTCGACTTGTACGACGTACGATCCATATATACAAAACCATGCCCCCCCGAACCATACACCCTGGCTCGAACCTGCTGGCCCGACATGTGATTTCTGCTCAGCCATGTATATAATTATGGGCAGGACTATTCCATTCCATAGTACTTGAATTGAACATTGCATGCTTGATTGCAAACGTGTTGGCAGGACCTACTGGCTTTTGTTTCAGTGGTCGGCCAGTACTCTCCTCTCTGCTCTCCCTCTCTCACTTCGCGAGGTGGCTCGAGCGATGCAGAAGGGCCTTTGTTTGGAGGTGGAGGATTGGAGGACGGTGACCAAAGCAGCGGCGTTGGTGCGCACGGAGACGGGAGCGTTCATAGAAGGGCCCGGTGAAGTCTCAAAGTGATCGTTGGCGGCTAGAGGAGTTGGCACGTGATCTCGGCAGTGAAGTGGTGGTTTCTTACTGCTGGTGAAGTGGTTTCTCACAGGTGAAGTGGTTTGCAACTAAAACCATTGCTAGCGAGCTTGAGGGTCACCCCTGTGGAGGCCCGCGGCCTGGGGGTTCCAAAATGATAGGGTCTCTCTTCCTGGCAGGTGAGGAAAGAATCGCAGACAACGATTTTGTGTAAAGCATGTACCAGCAGTCACAAGACGGGGTGGTGTTTAGTCCCATCCAATGAGTGGATGTTCTGGGCACCCCTAACCTTCATGGATCGCACCCCGTCTTCTGACTGCTGGTATATAAACTTAACTTTGAATGTCGTAGAATCTTTTGCCCCAAAAGTTATCTAGCTTCATTTCGGACAGCTGGAAGCTTCCCAGGTTGTCCAACGAAGCTGCACACAAGTAAAAAATCTGCCCCACACAAGCCCGGCGGAGGTCTTACAGTGAAGGCGGAGTCTTTAAGGTAGAGGCGCAAGTTCAAAAGATTCCGCCCAATTCTTTGAGAACATGTTCTAACGACAGCTACCTCAAAACTCCAAGGTGAGGAACCATTTGCTCCACGCGTCAACCGATAACATCCAGGAACAAACCTGCTCTGAACTTGTGTGTGTGTTGATAAGAATGATTGTTTGGTGCAACAAAGGAATTGAACCCACTGCCACAGCGTTTTGATCCACATGTTTCACACATATTGGAGGGTCTTTGCTTCTGGTGTTTTAGAATGGCACACTTAATTCCAAAGTCATTCATTCCTGTAAACATATCAATATGTACAGCGTGGCCGTGATTTTACTGCAGAAGATGCCAACAGCTTCAAGGTCCGAAGAAAGCACGTTCTGCAAATCCTCACACCTTTGTGCAAAGGGAATCATATACCAGCACCTTCAACGGGGTCTCCAATGGAAGCCCCTACACTACTAAGGGACCTCCATTGGACACCCCTTGAAGGTCCAGGTGGTTGCATCCATTCTGGGTGTCCTAAAGGGCCGATCACATGGCAACACTGCAACATAAAACACCGGGGGCAGCAAAGAACGCACAATCAGTGGGCAACAAGGGGGAGGAACATTGCGGGAGGAATGATGGTGCAAAGAGGCATGAGGGCAATGAGGGCGTGGCATGGAGCAACGGGTGGGGCAAGGGGGAATGAGTCATCAACGCAATGAGGGGAGAGAACACCGTGGAGGCATTGCGGGGAGACATGGAGGAAGGTTTTCACCAGATGGGGAGTGGCCATTTTTTTTCACGCTCCCATCCACCTGTTGCGTGTCCATCGATGAATGGGTGTTATTCTAAATGCAATTCCAGACAGTTGGAAGGTTGAAAAGGGTGCAGCTTAGTGGTGCAGCTGGTCCTGCAGATCCTACAGTTTGGATCAAAAGGGACTGGCCGGATTGCCATGCACATCCGTGTCAAATTCCTCTCATTTGATTATATTTGATTGGCAGAAAGGTGTCGAAACCTGGACTAGGAACAATCAAACCATCTACGACCACTTGGGGAGGGCCAATTCACCACTCTTCAGGAATAGATTGATACAGGTGTTCGATCTTGGCGACAGGAGAACTGGCTACATGTGCAGCAGGCTCTTGGAGATGATCATGACCTTGGCCATGCAAAGGCACGTGGTGTGTTTACATCATTCAATTCCAAGCCAGGATGAACAAGGAACAACCCAAATGGGTCCAAATGAAAGCAAGAACTGTATACTGGCTGTGTTTGTGTTAAGTCGCACGGGCTTGAGTAAAGTCATCTTGAGATGGAGAGTTTTGTTTGCATAGATGGCTGTGTACCCTTAAAAGGGAGACCCCCAACCAATGGGCTTTGGTCTATGTTTCTTCTTCCTGGAAGGATTTGGGAGGTCTCCCTATTCTTACACACACCCAGACTGGGATTTGTGGACATCTCTTTGAGACTTTACCAGCCATGCTTTCACATAGTGGCTCAGATGGTCAAGGAAGAGAAGACATGTGGGTAAGTCGTCTCCTGGAGAAATCTGGTTTTCTCTCCCTCGTGTCTATAGTCTCTGTCAGTCTAGGGGTTACCTCCGAGTGATGAAGTATTGACCAACCGTGACAGTGTCGCGGGCGAGAAAAAACATATTCCTCATCCATGTGCCATTCATCGGGCTTCCCTTTCAATCTCCACAATGGTCAGGGAGACCCGCAGATTTTGGCTCAGGGTCCGAGTGTATGTTCAAGGAGGTAGGTATCCTTTAGGATGTCAAAGTGAACACTAAAACCTTGAGCCACAGAGACGCTGCTCGTTTTATAGGACATATTTCACTATGCTTTGAGGTTGATTCATGCTTTATTCATTTTTACTCCATCATATAATTATTGGTGCCAATATCATCCGATATCTATTTCATACACAACTCACTCACAGTTCCCATTATACAACTAGATAAAAAGAAACGGTGTGGTGTGTTTCTGACAGCATGCTTCAAAGATGCTTGCTGCCCCGGATCCAGCTGCTGGGATTGTTCGATCCCATGGGCGCGGGGCGGGTCATCGAATCGGTCTCGGTTGATCTAGCTGGCTCTGAAGGTGGGGCCAAACCAGAGGCCCCTGTGCAGAAGGATTTCATAATGGTATACCGTAAGGAGGTTTTTCCAGTTTGGGGCCCTTTTTTTGGAACATGTTAGTTGACACGGTGTTCTTCTTTTCCCTTCGACTCCCTGCGACGATCAGCGTCGAACATGTCGAAGACATCGCAGAAAAAAAGCAGACGTCGAAAACAGCAAAGGCCACAGAAGCCTTGTGCCGCAGCTGGGCGCAACAGCAGGGTTTGGATGAGGCGCGAAGCCAGAGGGGAG
The DNA here is from genome assembly GCA_963970005.1 of Durusdinium trenchii. Lineage (NCBI taxonomy): Eukaryota > Dinophyceae > Suessiales > Symbiodiniaceae > Durusdinium > Durusdinium trenchii. The sequence goes on from CAXAMN010008080.1 coordinate 79,028, forward strand.
GGGCCTGGCCAAAAGGCACTGAACGGGAGGCATCGTATATGTTGACATGCTTATATATGTTGATATGTTGACGTTGCAGTGATGGTCTATCATTTGGATGGCCTTATTGGCCATACACATGTTTGTTTATCAGGCTTATGAGAGCTTTTTGTCAATCGTTCTGCATGGTATTCTTCGAGCCTCTTGAGGCATGCGTCAACCGGCTGCTCGAGTTGCCAACATCAATGCTTCTCGGCCCAATGCGGGACCTCGCCGAGTCGAAGAAATCCAAGCTCATGCCATGTTGGTCGAGCATTTGAGCCCTTTGTGGTGAAGCGCCATCAGCGCCATCATCGCAGGTCATGCCCCGTTTTTTCCTGCGTTTCGAACGGACGTTCTTGGACCCTCGTGAGACGAGTGCCTAAGGTTGGCAACCGTGATGGAAGGCTTCCGACCCAAGCCAGGTACCTTGAATGCCTCTGGCCTTTTTGTAGCTTGGCGATGTGAATTTTTACCACATCTGAAGTGATTCATATCTGAGGGAATGGACATCCTGTGACGTCTACAACGCATGCATGTCATGAGCCAGACCAGACTCACTGGTTTAAATATGGATTTTCGTTCATGTTGGATGCATAACTTCTGATCGTGCGCGATTCGCTGAGATGGGCTACGTCCGCTCCATTCTATATGCGCAAAACGGTGCGGGTGAACGCGGCAAAGGAAAGGGCAAGGCCCCAGCACCTCGTCAGGCCTAGCCGACCCAGTGTTTGAAATAGAGTGCTGAAGAAGCACGACCATGGTGTCTGAAGGGTGGCTTGTAGCTGACGACGATTCTTCATGCTTCTGGGGAAATGAGGCACCAGCTTCAGTGGAAGAAATGAAAGAGCAGGTCGAGAAGAGCCTTGCCAGCAAGAAGTGTCGTCCGTTTCAGCCGGCCGAGCAAGAAGTCAACCAACTGCAAGTTGGAGCATGGTCGACCCAGATTCTCACGATTGGAATTCGAGGATGACCCACCTGCGACCTCTGATGTTTGGACTTGTCGAGGTTTGCTGCGCAGTGGGGGCTGGATGAGGAATGCCAGGCGGTGATGTTGGAGCAGAAACCCCAGGCCTCGGGGCCTCGCTTCGGTCAGGGGGCGGGGCAGTCGGGTCTCGGTGGTTGCCACGCGGTCGGTCTGAAACGCAGAGGAATTCAGTCGGTCTCACCTGATCAGAGCTCATACCTTATGCATTTGGAAGGCAGGTTTAATAGATGATGATGTGTGTAAGTGAGTGCGAGCAATGATGAATTAAGGCACGCTTAAAAAGAATCGAAAAAGAGAGATCTTGAAAAGAACAACTTTTGCTCCATGCGGTGAAGCTATAGAATGCCAATCACAGAAATTCCAACAGATTCCAACGACTCGGACCCCTCACGCGGACCCGCGCCACGCGGACACGCCACGCGGACCGGCGCTTGGTCGATGCCATGGAGCCCAGCGGCCGTTGCCCTGAGCGTGATCGCAGCGGCCGACCCTGGCAAGGCAGGAGATTCCGTGGAGGACTTCCGTGGATTGGAAAGAAGGGATTGTGGACCCGGCGCGGAAGGTGATCTCTAGAAGGTTTTTACATGTCCTTGTGACAAGGAACGAAGATTTTGGATCTCAGTACCAAGATTTTGCTATGATGGACATTGATGGACCCTCATTAGTGATCAAGTTCACCATGATTCGCTTTCTCTCTGTGCGTCCATCAGCCACCCCCCCCAAAAAAAAAGACGAACGCCAGGTGGCGACCGTGGCGGGCGACTGCCGCTTGAAGCGAGTGGATGGCACCGGTCTTTCAAAGAGTCGCTTCAAGAAGCTTCTGCGTGCTGGAAGGTGCGGCTTACAGCCACGCCGAGCGTGTACCGACAGCAGCGGCCTGGACGCGTCAATGTATATAACTGTCGTCGCATCCCGTGGCCTTAATCAAACAGTGACCGTTGCTGATGCAACACAAAGATTCCAAGAAACTAAATACGAATCTATAAGTGTGTTTTTGATTGTTTTTGAACGTTTTACGTAGGGCCGTGGGATGTAGGACATTTGTTGACAGGTGCAAGGGCAAGATGTGTTAAGATCTGTTATTTGCAACGCAAGTGGCTGTCCTTTGCTGCAGGCCTTTCCTGGTCCACTCTTTGGATGCTTCTCGGATCAATCCGGAGCAGAGCCTAGCTTATATACCCTGTTTCGGCGCCAAACACACACACACATCCTCCCAGTTCGGCTCCCTGGAAGAAGGAAGATAGACCAGTCTACCCAGTTCGTAGCGTCCTTGTTCCTAGTAGCGTCCTTGTTACTACTAGTAAGGCACCTGTTCCTAGTAGCGTGGCACTTGTTTCTACTAGCTTCTTGTTACTACTAGCTCCGGATTAAAATACCCACACTTTGATGTACTATTTCTACTGTCTGAACCAGTGTAACTGGCGATTAACGACCATTTCTGATCTCCCGCGCGATCCAGCTGATGAGATGAGGTAAGCAAGATCCAGTCCAGCGGAGAAGAACTGGAAAACTTTGGCAGCTCCAAGGTGCAGCTAGAAGCTGGCATTGATGAAGCTTCCGCCTCCTTCAGGCTGACGAAGGCTGACTTGGGATGCACGTATGGATCCACACACCGAACCTGAGATGGTGATTGGAGACGATTTATGAAGGCTTGGAGTCCTTGGAGGGCCCAATTGCCCTTTGAGGAGGTATGTGGATCCTCAGGGTATAGATTGCATTGGTGTTTGCAGGAGGAGAACCCAGAGAGCGTTTGGCAGATGGGTTTCTCCCCCGTACTACCGCACCACGATAAACAGGGAGCTCCCCAAACACGACTGCTAGTGTTTTATCGTTCCTGTAGAGGATCACCTCAGCGGATACAAGAAATGTGAACAAACCTTTGCGTCAAGTCATCAAGTTGCATTAGCTTGCCTTGTAATTGTGTCTCTTGCTACTCGCCACTCGTGCTGTCCCTCGTGTACTGCTTTGCTTGATCGTTCGCTAGAGGCTCTTCGGCAGGAATTTTGCCAAGATCCAAGATCTTCAGATCAGAACCATGCTTGAGTTCAGACCCTTCAAAAGCGCTGTAATGGTTCTCGATGTTGCGTTTGACGTCAGGAATGGCGTTCATTTCGAGAATATTCTCAACACCCGACAGGCTCCGCCAGTCTTTTGACAAAGCTTGGCCACCAATTTCTTGCAATAAAAGATAATATGTGTTCAAGTTTCTTGGTCCACTTGACATACTTGTGGACTATTCACTATTGTAGACACCACGACCACTCCTGTGCCAGCTTCAGCTGACGGAAATCCTGGTCCCACCGTGATCAAGTCGATTCATAATGATTAGTGGATGATTCATAGACGCACAGTGACTGAGTGGATGAGCAAAGGTCCAAACACCTGACATTGTTCCTGCCACACCTGCCCTCAGGCGAGCAAGAGCTTGTGTTCGAGCATGGCTTCATTGGCAACCTAAGCCGATTTCTTTGGGGCACCAAGTTCCTTTTGCTGCCAAAGACACTGCAGCACGCGCTGGCGTTTCCAATCCTTACCATTGGAACCAATGGTACCGGGACGAGTATGCATCAGCACGAGGGAACATGGCTCTTGTTGATCCAGGGGCTGAAAGTTTGGTGGCTTGCGGATAGACGTGTGCCCTCCAAGTCCATTGCACGTCGAGATCCGTGTCAATTTCTTGGTGCTGAAGGAGTGCCTGAAGGCTTCCATGTTTGCCATCAGAAAGCTGGAGAACTACTGTGTGCTGCTTAGTCGCCAAGCACATCCAAGCACCTGTACTGGTGTGCTGTTAGGTGTTGTCTCACAGCGATTGAGGAAGGACTCTTCATGCCGTTTAGGACAGGTTTCGAGTTTTTTCATAGAGACCACAGCCCCACATCTCATGTGCTTGATTGAGGTATTTTCCGGATGACTGGCATCATGCCACTTGCAATGTGGAGCCCTTCGTTTGGGGCTTGGGCTCACAGGGCAGCAATTCCCACTGGCCACCATTGGCCACTTGTCGAAGCACCGCACCCGCCGCGAAGGGCTCGTCCACTGCAGTCCTCTCATCTTGACGAAAAAAGCACTTTTGGCAATTTGTTGGCACTCATCTCAACAGGTGAGCGGGCTGAGGTGAATGAGGTTGAAGGATATTGAAGGTAGAAACCTGGAAGTTGAACCTTGCAGCACATTTGGGTGAACCTTCAGTTGAACCTGTTGTTTTCCTGTCTCAGAATGAAGATGCCTCGCTTTTGCAGACGATGAAGCTTCATTAGACTGACATGATGTGATAAGTTTTCTGATTTCACAACTTGATACAACTTGCCTAGACGCATATAGAGTTCTAGTTTTTTCCCTGAGCCTCTTGACCCCAAGCCTCCCGCTGCTGCAAAAAAGACCACTTTCATTCTGGAGGTTTGTAGATCAATTGTCAATGTTTGTTAAGTAACTCTTTGGTGTTTTTTTTTTTTTTAAACTATGTGTTCTTAAAAGTCTTTCAATCAATTCATTCTCCGAGATCCACGACGTTGTTCACAAGCAGAACCACTGCGCAGTCTCCGCGCCATGCTGCCTGCGTCACCCAGGTGCTCTCCGCCAGCCTGGGAGATGCGGTGAACGTGCAGACGGCGCTCCGACGCGCGGACGGTCTCTCCCGCGCCGCGTTCGCGGCGGCCCTGCAGCGCTCAGTGGGATTGGGACATTGGGACGTGGCGGACGTGTCACCCGGTGAAAGTTCAGAGCTTGATGGCCCAAAAAGCAGGAATTGAACAAGAACAGCTTGAGAGCGTAAGTGGTCGGTGATTCGCATTGTTAAGATGCATTTGCATCAAAAGGTTCAAGGTTTTGCCGCTAATAACATAAGCGTCTTTGGATCACCAAGATACTCCTCCTTTTCGCTGCCTAGGCTGATGAAGTTTGCGGCAGACTTCAGGGGTGCAGATGCAGGATGGGATGGGATAACTCGAACTGATGGCTCAAAACGAACGTCCTATTCAGCAGATAGAACCCTTGGAACGTGTTGATTCTTTTTTAGAGGTCAAAGTCAGCCCCACGTCGCACCTGAAATGAAGAGTGGATGAATTGCCCCCATCGAACTCCAAGCTCCGCTAGGATATAGGATGCCCTCAGTGCAGGGCAAACTGACGGTGTTCCACGGCTGGTTCCACCTTACGTTCGAACCGTGGGTGGGGTCAATGGAACCGTTGGTCGGGTCGTGAGTCGGTTTTGAGGAGAAGCTGTGGGCTACTGCCCGGCAGCACCCATCCACGCTGTCGCTGAACATGGTCATGCAGCCTTGGCCGCGCAGCTGCTGACTGCTGGTTTTGACCCTGAGGAGCCCTTGTCCAGCTCGGTGAGTGTCTCAGCATTGAGAAAGTCCGGGTAAGAAAAGGAGCGTAGAACATGGCCTGGTTTGACTGTTTCATACGGGTTCCATTGCTGTGTGTTTAATCTTCAACACCCATTCAAACCAGATTCAAACGTGCCAGGATCATTATCACATCATTTTATCACGATTCAATCGTACTCTTCATACCTCTAATCCAGCGGCTTTAATGCCATAGTGTCGAGATGATGCGCTTTATCTAAGGCTTCATTGCGTTGGAGATCTCTGCCTACTTGGGACACGCCAACATGGTTGCATTGCTTCTTCAGCAACCTGGTCCTTTGCTGCAGAGCCAGCGCTCCACTATTCTCGCCAATTCGCTTCGGAATGCAGCGCAGAATGGGCATTTGCCAGTCATGAGACTACTTCTAGACCAAGGAGCATTACCAACTTACTGGATTAGAGAGTCCTTGTGGTTATTGTTGCTTACTTCTAAGATTTGCTGGAACACTTCTCACTTCAAAACTGCATACAATTTGTAGAAGCAACTAAGCTTCAAAACCTGTTTTAGCGCAAGCTCGCGCAAGCAAATGCTGAAAATAAGTCCCCGCGCAAGCTCCCACTGTGGTCGCGTAAGCATCTCGCAAGGTTTTCGCGCAAGGGTTAATAATTTCCTTGTAGTTTATAAGGAGGTTCACACCGCTCACCAGGACAGTAGGAGTTTCAAGTTCATCGTACCGTGTTTTTTTTCATGGAACACAAACCCTTGTCGGATTCTTCATTTAGGAGCAAGTCCTTTACTGCCAGATGGCGAGGGTCGGACCGCACTTCATATGGCAGCAGCAGGTGGGCAGGTTGCAGCCTTGAGATTCTTGAAGTCCACGGGTCAGTCCGGTGATCTCAGAGATCATCAGGGACATACACCTTTACATGCTGCCTCGGAACGAGGCCATGCCAAAGTGGCACGGCAGTTGATCAAGTGGAAAGGAAGTCTAAGAGCTGAGAATTCACAAAAACGTCAGCCATTGCACCTGGCTGCACGACAGGGGCATGTTCCAGTGCTCCGATTGCTTTTGGAGATGCGTGCAGATGTGGAAGTGGAAGACGAAGCAAAAGCACGCCCAGTACATTTCGCCGTGATCTCAGGGTGTCTCCGGACAGTCGAATTCCTGGTGCGGACAGCACGGGCACAGGTTGATGTGAGGAACAAAGATGGTGAGCTGCCATTGCACCTGGCCGTTCGTGATGAGCATGCCTCGATTATCAGGTTGCTTGTGGAGTCCAGGGCTGATTTGACCGTGGCCTCAACACAGCAGCACTCTGAGGAATTCGCCGAGCTGTGAGCTGGATCTTCGGAACATCTAAGCTGACAAAGGTGTGCAACATTATGGCGCCACCATGTTTTCGTGATAGCTTTTGTTGAGCATGTGTTGCTCCAAGAGTTATTTTTTCTGCAGTCGCAGCTGAGACGCGGAGAGGCAGTGAGAAAACGTGCTCTTGGATTGTAGAAGCATGTCGAACCTAACAGCAGCTAAACACGACATGCAGTGGTCGTTTTCTGGTTTTGTTTCATTAGCATCTTCCTTGGGCCTTCCAGAACGTCACGGAGAACCCGAAGCGGAGATCGCCGAAACCAACCACACCTCCGGAGGGCCCAAGGGCTGGACACCCCCGCGCGGACGGACGCGAACCTTCGTCGCGCCACGTCGGCAGGTCATTGCCGACGTGATCGCGGGCTTTGCACCGAAGCCGGACACCCGAGATATCAGGAGAGTCGGGAAATCACGAGGAAAAGCCAGGAAAGGAAGCTAAAAGAAGCCTATGACTCTGACGACAGAATCCCTGATTTTGCTGCCAAAGAGGGGACGAGAACGGTGCAACATGCTGGGACTGGTGATTTGTGTGGGACGCGGAAGTGTCGGGTGTGCTACTGCTAGTGCTGCTACTCTAGTGTGGCCCGTTTTGTGGTGGAAGGAGACAGGTACGGAAAGCCAGGGTCTTTGGAAAGAACAAACTCAGTTGATCTCATGTGGCTGGACGCTCAGATGTTGGAGATTCTTGGACCTAGTGTAGTAGTGACTTAGTAGTGAGCAATGAATGGACAGAAGAGGGACAGGTTTGCCATCAACGGGTGGAAATTTGTGAAATGGAACGTACCTCAGAATTTACAGAGAAACCCGACCCCCCAGTACCCTGATTTGATGGACCAAGCATTCTCAGGGCCCCAGCATGGTACTCAGTAGTTGTTATAGCCAGATGACTGTCACAAAGGTAAACAATAAAATGGATGAACTGCAGCACACTGGGGTCAATTGTGTTCCGGCACAACGGCAGGAGCTTATTCTTCGGCTACATGAAGTCAGTGTCTGGTGCCAAACAAGGCTATGCGAGCTGCTCGTCCGAAGCGGTGGTCGGCCAGCCCGGCGGGTTCCAGGCCGTGGTGCACCCGCCGTGCGCGGTGACCTGCAGTAAAAACTTCAGAAAGGGAACATGAAGTGACAAGGAACAATGCAGGTGCGTGCTAACTTTTGGTGTCCAAACCCGGTCTGAATGCTGGAGTTGTTAGATGTTGGTCCCTTTCTTGGGGGTCAAAAGAAGCGGTGGTCGGCGTCTCAAAAGGAAAAGGAGGCAGGCTTAACTGGTCGAAGGCAGGCTTAACTGGGTTCCTTCGAGCGAGGAGACCAGATTGAATCTCACCGAGCGTGTCCATACATCTTGTTCAGACCTCGCCGAGGTCGGTGAGGTTGAAGCGAGACGAATATGTCGGTGAGGTACATGATATATGTGAAAGGAACAGATAGTGACAGAAAGAAAACCACTTCGTAGAAGGAAAAGCTATCGATATCGTAGGTAGTGAACTTGCACACCTGATGACACGACGCGGGCATTTCAAGACATGAGGGCTTCTTGTTACTACTAGTAAGGCACCTGTTACTACTAGCGATGCACTTGTTACTGGAAACCTCCATCCCAGGTTTCCTCTTTGCACTTGTGAGGTACTGCCGAGATGGAGGCAGAGATTTTGGCGTTGCTTCGTCGCAGCGGAGCAATCGGCCCGGTCGTTCGGGGCCGTTTGGCGTTCGGGGCGGGACTGGGATGGAGTTGGGACCACCAGCGTGGACCTGAAAACACAGGCAAATGTACAAATAATTCGAATAGTTGATCCTTTGTTTCGAAGTCCATATGTGCTAGTTACATAAAATACCTCATATATACACCACTATACACGTATATGTACCCTGTTTGCATCATGTGTTGTGTCGCCCAAACTCAGATCGGTTGGTTGGGTAGCTGCACAGCTGTTGGAAAAAGACACCACTCTTCCTCTTGAGGTTTGCGCAGCAGCATGGATTGGATGCGGATTGCGTGTTGCAGCTCCAGCAGCAGCCACCATCAGTGGCCATGAACCCAGCGATCTAATGAGAGTCCAGACAGTTTGAAGCGATTTTTGTCAGTCCACAGTCCACAGGGATTTCTCTTTGGAATATTATATAATTGATACTTATTGATGCAATGTTTTTGGGTGTTCTGTATCACTTTCCGTTCAAAAGCTTTAGAATAGCACAACGGTGTCACATGTTTAGACGAAGGCCCTTCGAGAGTACTTGGAAGCTAGCAAGCTCGTCTTTATCCACGAAGCTGTTCACACGCATAGTTGATATCATTTGCTTGCATTGCGCCGTTTTGCATTGTAGCTTTCCAAGCTGCTTCTTTCAACATGCACTTCATGCAAAGAACTTCAATGCAATGAACTTGGTTTGCGACTTCTCAATCAAGTTCCAGAGCTGGAGAAGCAATTCCGGGGCCCATCTCTGGCAGCACCCCATTCACATCTTCACACCGGTTTTGGCCCAGCCATCGCGGGACATCGCACCCGCTGGCACCGAGGTGAAGGATGTGATTACGGGCTTTCAACCGCGGCCTGAGACACAGGATGTGAAAAACCTCTTCATGTCCTTCTTGAGATCTGCCCCTCGGCTGTTCTTTTTGGCTGTTCCTGATGTGGAAATGCGTTTGAGACAGGTGCATGTTTTGCTTTTGCTCATTCAATGGTTTCATCATGAGCCAGGTCCAGTGCAGAAGAGGTTCAGATAGGTTCACTCACACCTAATTACTGGAACTGTGTTGGAATTGTTGTTTTTTTGAAGCCGCTTGAAAAAGGAAAGTACATGAAAGTGTGTGGCAACACAATGCATGCATGCATGCATGCATGCACATACATTCATACATACATACAGACAGACATACATACATACATACAGACATACATACATGGACAAGTCCAGTTCTAGTCCACAGACTGCGTTTTTGAAATCAGTGGCCTGCTTTGTCATTTAGTTACCAATCGAGAAGTTGGGTGAACCGTATCCAGAAGTGAAGAGTTCGATCACAACAGGACTGGATCGGGTTCCCAACGCGAAGTACAATGGTACATACATTGCACCCGCCAATTCATGTGGGACGGTGTCATTTCAGAAGGTTGTAGTTATAGTGGTTTTATCGGATACAGGTTTAGCATGACGAGAAAGACATGACAAAATGTGAGTTACAGGACATGCGAAGAGAGGTCAATGAAGCAGGGACTCATCAACTGCCAACCACTGCAGGTGTCAAGCACACAAGCTGGAAAGGGCAAAGGCGGTCACGGGGATTCCGTCGTCGATGTCCTTGGCACAGGTGTTGCTGTTGTTTTATTTGTTTGACATATTTGCTCAGATTCATTCAGGATATATATCCTCTACCTAGAGCCCCATTTGACCTCTGTTTGGATGGGAAAAAAACAGAAACTGTCGGTTCCCAGCGTGCCACACACGGTGCGCGCTGGTCTTCTGACCTCCGCTTGACCCGCGCGGCGCGCGCCCGCTCCGCGCCAGCCTCGACCCTGAGAGGCAAAGGAAAAGGGTCGAAAGGCGCCCGAGTGTCGCCCTATGGCACAATGGCCATGCCTTTGGCAACTCAACAAGCACTCCTCGGTTGTGGCTGTTGCGGTTGTGGCGGCTGCGGTCTCGGATGTGGCTGTGGCCTTGGTTGTGGGGGGTGTGGTGGCTGTGGCTGTGGGGGCTGCGGCTGTGGGTGTGGGGCTTGTAACCCGTACGGTGCTTGCGCCGGATGTGGCTGCGGCTGCGGCCTTGGCGGTCTCGCACCCACATTTGGGCTCCAGCAGCAACTGGGCAGCAAGGTTGACTGGAACAGAGAGATGCACAAAGAATGATGTTTGCAGTATTTTTGAAGTTTAATTGAACGACCAATAACAATCATGTTCACCAGGAGATACACACCGGTGTGTGTGAGTGTGTTCCGCAACGTGCTTCATCATAGCCTTACGACACTAGTTACGTCCAAAGATGCCAAGAGACTTGCGCTATTTGACTTTAGTTGTGCAGTCAGGACTACTCAAAGAAGCTTGAAGGTCGTTGATGTGTGCACCTTTTGGAACTGAATGTCGGAATGTTCTTCAAATTTAGAAGAGAACTGAACGATTTCCAACTCTTCAAAGAGGGGTCACCATCCTGGCACCCATTCGGATGGATTGATATATGTTTTGATTGCGATGAAACATTTATGAATTCAAAGGGTTCACAAGGTTACAGGCTCGGACTTAGAAAGAATCAAGAAACTGTGGGTATGTAAGTTTGGACTACCGACTCAACCTGTATATAGTGCACACTAGCTGTTGGAGTAAGAATGACGACAGAGTATTCACCCTTGCCGGTTGTGTTGCCCCCTTCATGCTTGTGCTTCATCCATTGCCCCCTCGTGCCCCTGGTGCCCCATCCCGGCTGGTTCACTGTTGTGAACTGTCATCAAAGCCATGTTGTGAGAATTTAAGTCTGAAACCCTGGACGAACACGTCCGGTATATGTGGGAATGGCCAGACCATGACGATTACCACCCCCCACCAGACCACTACCCATATGAGCTTTTTTTAAGGAAACAGACAGATACTGATGCAGTAGTGCAACAGCTGGAAGACCTTGACAAGACCTGCGCATCATACCCAAGAGCCTCAAAACTAGATTCAGGCCCCCCTTCTATGCTTTTGCGGAGCCCTCTTACGGTGGTTTGCTGTAGAATGATTGGTCAATGATGTCAATGATCCTTGTTTGTAGTGGGGACGTGCAATGAAAACACAGTCTTCAAACATCAATAATGAAGGACATTTATATAAAACCAATACTGTACTTTTTGGAAGGATCATTGCGAATGCTTACATCAAAAGACAATGCAAACCCAGAATATGTCACAAGTTATGATGCAAAATCCAGCAACGTACTAGTTCAAGACCGCCTCAAAGAAGATGACACGCAAAACACAATGATGAAACAGGTTTTCTTTCAAAAACAGTCAACACGGATTGATGTGTGTTTTAAATCTCAGTCTTGGGATATCTTGGGTGACGGATTTCAGGTGTTTTTGTGCATGATTTACACCCAAACAGTTCAGGATTCACCAAATCCAGCTCCTCGCCCACTTAAGTCCTTCACGGCGGATCGCACGTCTTCTCCAACACATTCGTGTGCATGACAGTCCATTAACGCATGTGGACTCCAACGTGCCTGGCGCGTGTAAATGCCTTGACATGGAGCTGAAGAAAAGACATGCCTTGCGACGTGCCGAGCGCCGGAAGTGCGGAAGGCCACAACTGAAAGCTGTTGTGACGTGCATCGCACGTCCTTCTTTCCAAACAGTGTTGCCGAAACAGATGCATGAGACACAAACGCATGCCCTCTTGGAAGCACAAGGAATTTCCAGGGTGTTTGTTGTCGAAACATCTCAGGCGTTCGCGTGCCTTCGTCGGGTTCCCCTTCATTTGTTCCTGTTCATTCACCCTTGTGCTTCCGTCCATGGCCCTCTCATGCCCCTCTTGTGCTTCCCGCCCATGTGTGCGTCTCGATCATTCAGCCTGGCGCGCTTCCTTTTTGAGACGTGTCTCTTTCTGCCGCATCCATTGCTTGGCAGGGCCGTGCCGTGGTGCCATGCTGCGACCGGTCGACCCCTTGATTCCCGCCATGGACCTCCCATGGACCGGCTTCATCCATGGCGCCGATTGCAAAGAAGATGGCTGTTGGCACAGAGTCGCCAGAAAAAACACAGGTGGACACCACAATGACACAGAAAACACCAGTCAGTCAGGACCACCACCACCAGCAGCATCAGCAGCAGCAACAACAACAACAACAGCTGGCCCATTACACCGTGCAACAAAAACACAGTCGCAGATCCATGTTGGTGTCGTTGCTCCGGGGTAAATCTAACTGCAGTTTAAGCACAACATCAACAGCAATGAACAGATAGCACATGTAATTATGATAATTGTGTCTATTATACACAGCACTAGGACAAAGGTGTTTCTTCTTGAAAGGTTCCAAATGCCCTTTCCCCTTAGAATCCTGCAAGACGCTTATGTTGCCTCACACGGTCAAATTTCCTCCCTCCAAAGCTGTTTTATTGTTATAGGTTCAAAAGAGGGTGATTTTTGACCGTCCAATACTGGACACACAAAACGGACTTCTTAATTCGACTGCGGCTGATCCACATAAAGTAGTCTACGGCATGCTCGAGTTGTTCGTTTGTCTTCAGTATTCGCTTGTAAACGAGGTAGGGCCCCCACAAGAGCTTGATGACACTAAAGTAGTTTGAACGAGATAGTGTGATTTGCTACTAAAGTAGTTTGAACGAGATACTGTGACATGACCTCCTACTTAAGTAGTCTAAACGAGATAAGGCCCCCACATAATAGATAGTGTAAGAAAGTGTAATTGAGTTTAGTACCAAATGAATGCCGCCGCACACATAGATGTTATATAGATGTTATGAGACTCGTTAAGACGAAAAAGCGTTCTTCCTCCTGACATATTGCAGCACTCGGCACCAAAATTTTTTGTTTTTCTTTCATTTTAGTAATACGTATGTTGAATTCTAGCTGCCTGTTCCTGATACTATGTTCTTTTCTGATGGACTGCACGACTTTGTAGGTATATTATTTTTGTTACTTGCTTGTAGGATGTTTTTCTTTGCAAAGGACGTCGTCGTCAACCGATGTAAGGCAGGTTGCACCAATGGCCTCAGCGATAGGCGGCATCACCGTGGAGAATTTCGGGTGAACCGTGCCGTGATGCCCCTGACCTTGGACGGGCACAGACTCCTGTGTGATGGTGTTGTGCAATGCCTTTGGTAGCAGAGAGTCGTTCGTGTCCAATCTTCAAAACGGACTGCAATACATTGCCTATGTTGTCGTTGCTGGTGTAGTGCAAAGGAATAGCTGCTTTCAACCTGGAAGTTTCCAGGCTTGCCTGGTAGAAGGCAAGACGGCAACATCCTCTGAACCATCGGGACCAGCTGCAAACCCAGCATTAAACATCCCATGTTTGCTGGTTCATGAGACTGCGATGTGTTTTGATGACGTCGTTCCCACTGAGTCCTTCTCGTCTCGAAGTAACAACCACTCCACCGGTGGGAGAGCACAAAGAGACATCCACATCGGTCACTGGTTTCATCCTGCCCACTCGGGCCAGATGAGGTGGACAACGTTCCATTGCAACGTGGGAAAAGACTGGTTTTTAGCGTTTCTGGGTGTCTTATCCGGTTGATCTATAGGATGAAAAAACAGTACATCTTGAAAAGGATCCACTCAAAATTGGGGGCCATGGCCATGGCTGTTGGTGCCCTTGTTTTAACGAAAAAAGACCTGTCCAGGCATGGCCAGTCCCTTGCCAGCTTTGGCTGGGCTGGGCGGTGCTGTGGGGGGGCCAACGCAGCAGGACGAGCAACGCAAGGGAGTTTTCACGGAAGTGTGTACAGAATCTGTACAGATAACCCAACACAGGGGAAGGGTTTTCTGATGTTTTCTGTCCCATTTGTGGCAGTTGGGATACAATTAGAATCTGGTTTTCTTGTAGGGATATTTGTAGAGTGAGTAATTATAGATCTCAGCTCGCAGATCTTTCAATGTGTTCTTTGACACACCATGACTCTAGACCACTGCATCAAGACTTCGTGGGCCAAACCCACGGCACTCGCTTATTATTCCCTGGCCTTTTGCTGCCTGATCAGGCTGTCTCCAAAACTGACACCAAGACCGAAACCGAATGGCAGGAGCTGCTGGACTTCATCAACTTGTGGCAGCTTGACCAGGCTTGCGCAGATTATTTGGTCACTCAGGCGCCGTGCGGGGGGGTCCGCAATAACGGAGCTTCTTGGGTGGCCTATAGATGAACTCATGCTTGTTGAGAGTTGAGAAAGATCATGAAAGATTTTCTAGGCCAGCTGTGAAAGATCTAGGCTTCATGTGCGCTTGTGTCCGTTTCTCAAATGAATTGTCATAGGGGACTAGAGGACTATGTTGTACTTCTGCAGATAAGATCTTTACTATGCCTTGAACGCATCCCAACATGTCATCAAGCCCCCCGCGGTCCGGTCCCCGGTCCTGTCCTCCGGTCCGGTCCGGTCCGCGCTCCGCCCGCGCTGATCGCCAGACGCCGGAGATCCAAAAGGAGGCGATCGAGAACTTCCGGCCGAAGCCAGGCGCGCTTCGGGGGCTTCGGGGGCGCTGAGTACACGAACGGGGCGGCCTTTTTCGCAACGGGCGTCTTCTTCCGAACGAGCGGGCCCACTGGTTGGGATGATTCGGGGTGGGGCTATGGGGGGTGCCAGTTAAGGGACCAGAAACATGTCAGGGAGTGATAGGGGGGGAAGGATGAGACATCTACTGTCACATACGAAAAGGAAGTCGCAGGCAGTGTGTTTGAGAATGTTTGAGAATGTTTGAGAGGATGAAGAGGGAACCGTTCTGATGGAAACCACACAGTCTCATGGTGCCTCAGTGCCTCATCTCTTCGACGGTGTGGTTCGGTGCATCACTCTGGATGGATGGTGAGGAATCACGCTAAAAGAACGGCATCAAGGTCCAGGTCGACCTGTTTTGCCGGGCTCCAGGAACATGTCACCTGTCCTTCCAGCCTGCAAAATGGAGTGTAACCCACCAGTCAAAGGGGTCGACTGACCTCACAGTCGACTGGAGTCACTTGGTTCCATCCACCAGATCCCAGGCACAGCCAATGTGAGCGGATTCCTGGCAGCATGGGTCTTGAAAAAGTGGGTTGGGTGTTTCCAGTTCCCGGAATGGTGTTTCTGGTTCCCGTGGTGCTTCTTTTCCTGGAACCTTTTTTTTGGGTTCCCAGAAACGGTTTTTTGGGTTCCTGCCGGGTATTTCCAGTTCCCAGCTGTGTTTTGGGTTCCCATCCTGAGGTCCTCAAGAATGCAGCGGAGTTATTTGCGGAGTTAGATATATACTGCAAACTGTATACTATTACAGTTACTAGCGATGGCCTCCACCCTAGTAGCGATGACCTCCACCCCTAGTAGCGACGATGGCTCCAACCTACTACCATCTACGAACAAAAACGGGCCAACAAATCGTTTTCTTTTCCGTTTATGATTTATGACCGTTTGCTCAACAGGTGTTCTTGCAAAACCTCGCTCAACCTGAGTCCCTGCGCGAGACAACTTCAGCAGCCGCGATGTCCAGGACTCTTTATGGGCTACGTGAACTCTCTGAACCGGGCGCAGAAGGGGGGCAAAGGAATTGGAATTCGATGATTGGCAGGACCCAACCGGGTCGATGATCTTATGAAGGTCGAAACAAAAAACAGCTTCGATCGCCCCGCGCGGAACGCGCGTTCCGCGCGGTGCACGCGTGTTGGCTGTTCGGGGTGGCACAAGGAGAAGGGCGGAAGGGCTGTTGCTTCGGGCGTGCCGTGAGAGACTGTGGAGAAAGGCCAATTATGACTTCATGAAGGAGTGGGGATGTCGAGTTTCGAGTCGGTTTGTGTTTGCACAGGCACGAGCTCTTTTGGGATGCACGGGTCTGAGACCACGTCTGATCGGCGCTTGCAGAGGTTGACATGTTGAAAAAACATCCTTCAGTAGAATTCTGGAGAGACCATGAGAACAAGAAACAGTTGACAGACCGAAAGGAGAAGCAAACAGCTGAAGTTCTGTGGTTTGGTGAGACACCAAACAAAGACAACTTGAGTGGTGCGACGGGGCATTGATCCAACTTCCTCCAGGCTGATTTGGCTCGCACGGAATGGCCCGTTCCGTGTGGCTCGGCTCAGGCCGTGCGCGTGGCTCGGGCAGCTGTTTGGGCTGCTCCTCTCTTCCTGGAGCACGTGGCCCAGTGGCCGTGCGTCCCGCTTCTCTTTTGCAGCATCCGGGCCGAATCGGGCCGAGCAGGCGCCTCACATCTGTTCATGAGACAAAAAGCTTTGAACACTGAAACAACTCGCCACTTTTTGGGGAGAAGTTCTGCTGTTTCTTGTTCAATGGGATCATGTTGTTCTGGTCAAAGGCATTGGATCCGTTTGGGCATTGCCAACGCCTCAGGGGGTCGTGTCGAAACCGCGGGGACAGGATGACGACTCGACCTGTTTCGGGGGTGAGAAAACACCGGGATGTGCTGTTGTCCTGGCTTCCAGTTAACTGCCTTCAAAGCTGGTCGTGGGTATTTGGAAAAGCATGGACATTGATGCTGTGGCGTCTCCAGTTCAGCACCACATGGCACATCCAGTTCAGGTGCTCTCGCATCCGTCGCTGGACATGTGGATTGCCAAGTGAGCTGCTTCTTGAGTTTCTGGTAGTGACATGACTGAGAAGATTGTTGAATGCAATTTGCACAAAGAAGTTAAGCACCTTTTTCCACACACACACACACTGATGCTTGTTGACCAGAATGCAATGTCACTGCAATGTCCTGTTTTGCATCATTTGGGGCGGTCGCAAAATGACGAGGGACTCCCAATTAAAGCAAACCACGTTCATGTTGCGTTGCTTATCTGTCACCCTCATATGTCCCCTAGTTTGACTGCTTTGGTAAACAAACAGTAACAGGTCGAAAGCCGCCGGAGCTTTGGTTCGACAGGCTGGGAGGCTTTATTCCTGTTTCAATCTTTGTCAATGACCGGTTGATTGCGAATGCATTGTTGTGGATCTTTGCGTTCCGGAATCCGAACTTCTTTGGCCCCAAACCGGTGGGCGTTTCACCCCAAGCCCGCTGTCCATCCGACCATGATGTCCTGCGCCGCGACGACTCGTCTGACTTTTCTTGGACGGACATGTCGGTGACGCAACGATACGCGCATCGTGGCGAGGCTTTGGTCCTCAACCCGCACCACAATTGCCTACTAGGCGTTCAACGGGCACAACGCACGGACGGGGGCAGCTCGGCGGGCCCGCAGCCTGGACAAATGGTGCTATGAATGGACCATCCTTCGTCATTCGGAACCAAGGACAATGAATTAATGAACTCGACAAACACTAAGATACTATGGAGTATAATGGCTCATCCATGCAGTTCCAGCAATTCCTGCAGTTCCCATGCAAACAGCCAGGCTCGTCGTAAACCCGCCTCGCGCTGGCCAGGGATGGCGAAGGTGTTGGAGATTCCACCGAGATCCATGCCAGGCCTTGTGGTCACGTGGTTTTTTTCGGGACACCGGAGAAAGCGAGGAGGGAGTGAAGCTTGGTCAGGGATAAAACGGCATAGGGATAGTGTCAGTGTTCTGATAGAGTTCTCGTTTCGCGTTCCCTGGAGAGGAGAGTTTCGCAACTGGAAAGGAGCTTGGCAATGACTTGGCCACCGCCATTTCTTTGAACATCGAAGCATCGCAATGACCATCCTTTTGTGCCGGACCTTGTGGAGGGTTGTGGCAGGAGGTGAAGATGAGCAAAGGCGGCGTTTGGAAGCAGCACTTGGTGGTTCCAATGCCAGCAGGCGAAGAAAAATCAGACTTGGAAGCGGTGTTTTGTGTGTGTCTTTTGATGTGTTTGCCCATTCGACATGCAGGTATGATCATGGACTTGAAACTCATATACCATTCCTCATCAGTCCTCCGAACTCCTTTCTTGCGATTCTTCCAACGACCCCAACGACCGGATGAGCGCGCATCCGAATATTGACTGAGCGGAGGGAACAGTTTGAACACGGGAGGCGGACCTTGTCCAACAGCGGCCAGGCAAGCAGTGCCGCCGCAGAAGGGTGGCTGATATAGAAAGGACAGACATGGAAACACTTGAAACACATGCTAAAACACCGGGAAGAAGACACCTCTTGTGCCAAGTGGCCGAACTCATTTCCAGATCTAATTTATTATCTTGTTGTTCTTCACTGACCAGGGTCGAAAATCCTTCACTTACTTCACCACCCCACGTGATCTGAAAGCGCCGAAACACCACACAAGGCAATCCTGCTGAGCTTGCGAATGCGAGATCAACAGCGCCGAGTGAGGGAGCAGGTCGGTTTGGTGGAACATCCATGGCCTTTGCTTCAAAAGTGGATGTCAATGAGGGGAAAGTGGAAGCCAAAAACCATCTCAGACAACCTCTCGTGACCGGGCACTTCCTCTTTTGGCCCCACCTTCTTGCCATCAGTTTGCTTCTGAAGAACACAAACCACCAAACTGTTGGACGAGACGGTGAGTCCTGATTTTAGCCATTCAGTTTTACAAAATATGTGGTTTTCACTGTTTTTTTTTCACTCACAAAATACGTTTCTTTTTTTTCCTGTTTAAATTCCTCTAAGAAGTGTCAGCCTGTTCCAAAACCGTTTTGGACATTCGGACAGACCCGCCCAAGCCACGGACAGCATCTCCTCCCGCAGTGGTCGCCAGGCCGTCACGGGTGCTACAACGGGTGCGCAGTGGTTGCAGTACGCTCGGCTGCTGACGCGCCGAGGCGTTGACCTCCGATCAAACGGCGGAGTCTTGCGTGGTGTTTTTGGGGAAGACTCCGATCAAACGAATCAGATTCGTGAATAGAGAGTCCTTATGTCTGACTTGGAAAGTGTTTTTGTTTCAACCACCAATCTAGAACATGAAGGAACAACACTTAAATAAGCAGTGTTGCTAGTGGTCCATGTTGCTCCCACACCTGTAGTGGTTTGCTGTATGATTTGAACATGCTTTTTTGTTTTTTTCCAGGGTGGCTGATTGCTGCTCTTGGAGTTTGCATGCACTTGGAGGCCTGGAGAGTGAATGCACGGACCGGACCTGACTGAATGGCGCTAACAGCGGCGGCTTCTTGTCACTCTACCTGGGGTGTCCCCAGGCATCATCCGGACAGACTTCTCCAGGACAGGTACTGTCAAACAAGCCTGCTGAAAAAAAGAAGATCAGAATGTACGGTGCTGAGCTTAAAGCCCACGACGAGCCAGTGTTTTGTGCCGCTTTCGCACTTGACTCCATTTCTGGGGTCCTTGTCCTTGTTGTTTTCGGGTCGTCCCAGACCAAACATTTCAGAAAGACATTCTTTTATCTCTGTGTGAACGCATGATCAAATCCCACCAACTCCCCAAACCGCGAGTGATTTGGTCAATCCAAGTCAATCCACAAAACATTGGCAAGTGCTGAAGGGGGAGATCGAAATCAATGTATTCATATGTATTCAATGTTCCACTTCAGCATCCTCTCTTTTGCACATCGCTTTCCATCTCACTCACCGCCGCCGACGTCGTAGGCGTCGCTCTTGTCGGATGCTCGGCCTGAAGCGCTCCGGGAGTTGTCCACCCAGGTGGGATGCGATGGGGGGACGTTGGAGCGGATCGGTGCAACAAATAGAGGCTGAATAGTGGGTGAGTAGATGCGAATAGGGTGAATTCTGATGAATTCTGTTTGGAGCAAGTGAGGAGCGATTGACTTTTGGAGGAATTGGTGGCCTCAAGGCCAGATTGCGTGGAGATATGTGGAGATGCTGGCTTCATACCTGCATGTCGGAATAAGATTACTGAGGGTGTTCTCGGTATACAGATCTCAAGATCCTCGCGGCATTTGCAACACACACACACACATGTTTATTTTGTTAAAGAGTCATGCTAGGTGTTAGATGAGACTCGCCGTTGCCACTGGGCAGCATGGCGCTGGGCTTTGGGTCAAAAGGTTTCAGCACCCAAGCTGGACGTTTGAAAACGATTGAAAACGTGTGAACATCCCCAGGCCCGACTTCTTTTGCGCTCTTGTTTCAACTGGTCACCTTCAATCTATCAGGGTTTAAACATGAGTGTGTAACTGTAGCTCAAATAGAGAGACCGCCTGGTTAAGCAGTTGGACCCCCCTGGAAGATTCAGAACATTGTCCGTCTACCGAGGCTACTCTTCCAGGGAAAAAAAACAGGCACAGGGTGTCTCCCTATCCACACACCCCTGTTATCCCTATACCCTCCATGCACTGAAATCTGAGGTCGAGAACCACTGTCAGGCTCTCGGCGAAAGCGAGGAGCAACAATTGCCTCTCCGCGAAAAGATACAAATCGCGAATCCAAGGACGGCTGCTTTGCTCACCAAAACTGCAAGCCTGGATCTCAGGTATGTGAGAGGTATCTGAGGTGTGTTGACAGAACAGTTCTAAGTTGTTGTATATTATTTAGTGATTTTAGTGACTTCTAAGCTGTAAGAAGATGATTTTTAAGGGGCTTGCTAGCTTCACATCCTAGGCCACTGGGGTGCAGATTTGGATGCTTATGAGCAACACGTTCCAACACCGCCCGGAGCCAATTGAAAGAAGAGCTGACCATTTTGATGAGTTCGGGTACAGATGGCGGGTTTGATTTTTTTGAAGGCGCAGTGGCCCGTAAGGTCAGGTGTGTATACGGTCAGCTGTGTAAGGGTCCGTGGATGCCAAGCTGTTCGACCCAATGCGCAGCTGTGCACAGGAACTGTCAGACAGTTCGTGCCCAGGAACGAGCTGCTGTCGGAACGTTGGCTCACACAACAGGAGGTGTCGGGCTGTTCCAAGCAGTGTTATAGGAGGCTGAGTCTGTCGGCGCCATCTCCTCACGCCATTCCGCCATCCACAATGAAAATGTCCCGACGGGTCTTTGGATGTGGGTTGAACTAGTTATCCCAAGCTGGTTTCAATGTTTTATCCTGGTCGCAAAAGAAGTGAATGAACATCTGCACTCCCGAAAACGGATGAAAACGGGATGGTGTTTTTGTCGGCGAATCGGTATTCGGAATTCATGGTCATCCAAGGAGCCATGTTCATCCATGCCATTCACTTCCATGATTTCAGGGAATGTCACTGCAAACTTTCAGGTGAGTAAGGGCGCTACTAGGTGGAGGCCATCGCTATTAGGTTGGAGGCCATCGCTACGAACGGAGCAAGAAGCTAAAAGTACTGGTACTCGTAGCGTTAAAACTGGCCTCACCTGGCTGCCAGCTGTCTCGCCTGTGTTTTGGGGCGAACAGGCGAAGACCTACGACGGTGGCCTCGACACGAAAGCATCGCCAATTGGGTTGCAGCTCAAGACCTGTTGGATGTATGATGTACGATAGTATGATAGTAGATATATGGACCACATATTAAATATTTATATAATATACATGTATAATTAATTATGTATAGATCGATATGTATGATATAGTTGACATGGGGGACGATCTATCAAGCTTTCCAAAGTCTAAGGCCGGGAGCACAAGCCGCCCCAGTTTAAGAAAAGAACACTCAACTATGTGGTCGACCCTCTTCTGGAGTGGGTGCCGAGGTTGCACATTTGGACCCCCCCTCGTTGCATGAATTGCTTGCACCATGCTTGACAACTGCAATTTTTGCAATCCTCTACAGCAAGTTCCTGGTCAACAACAACATATAGAAGTGCCCCAGCCCCTCGACCGATAGATATTGCACCCGGGGTTTCACTTGAGGCATATGGTCAAAGTTCGCATGAGTTTGCATCTCAGAAGTGATCCGTTCACTGGCACCAAACTTGTTCAGTGGGCGCTCGAAAAGAAGTTTTCTTGATGTTTCTTGCCAACAAGGCGCCGCTTCGCATGCAATTAATGTTATTGGATCCTTAGACTGTTCTTGAAACCTACAGATTTGTCTTGTGGAATTGTGGAAGACATTTTGCAGTGAGGTTGGTGCCCCTCCTATCAGAGAATGCTGATGACTGGCACCTCCAGCTCCCTTTAGCACAGGGAAAAAAGGACGCACGAGCACCAGGCAAAGGTCGTTGAAGATCTTTTTCTGCTCAAACTCTTGCAAGGAAGAGGCCTCCATTGCTCCATTCCATTGCTTGAGCGTGGCAAAAGAAATGGAGTCAATGAATGAATGTAACTCTTGATGATACTTCAACCCCCTTGACATGGATTTACACCTCTTCAAGCTTGGAGGATTTCAAACGTAATCAAGAGTCAAGAGTCTATATTAGAAGGATCAACCAGAGGGTCTTCACAGATCTGCTTGTGGGTTCTTTCACCAGCTGGTCTTGAAATGGTCCGCTATAGCCATCCTTTGACTCGGACCTCGCCGTTGACCTTCCAGAGCCATTTGCAAGGAATTCGGGAAGCCCATGTCCAGATCGGTCAGCTTCGAGGATGAATTTCTGAAAGATCTGAAAGAACATGGATAATAGTGACGTGGCTGTTGCGGGACTACTTGATTTTCAAGATGCAAGTCATGAGCGTGAGGGACATGTCCGGAACGTTTGCATTTGAGCACAGCAGATGAAGAAGAATGCACGAGTAAACGTGTCGTGCATTCGAGTCACGGCCTTTCAGCTTCGTCATGAGAGACAGACAGGTACTCCCATGTACTCCCCATTTTTTCCTGGGTACAATTGGCTGGTCCAAAAGAAAGCCCGGACGGGTCAAGAAGAAACTGCCTCAGGTTGGGGGAATGTAGTGCCAAACAGTCTCATCATCCTTGGAAGCCAATGCCTGCATTGTGATCGCAGCCATGGTTGCTGAACAGAAGTGACGGTCGCCACCCGTCTTCTGGCCGCACAAGCTGCGTTGATGATGTTGTCAACATGTCTTTGGCCAGGAAGGCTTATTTTTTGGATGTTTTTGGTGATCACTCGAATCTGACTGTTGAATCATCTCTCCCCCATCATTCCCCTGGTCCTTTGCAGGGGAAAAACGATAGAGCTGATGAACCACCCCAAAAAAGATCAGAGCCATGTGCGCCGTCCAACTTGAAACGGCACTGCCACGTCTCAGGTGGTGCCACGGGAAGCACTGGTATGGCCGCTGCGGGCGCTGACGCAGTGCCTGGTGCCCGTGCTGAAGAGAATCGAGCGGAGATCGCCGCACTGAGGCGATCGTGGGGGGTGAAAGGCCAGCAGAGCAGTGGAGCCTCCAGCGGTGGAGCAGTGCAACTTGACCGAACTTCGTCACATCGTTGACCAAGTGCTGGCCACAAAATCGACACATCGAAGTCAGCAAGGCCTTGCAGCAACGAAATTGGCACAAGTGAGGTCCTGCGCCTGCCGTGCAATCTGCATTTCGAAGTCCGCCAAGTGCTGCACCTGCCTGCCACGAAATCCGCTGAGCCCACCATGAAAGTGATCGCAAGTGCACTGATATTTTGTGTACACTCCTGGATCTTCCAACGACCAACGCAAAACAAATACAACGACCAAAACGACCATAAAACCAAACCGATCAGATTTTTTTTGGTAGTTGGAAGGTTCAGGCTGTTTTTGTTGATCCCCTCGAAAATTGTTCGGAAAATTTGTCGATTCTCAGCACATGTTGGATCCCTCGCCCCCCCCAAATCCAAAGCACGGGGTGTAGATGTGCCAGCCGGTTTTTTTGGAGATGTTCATCAAATGGTGGGGGTCTTGACCTTTGAGCCAGAGCAAGTCCATGAAAGACTGAAGTTCCGTTCTTCAGTTTGCACTTCGGATTCGAGACCACAGTGGTTCCAAGACATGTGCCAGGCAGGAGATTTCTTCGTTGCTGACGACCAATGGACGTTTGCATCAACATTTGGGCCAGCTGAATGGCCTCGTCCTTGGCCAAATTTCCGTGGGTCCAACTGGGTCTGTGCGATGGTCGATCTCGCTTGCCTACCGTTGAACAATGGGAGAAACAAAATCATGTTGAACAACCGTCTGTGGGAGGTACTCTAAGAAATCTGAGGTAGTGGTGCAGGAATCCTTCCTTCGACAGTGAAATTGTCCTGTCAGAATCTTGTGTTCCCACTGCTTTCTGCTGAATGAACAGGCTACTTTCCAGCTGATGCTCATACCGCTCCACGTGTCCAAGGCGAAGTCTTTGCAAAAAGCACCGAACCGCACCTCAGACCCTCCACTGTAAATGCATGTAAATACAGCAAGGCTCACACACACCGAAGGTGTGAATGAACACCGCTTTTTTCAGTTTCCGTGTTCCGTTGTATTCCATGCCCTTTCCCGGTTCTTTGGTGAAGGCTGTCCATTTTAGAACTACGGACCATCCAAAGGGTCTTCTTGGCGTGAAACGTGGACGCCGTCCAGGTGCTGCCGAGGCCGGGGAGACCCAGCGGACGTCGAGGGATTTGACTGACGAGTCGTTCCGGTGTCCCATGTGTAGGTATAGTCAGGAGTCAGGATCATAGTCATGACATGTCATGACAGAACCCGTTGCTCAGCAGCAGTAAAAAGCTGTGAACAGTACAACAATGTCAATATGTCCAGAAAGGGTATACTGTAGTTAGTGTACCCTCCCTGAAACGATCATGGAAGTGGAATACAGCCTGTTCATGGAGGAATTCGTCTTCCAAGGGGCCATGTTCCACTTCCATGTTTGTTGGATGGAGGGTACTTGTAAATCTAGCATGAAACCCCCGCTGTCAGCGCGTCACTCTCCTCATGGCCGTCCCTGGCAGACAGGAACGCGCGGAGCCTGTGACGGTCTCACCGCCCTGGCGCCCGAGATTTGGGTCGGTCCAGACACGGTAACAAGAAGCTACGAACGGAGCAAGGGCATCGCTACTAGTAAGAAAGGGCCTGGGAACAAGAACACTACTAGGGGCTCCTGGCCGTATTACTAGGAGCAAGGACGCTGCTAGGGGCTCCTGGCCTTACTACTAGTAGCATTCTTGCTACTAACAAGAAAACACTGTCCAGACACGGTCTGGAGATGATCGACACGATCAGGGCGAGGGTCTTTTCACCGAGTGAGTTTGGACCGTTGGAAACGAGTTTGAACGTAAGGGTGGTTTGTATGAGAGCACCATATAGATTCATACTGGTGGCTGTAGACTGTAGATGTTGTATTTCATTCTCGGTGTGCATGTGTGGTCATGGCGGAATTAGAATTCTGTGCGATGTGCAAAAGCTGCATGTTAAACAAAAGAATAGACGTTGATCATCATAGAATTCCACTCCTTTTTTGCAAGTTTTTATGAGCTCCACAAAGCTCCAAGGCCCCGCCAAAGCAATCCCAATCCGCCACTGGGTCAGCCGCCGGGTCCTTCCTGCTGCTTTGAGAGGGCGGAACGGTGCGTTGGACGCGAAAACGTGGAACCCACGGAGCACCGTCCATCGCATACAGTCCGAGCTGAGCTGCGTCCGTGCGTCCTCCATTTAGCATTTCGTCATGTCGCACGCGTCGAAGAGGATCTTCAAGGATTTGTTTCGGCTGTTTTGCTGCGACGCCAATGTCAGGGACGACGCCCACTTCTGCTGCGCTAGCGGCCATGCTGCGGGAGACGCCTTGCTACGTGATTTCAATTCAATTCTCAGGTTCCCAAGATGAGTTGACTTGATCAATTGATTGATATTGTACCATCTATGATGCTATACATAGTATCATCAGGCCTATCATCAGCTCCCTGTCATGGGCCCCATACATGGGCCGGGGGCCACCCCAATCCACAAACGAACCGACTGCGCAGGAACGGGACGATCTGCAGCAAAGACTGCAAACGACAGAGCTCGCGCGTTGTGCTGCTGGGGTCCTAGTGGCTGGGGTCCTAGTGGTCCATTTGTAAACCTATCGATATCTATATAGACATGTACTACAACACACCACAACAAAGTCTTTCTTTGGACACAGAACTATAGGGAGACCGTTTGTAGGTGAGGTTTCAAAGGTTGTCTCTCTTGGTGAACAGCTTGGACGATCTCTTTGAGTTGAACCGATCTCTTTGAGTTGTTCGGCCGGTGAAACCTGGCGCTAGTAGGATCCCAACGAATCCCAGTAGGCGACGAGACGGGAGACTGGAAGATGTCGCGGCGTGCCTGTTCTTTTTTTTGGAGGACCTCGGAATCCAAGGACTCCCGGAACGCGTGGTGTATTCACTAGAAGAAGAATTCATGGGATGTAGACCCACTGAGTATATTGACCATTGTATAGAAAACATCTGAAAACATGTCAGCTGTGGGCCAAAAGCAGCCGACCAGCCAGACGTCGTGCTGGTCAACTGCCAGTCCCAATGTTTGACCCATGGCGCCACATGTGTGGCTCAAAATAGGGGAGATCATCCCAGGCGTTCGGTTCGCCTGGGCGCCGCGATCGGGGGTCTCCCGGTCGATTGGACCGTCCGTCGCGCCTCCATCGGTGCCGGTCCACCAGGCTCAACAGCGCCGGTCCACCGCAGAGGCCGCGTTGCAGCGGGCTTCCGACGATTTGGTCGGGGGACACCCAGCTGGTTCGCGTTGCTTGGGAGGGTCCACACGTGACGGGTGGTTTCTTTGGACATGACCCTTTGAGCCTTTCGGGAGTAACGTTTCTAGCTACGTCAGTGCGGGTGCAAGAAGACTGAGTGCCATTCGATGCACCCTCGCAATCTTCAAGTACCATCGTCAGTGGTCAACGATGACGTCGAATATGATGAAAGAAGCTCAACGATTCGAGGGAAAGCTCGGGATCTCAGGATTGAAGGCATCGAGCTTCGGGGAATGCTGGTGATTTTGAGTTGATTTTATTTATGGGATTTGACCTGAGACTGCCGGATTGATTTGGAGATGACTCAGCAAACCAAAAGGGCTAGTCAATGAAGAACTGACGTGAGAAGAGATTATTCGGACCCAGGCTTCTGGGAGTTTCATTTATAGGTCTTGTGCTGATTTCCCCTGCCCAAAGCATTTGTCTAAAGCAGGATGTGTGACATTCATGCACATGTCAATCAGGTGCTCTTTTAGTTGTTATTTGATCCATGTATTGCAAGCTTGGTCTCTATAGCAACTATAACAGAGGATATGAGTCCAACCCATTCGCTAGTCACCTTGTATCCCTATGCATGCAAGGACCGGCAAAAGAAGCTGGTGGCCTCATATGCAGCAGAAAAGGAACAATCGGCTAGTGTGGAAGCTTAGTCGTGTCAAGTTGTTGCTTACTTCAGAGACTCTCATAGATTCAGAAGGACCTTACCTTGTTCTCCAGCGGTGCTTCTCAGTCCCAAAAGAAAGGTAACAATTCAATTGTCCTTGAAGGTTGACAATCATAATTGGTAAAGGCCGTGCTTCAAGTTGCTTTCAGTCGCATCACAGTTGTTCATCTAAACTCATTTATTTGATGCTTCAAACTGGTACAGGTGAATCTGCAACCCCAAACAGACATCCAAACGTGCAAAAAAAAGTGCCAAAACGAGTTTCATCGCATTTCGAGTACCGACCACGCTACCTTCCAACACCGACCACTTCTTTAACCCCAACGGTCCAGGTGAAGCGGAAGGCCTGCGGCAACAGTTGCGCGAGGCCGGCAACGAGGGAGACAGGCCGACAGGCCGACGTTTGTGTTCTTGGGAGACAACATTCCAAGGGACACACCCGAGAAGGCGAGAAGGGTGACAACGTATGACAAGGTATCACAATGGTGGCAGCAAGAATCCATCGTCAGGAAGGTTGTCAGGGGTGACGAGGAAACTGCCTGGTGGTTCATAAGAGTGTCCCTGGCATGGAAGCTGAGCTTTTTCGTTTTGATCGAGCTTTGCTGAGCTTGGCTTTGTAGCGAAGCCTTCTTCGGTTTCGAAAACCAGGCCCATGAGAAGCTCGCCCAGCTTGACACTGCCTTGACAACGAGGACTTGACCTCTTTCTTGGATTTGACATGATTTGACCTTCTCGGACTTGACCTTTCTCATTTGACTTTCTCGTTCTTTCTCCAACCCAGGCAATCCATCAAACAGCCACCATGGGCAACAGTTGGTGATTTTCGTACAGGTCACAAATTTGCCAGAACCCATGGTGCCTCATGAACATTAGGCCAGTTTGTGCCACGTAATGCATGCACTATGCATGCACTTTGTCGCGAATCCATCGTGTCATGGGACACGTGATATCGACACGCAATCCCCTTGACCTCCCGCCACTCGCCACTCCGTTCCAGGAGCGAACGTGTCCGGGCCAACGAGCGTGAGTATGTCTGGCCCTCGGGCGGGCGGTACGAGGTCCTTCGTTTCACGGTCCCCCCTGCCCGGACACGTGTGGGTAAGCCGCCGGAACGTGGAAAGCCTGATTCAGCACGTGGTGCTGTTCCGTGGAGCTGTGGGCTCTGCTTGTTTGACCAGCGGTCTCTATGTTAAACCTTCTTCCCCCAAACGTCGTTGCCCAGTGGGTCAACGCACCAGTTTAACCAGTTCTTTAGTAACGCACCGGTTTAACCGGTGCTTTAGCAGAACGGGAGCTGGAAGCTTGGAAAGGCCGTGAAATACCTGTGGAAATTATGTCTTGAAAGTTGGGAGGTGAAATGCGTCCTTTACGCTAACGCACCAGTTTAACCCGTCCTTTGGACTTGCTGGGTTGGTTCATGTCGGTTCTGTTCATGATTTCGCTAAGTCCACGTGTCCGTCCGTGGACCCGACTTGGTCTCTGTGACCTGCAGGGCCGCCACAGACCGAACCTCAGATCCATCAGGCGGAGCTCCGAGTCGAGTACGATGGCCTGGCGGCAGCGAATGAAGTCGGAGCTCTGAGTCGTTGTTGTCGATCTCTTTCGCCTGGCAAATCAGTAGACCGTGGACCCTGAGACCGATGTATGAATATGATGATGTATGGCATTTTTAAAGGCATATGCACCGTCCAGTTGGGGTTGGTTGATTTCAGGGGTCGGCGTATCTATACGACATCATCGGTCATACATGGGTCCATGGGCATGGGAAAGGGTATGGGTTCAGAAGATGGGTTCAGATGTCTCCGCACACACATTGACCACATGGTGTATCACATGCAGTCCGCATTTGGGACCCTCTGAGGCCATCCGAAAGGAGCTGGCGACGACCCGCAGCCGTCCCTGGGCACCACACTGGTCGAGCGCGTGCGTCGGTGGGCCGGCGCTTGGACACCGAGGCATCGCATCGGAGCAGCAAGGCACCGGTGACCGGCAGCCGGACCTGGAGAAGTGGGAAACGCGTAGAGAGTCTTAGAGGATCTTAGAGGTATTTCACGATACATGTAGGGGGTGTTTGTTGTTCTGAACTGGATTCCAAACTCTTGTGTTCCTAACATCATCTTAACACCCTAAGATTTACCCCACACATCCCAAAACCATACTTGGACTTGTGCTGTTCCAAACTCTTGTGTTTTGGGCAGCTTTGTTTCTTTGATCACCATCCCACTCAGTGTTTCAGAGCAGCATTCTCACACGAATACAACCGCTATAAGACTCATCCAGTTGTAACTGGTGCTTTTCCAATGTGGAACTGGCTCCTTCCACACACTGCAGCCATTTTTTGCCAGCCGGCTCTATCTCATGTGAGTTTCCCACCAAGCACTGTGGCTTGGATGCAGTTCCCCAGGAGGCTCAACTGGCTACCCTGAACTTTGGTGGTGAGAACTACCCTGAACTTCGGTGGGTTGAGAACTACCCAACTTTGGTGGGTTGAGAAAGGTAGGTAGCCAATCAAGTCCACAGAAGTTCACTAGTCCACTAAGATCCCAAGATGCGCTTCACAGCGGGATGGTTCTTTTGACCTTCATCTTGTGCCCACCTGGCGGTATTGTTGGGCAGTCGGCTTTATACATCATATTCTATCTATGTCCTTGTCTTGAAAAAGGTTGACTAAAACAATCACAATGGTGAAACACCTGCAAAGAATAGATGAGTGCAGTGCAGCTGGGCCACTTCAAGCGTTCTGCAGCAGCATGGTTCTTGCTGGAGTTCGGCGATAGATGCAGAACTTTTCTGGCATGCGTGTGTGCATTGGAATATACCTGAGTGCGATGTTTTTGTGAGCGCGATGTTTGGGCAAGCTTGTTTAGTAGTTCACTAGTTCACTAGCGGCGGCGCAACGGTAACACTTCTAACCATGGTTCAGCTAGGCTACTGAATGCAACTTCCTCTCAGTATCATCCTTGGCACGCCTCTGGTAGGTGTTGCTTTTCTTTGGCGGAGTTTTCTTCTTGGATGCACTGCTCTTGTCTGCTTGTTTCCGACTGCGTGCTGGAGTTGCGATAGCTGCAACTGCTGCTCCTGGACTGGTTTTGTCCACAGAGACCTGATTTGCAACACTGGTGTTTGCTTCAGTGTCAGCTTCCCCTGGTGGTTGCAGCTCAGTATCCACTGCTGGTTCCATACTGGTGTTCTCAGCGTTCTCCAAAAAAGGCCCCTCTGGGACTGGCGGTTGCATGCTGGCCTCAGTCACTGAGTCTGGTCGCTCCAAAGAAAGCGCCTCCACACTCATAGTTGGTACTGATAGTTCATCAACCTGGCTGTGTGTAAAGTCTGGCGATTTGACAGACAATTGTGTTCACAAACAAACCTCACAGGATTCCAAACCCAACAAGGGTCCACTTCAAGTTTGTGAGCCTGTGTGAATCTAAGTTGAACCGAGGTTGATGATATGGCCTGGAACTGCAGCTGCTTGGGTTCCAGGACCAAGTCAAAATCCTCGTGCGCATTCAGCCGATGTAGTTCCTGCAGTCTGGGTTCAGTATGGCCACCCAGTGTTGACTTCAAACTTAAATCACAATCACGGAATGGAGTGCAGCTGAAGTACTGGTCGTACATTCCCACTGTTATCGGGATATGCAGAAGAAGATGTTCCTGTGGGAGGGTCCTTACATGGCTGCTCACGGCAAGGGTTTTGGGCAAATTGTGACTGGAATTTAAAATCATTTTCTGGCGCGATCAAGGATCTGGTGTGATCAAACCAAGCTGGTTGTCAGGGTGATAGGACTCAACAGGCGACAGGGGATCTTTCAAAGTTCCCATCACGCATGATTCCATGTCCACGTCATGTTTACCCATATCACCTTTCATCATCCCATCATCATCATCGCCAAACAGCTCAGCTTCTTCCCGGCACTGCCTTAGTTTTGTTTGGTTGTTCTTTTTGGGAACCAAGCACACCAGAATGCACCAATGGTTGGAATGAGATTGGACACATGTTTGGCAATTCAAACTGTTCTTTCTGTTCCAGCAGCTCTAAATCAAGATCAGGCAAGAGATAGTCCTGCGTTGGGTAGCCACTGTTTGCTGAGCTCTCAGGGACCACTTGATCCATAGAATCAAACAAAGGATCCCACTTAGTCACAGTAGGCGCTGAAGAGTTCCTGCCCAGCGACGTTGCAATGGAAGACTTGGTGAAGTTTTCTCAATCGCTTGTTGAACTGATGTGCGCGGATGGGATAAGCTAAACCAGCCTAGCATCACAAGGGGGGCGTTGTCTCCATTGCCATAGCCTCAACACCTTCAATCATGTGCTGGAAAGGCAACGCCTCACAGAAGTTGAAACACCGGCAAGTATAAGATTGAAACCCAACAATGGATTGCATACATAGTGACCCCATGTGACCCCCAAGCCTTCGGGACCTCATCAAGTTCAAGGTCACCATGTTTTTTCCCCGCTGGCCGCTTGCGGGGAGCTGTCTTCGATGCGGCAGGTCGTTTGGCAGGGCCACCACTACCCCCACCACTTTCATCATCCCCCCCCAAACAAATCTGCAAGCCCATCCAGGTCATCAAACCCATCATCGTTATCATCATCGTCACCAGGGAAGGCATCATGGTCATCATCGTCCCCATCTGTCTCATCTTCATCTTTCTTTTTCTTGTCTTTCTTGTCTTTCTTCAATTTCTTTGAAGACTCTTTTTTTGTTCTTTTTTGGTTGCTTCTTGTTATCTTTTTTGGAACCCTTCCCCTGCCCCGGCGAGGATTCCTCCGATGATTGGACTCGATCTGGCAGAATGAGGCTGCTGACAGCCGTGTCCCCACCGGCAGGAGGATGATGGCCTTGAGGTGTGCCCCCCCCGAAATCCAACATGTTGGAGAACCAAGATTGGAACCAAGACCATTAGTCATTCAACGATTCTTTTGTGAGAGAACTCAGTCATTCTAGTTGCAGGTTTGGCACTGCTGGAACTTCCTGCGGTGGACGATGGAACCCTGGAACCAACAGGGCGACTTGCAGTCTGCACGTTCTCCTTCAACATCCGTTCAAGACTGAAAGCCTTAGTGCACAGCACAGAATCATAGAAGCATTGCAGCTATAAACACCCAGTAGGGACTCTATAAGGTTGGAAACATAATGCAAGTAGTAATCTAATGTCATTTATATCAATCAAGAAGCTGGAGCTGCGAGAGATTTTTTTGGTGGGACCCGGGACATACTCCACATCGGAATCATCCTGCACAGCCTTTTTTTGCCATGGCTTTAAGATGCTTTTAGATACGGCTAAGTGGCACAACTTGATGTTCGGTCCTTGATCCTGGATGGGCCATGCAAAAAGGTATTACAGTAAATTGTTGAGCAATCACCTTCCATTATCAACATCCAGTTTCACCAGGTGATCTTTTTGATGTTTTTCTACAAGCTCCGGTTTGGTTGGGATCCAAGTCCCAAGTCAATCCACCCCTGCAACCCAAAACATATTCTGACAGCAATAGTGTGCCATGATTTATTTGGGACTACTATTATATAGTTGATGTCATGTCTTTGGGTGGTATTCAGTGAAAGCATCATCATCACGCGGACTTCCTTGCAGCACAGGATTTACCTGATGCATCCTGACAAAAATTCAAAACTCGGTTGGCAGGCCAAGGCAAAAATCAGAACAAAGGAGAGGAATGTCCACAGTCACAGTTGATATGCATCAATGGTATACACATATGTTACCCGCATATGTTGAACATGTTTTGATATTTTTTTGGTTGCCATGGCTATCCATACCAACTATCACAATCCCAATCGCCATCGCCAGGCTCAGGCTATCCAAAGATGCGGACAACCGTCTCGCCCAAATCCAGGACCCCAGCGACACAGGCTATTGGGCGGATTGGAACAATAGTTTTCACTCCACTGGTGCTGTTAGTGTCCAACCTCAGTATCACCAAGGCTTAACTGCTTATCAGGCTGATCTCTTCTAGTCAAACATTCAATTGTCACTTGTTGTTTTTGCTGGGGAACCTTGCTCGCCACCCAATCACAAACCGACTGGCATCTTTCATCTTTGAGACGTTAACCATTGCCCCAAAAGATGTAGCAGTCAGCGCATTCTTCTTGGCTTTCTTCTTCCTTTTTTTCCCGTCCTGCTTGGGCTGGTCAAGGACAAAAGCCAGCGGCTTGTCTGTGGAGATCACCAAGGAGTCGGGGCCGGTGCCCGTTGCGCCGGCGGAAACAGTATGGTGGGTGATCGCAAGCTTCACCTGTGCCAGATATTCGGTTTCCCGGCCCCTAAATGTTTGGATCATAGATTTGAACAAGGGGTTGATCATTTTTTTCAGCAAGTAGTTTAGTCGAGTGACCTCGCCGGCGTCCTCAAGCTCTCGCCAGACTGTTGATAGCAAAGTAGGTGAGTCGATGCATGGCAATCCGCTGAGATGTGCAGGCACAGTTTTCTTCTCAATGAGAAGCACCGTAGTGGGCTGGGCACTGAAGCTGAACCAACGTCCTTCAGCATCTTCCATGACCTCCTTTGCATCCTTAGATTATTCATGTCCTCCTTTGCATCCTTGATTGGAATTAGTTTTACAAGTTTGGAACTGAATCTTCCAAGCGTCACGGTCGTTCCTCCACTCCCCTGAGCCGAAGGAAAACCTGAGCACTGACTGATTGGGGATATTCCATATTTCTGATATGTATATGATGCATATATATATATACATCATGTGTGCATATGGTTTTGCACACATATACAGGCTTGCAACTTTTTAAACCCAATCAAGAAACAACTCCCTGTGCATCAAGAACTGGTTCTTGGCCTTTGAGACAAGGAAGAGAGGTGAGCCCTCCTCACCACAAATCATCTCGGCAGTGTTGTTGATCTCCAAAATATGCCTTTCCAAGAGATGCCCATAGAGGAAAGGTCCCAAATGTTTGGATCCAGGGGATATCAACAAAAACTAAGATGCACCTGGGTCCAACAATGTCAAGGTGCGGTTTGGTCAGGTTTGCCACATCATTTGCAACAGCCAACTCTGTTTGCTCAAGCTTGATCCGCTTGAGAGGACGCCCATTGTCATCATCCAGTGGAATCCTGGATGAAGGCGCTACAGGGCAGTGGTTTTGGCTATGGCAATGGGGGAGGTAACAAACAAATATATTTGAGTAAGACATTTTTGAGTGCAAGTGGTCCTTGCTTGTTCTGGCTCTGCCCAATAATCACCATCTGGATTGAATTGGGCATTGTGAGCGTCAATGGTCTCACGGACTTGGTCTTTCAGGTCGTCAGACTCCAAGAACTTCTCTGCCAGGGATGACAGAATTAGCAACCGGTCATGGCGCTTCACAGTAACCTGGTAGGAAGCCTGGCCATCATCAACCTGAATGTTTTGCAGGGCAGTCACCAAATGCTTGTACTCAGGGAAGTTTGCCACCTCCAGTGCTCCTGACCTGCATGACTCGTATAATTTGTTCGCCACACGATGCTGGAGGCCCTCAGAGCCACGATCGAGAACTACCGTTCCACAAAGGACCCGTCGCCCTTCGGCGCGCTCCTTGCAAAGCACTGCCAGCTCGGGTTTAGAGTAAACTTGTTGCAAACAAGTTTCCAGAGTATCTAATGGAGGTTACTCGGAACAAGATGCATGTTTTTTTTCTTTTTATGGGACACGTTCCAGGGACTCTGATGTAGGTGGTCATATATATGCTAGAGATTGCTAGAGGCTACGACTCTGATGTAGTTGGTCCTGGAAGCGAGGGTCACCTGAACTCTCTTCCTGCATGAACTCCAGCTCATGGTGGCAGTCTTGGTAATGTGCTTGTTTTAAGTTATGTTTGAGAAACAAGGAACGATCCTGCACTTGCTGTATGGCTGTATGGGCAATCACGGCAACCCACCAACCCCAACGGCTGCAACAAAGGGAAGAAGAAAAAGGAAACATGACAGAAAGAAACAAAGGAGCACCAGCAACAATAGGAACCGTCACCACCACCACCACCACCACGAAAAGCAATGCCCACAACCACAAACCACACATTACAACCAACCATCATCATGCACAAACAACAGTAGAACTACCACCCCCCTGGGCCCCAGGAAAGATCCCAACAGTCAGTCCTCCAGGGCTGCAAGTGCCGGCCAGCAGTCGTATCCGTGAAGGTCAATCATCACAATTGTATTCGCGCTCTCTGGCGTGAAGGCAGACAATGTCTTGCGCACAAAATCGCAACCACCTGCAACCTTAAAGACATCAAGTTTCCCAACCAAATACTAAACTGGGTTACAGGCACACACACAAAGAAGTAGAAAGACATGCTACAAGTAACATATAATGAATATCAGGCAGCTTGTCGAAGTTCTTGGGCGTCGGTGAAGGCCCGCCCCAAATGGGGAAGCACGGATTGAGCCTCGAAAGGCAGGTGGCCACCAGACATCCACAAATCAAAGGCTTGTTTATTCATTATGTATATTATAACAAAAGCTTGTTGAATTCAGCCTAGCAGCCTCAGGCTTGTACATTGCTGAGCGAGACAGCATTTGTACATCATGTATCACAGTGTGCTTCCAACCTACAGAATTCTTGAAGATGTTCGCTTTGTCTCGGTGCATCACTGCCAATCCACGAATGCAACCAGAGCGCTTGCCGTAGATGGATGCCTGATGGGTGGGACACTTGGCCCAAAAAAGTTTGCGCAAAAATATCAGTCAGGTATCCCACAAACACCCAATCAAAGCTGGTGGTGTTGATGCTGCAGAGGTGCAGAATCAAAGATCCAGTTCAAGTCCTTGATCACCAGGCAACGATCTTTAGAAGATAGGCTTTTCCTTGAGTAGTGCTGCAATCAGGATGGAAAGAAAGCTTGAATGGTACAAAGTGGGTCTAACCGCCGACGAGGTTTTGGCTGGGAAGGAAAACGGATAATAAGACTAAAAGAGTAGCCAAAGCTCTCCAACCGGTGCTTGATTTCTCGAATCTCGGCTTCTTCTGGTGTGTCCTTGGCATCTTCATCACTCTCCTTGTCGGCAGCATCGTCGTCTTCCATATCTTCATCCTTGACCTCATCGTCCGGAAACTCATCCTTCTCCACTTTCTCTGACTTGACGCTCTTCCTGTATCAGGGAAAGACAAAACACACCCCTATACCTCTAAGTCAAATTTACTGAGGTGGGCGGTTCAGAAAAATACAACTGTATAACTGTGTAGCTTTGTATCCCTGCCCGACCCGGAAGACACCCATGCTCCTGCCACCCTCTGCAGCACGGTTGCAATGCACAAAAACCGCACAAGCATTGCGCTTGTTGGCTGTAAGAATGTTGGTGGTGGCTGTAAGGAAGAAATCCATCTTAGCAGCTGAAGCCACTCCAGCAGTGGGCAAATTGCACAAGAGCAGGATGCAGTGATCATCAAAACTCCTCACTTCCTGAAACGCTTAGAGACAAGAACACCAAAGTTCACCAGCTTCAAGCCGTTCAGCTCAAACTTGAAAAACACAGAACCCTTCCTTGCAAACTTGAACGCAGTAGCTTGTTTGTAAACTCTAAACTTCAAGCATACCTTTGTGCAGAATCCTTCCTAGCTCAGCGACAGGGTTGACATATCATGGTCAGAATATATGTCCAGGAAAGTGCCACGAAGTGTCAGTTTTCCAAACAAAGGGATCATTCGAAGATTGGACGTCTGAGTATGAACTCAGGGCACACTTAGAGCCTTCAAACAGCAAGATTACATTTATGTGCTTTGTTGCAGAGCATCCTCACTAACCCTTCTCAAGCGGTTTTGCTTCAATATCACTAACCCTTCTCAACCGAACCCCCTTTACTTCTCAATGGCAGGCCCCAAGGCCCCATATTGTCTCAACAGAGTTTCCCCCCAATGGATTTGACCCAGTTTGAGCTTTCAGCGTCACAAAAAAGACCCAGTACTGGCCAATCTTGGACAAGAATCAGCTATCTCTCCCAGCATGTCCGAGATCCATGATTGGAGGCTTGGAAGGATGGTAGAATCAGCCTCCAGCGCTCGCCCACTGAAGAACTCCAGGTTTGAGGACATGTAGTTTGACACAGCACACCAGGCTTTCTGATGGGCATCCTGCACAGCAGCTAGGGGAAGGATAACAAGGTCAAAGTTAAAGATGTTTGATCGAGAGTTCCAAAATGGACAGGATGTTTCCTTGAGTCTTGAGCCCCTTGACTAAGATCCCCCCAGTCACAGTGACATGAAGGAGCTTGCAGCCTCCAATTTGGCCACAAGCTGACTTCTTTTCTTGGCGGTCTCCTTCTCGCTCCTTGGACAGCCAAAGTCGCGGTCGAAGGGAACATGCTGTTTTGTGAAGGCCCAAGGAACCCAAACAACAAATTTGTGAGACAAACAACTTTTGGACACTCTGGAACCTGAACCCAAAAACACGTCACACATGTTCATCTAAGTATCATGATCCGGCCAGCTTCAAATTGTACCTGGTCACTGTGCAATTGCTCTTTCCACATGTTGAAAGCAGCCAGCTCCGACCGCGTCTTCGCGTTGCGTGTGCGATCTTGGGCGTCTGAGATGTACTCCTCCACGGTCTGCCCTTTAATCTGCAGGGTAGCAAGCAGCAGGTGGAAGAGCTACTAAAATTGCAACAGCAGCCATTCACAAACTAAGTATATCACAAATAGGGGCCTCGAGTTATTAAAAACACATACATACCTCGAGTCCATTTGTTGTGGCTCTGTTGGAGAATGCGTTTGTGATGTTCATGTCAATCTAGACACCCACTAAATTCAGTGACAGCCCAGCACAGTCCAGTCACCTTTAATGGACGAGTTTGATTTTGCAACATGGTTTACAATGCATTGGATGGGTTGACGTCACATCCATGTATCCATGGTGGCCCCAGGGGTGTTTGTGGAGGTTTACATAATGTAGGTTTTTTATTTAAAGATTAAAGAATCCTGCTTAAAAGTCTACAGGCAATGGTTTGCCTGGTAGCTCAACACCCAGACTCTACTGAAGCTGCTACCCCATGATGTCCCCCACCTCAAGGATAAATGGGATCCTGTCCCACTCGAATGGTTGGGCAGCCCGCATCACGCTGTTGAGGTCAGAGTCCAGGCTCCTGAACAAAGCAATACAAGAAGACCAAGTTACTTGTCCATTGAGTTGGGTTGGAAGGGTGTCAAGATTTCTGGATATACAATACAATACAATCAAAAAAATCAAAAAAAGATCTAAATTCTCCCCATCCTAAATTTTCCAGAAAACACATCAAGTTTTGGATTGGAAACCAAGACCCAAAGTGTGATGGGTTCCTGCGGAAACCAATCACAATCTATATGTAAAAAACAGAACCAATCAACATTCTGAAGTTGGTTTCCATTTCTGACCATGATCCCCCCCTCCCATATGCAGCGATTTGTGACGCCTTTTCGCGGAAACCAATCACAATTTGGAAGTTACAGTGAATTCCAAAATGTGATTGGTTTTTTTAAAGTATTTCGGGGATTGAATTTGGCCGTGGCCAACTTGAATTGAAACAGTGTGACGGGTTTCTACCGAAACCCTTGACAAATGCATGTTCATATTCGGCCGTGGCCAAATATGAACATCAAAATGTGACGCCTTTATGATTTCATCCAAGTGTCCCATCCTTGAACATTTGCATATGCTTGTCCACGCACTGCCCAGGAAATGTCTTCTGCAGCTTTGGCAAAAGCCAAACCCACAGGCAACAGATGTCGTGCAATTGTGTCGCCGCCTCTTCCGTTGGCTGATTGAGCTTCTGAGGGGCAGTGACCACTGCGACAAAACACCCACGCTATTTTGACTACAACACCCATGTTCATGTTCATAGTTCTTAAAAGTATACTGCAACCTCAACTCCAGTGTCCTTGGTCTTGTTGGAATCATCAGGGTTGACTCTTCGGCAAAAGTCCTGTGTGGAATTGAACGCTCACACACTGATATACATGACAACTGCGCAACAAACCTTGTCGGAGGTGTTGATAGTTGTTGAAACAGTCAGCCCCTCTTTGAAGGGATGGTCCTGTGTTGATCTCTCAATCCATGTTCTGCACGTCTCTTGGCTTGTTGAAAGAATTTCCTTGAAGAGTTCCTTGCCAGAAAACTTGGCGGAGTCTGCCCTCACTGAACTGCCTGGAACCCAGAACTCGCATTGGAGGTGCTCCAGTGGCAATCCTGAAGCAGCGCGCGTGGCTTCCAAGACAGTTTGGCTGGGTGGAAACCTATTTTGTCTTTGGGGTGAACGGTGGGTGGGCACCTGAGACAGAGTGCGGAAAGAAGTCGTAGTGGTGATGGATCAACTTCTGCACATCATCATCGATTCTCAGCCTAAGAGACACATTTCCGACCCTGGAATGCTTTGACCACCAACATGTATCCCCCTCACTCAAAATGAACACGTTCACAACTATGTTGTGTGCAACCAAACAGGTGTTTAAGCCAAAGCAAGGAGCAGGTTCTGTATCAACTTGCGTCGCTCTGTGTCGATTCGATGTTTCTTGTTCGTCGCCATCTTGTTGTATTCGGCAATGCACCGGTTTAATACGTCTCGCAAAGCCCGAGATGTTCCAGGCTTACATGCCCGAGTTTCTAGATCTACAGCCTGCTTCATGGCCCCAAGGTAGTCTAGGGCCGAGGGCGCCTGCTTCTGGGCGGTCACGTGTCCGATGCCTGAGTTTTTTTCTGCGATCACGACGGGGTTGGGTTCAGGTGGAAGAAACCTGAAGAAACCAAACATATAAAAAACCTTCCCACATACATGTATATCAAGCATCGCAATGCTTGAAGATAGTGATGAGCTGGATTGGTGTAGTGGGTATAGCTGCATCTGACCCACCGGAATGAACGAAAAACAGCTTCTACCCCAGGCAGCTGAAGCTCTTCAACAGATAGTTCCTGAAGTGATGGCTCAATGAAGTAGAATTAAAGGGGCAGGTGGACCCGGGTGGAAATACAAAATAGCAGTTAAAGCTTAAACCACAACCTCATGCGAGATTCAAGGCTGTGGGCAATGACCGTGATTCCAACCATCAGTAGTATCTTTCCAAACCCGTCGGATATGCCGACCGATTCAGGGAGTATTTGTCGTGTTCCGTCTACCTTTGGAAACTTCACCTCCACCGCCTCTGCACTCTGCCTGTACCCATCCCGCAAGAACTCATTGATGTGCTGTGCTATTTGCGCATTTTGCGGATAGACTGCAGGGAAACAAGGTTTGATTAATAGATTAGCTTTTATAACATATTCTAAGTACGTATTGGTAGAACAGCAGTGAGTGAGCAAACATGTCTAGGAGTTCAACTGTCTTTGAACTGTTTCAACAACCCCGGCATCCATGCTTGGAATCACTGCCAACATTGAATGATCCCAAAGGGAGGAAGAACTCCATCATGGTGGACTGCGGGACCAAGCCCAGCGTTGGCCGACCTGCCGAATCCTCAGGCCTGAGGTGATCCCACAAGATCTTGTCCACAACCTGGAGTCATGAGGCGTGCAATCGACGGCCAAATCGAGTCGATGCCAAAACACAACAACAAGTTCAGCCTAGCACCTTCTCAAGGCTTGTTGGTTTCAGGTAGGTGTTCACAAACTCCCCGAAGTTCTCACGCTGTATGACCTTGAGAATTAGAACATTCATGAAAGATCCATCATGGAAGGCAATGGTTTCCAAAGTCTACAGTACTATTCAGATTGAGGGAACCACCACATCAAAGGTTGCCCGGATCTTCTGCAAGACCGCATCACTTCGGGGGTCATCGCTAAAAAGCGCCATAGCGACAACAGGTTGGAGCAAAAGGCTGGAAGCACAAAGAAAGAATCCTCTCATGTTTGAACCTGTTGGTGCCATTAAATAGCCATCCATGTTTGATTGCATGCAACGTTTGGGTGCCATTCTTTCTTGCTACCCGACCCCAAATCTAGGGCAACATCCAAAGACAGAGTCCTCCATCAACGTCGATGATGGAAGACCACTTGGAGCCTGTAAGGCTTTGGTGGAGGAGCTGGACGTCCTAGCTGTACACCTCCAGCTTCAAACAAAGCACGGGGCCCTGCTGCAACAAAGTGTAACGGGCTGCAAGGTGCACGTGGAGTATCCGGGTTTGCTAAAGCCCTGAGATACCGTGCCCCTCGACTAAGGTGCGGAAAATCAACTTCCATCGTGTTAGCTAACTCGATCAGTTCGGCTGCCCTGCATTCATCCAGGCTCGGGGATTGCACCGGGCCCTCCACGCTCAACTTGTTGACAAAAGCTTCCGTGTCAGACAAAAGACTGTGGGGTAGAACCAGAAGGGGTGGCTGGCACAGTTCCCCATCTGACATGGAAAGCTTGACAAGTGCAAAGATGTCCTTCGCTTGTCCTTCCGACCTCAACCGCCTCGGAACGGCATCGTCCAACTGAAGCCCATGCCCCTGACCAGGCATTCCTGTGCGAAGGAACAAGTCCACCCATGCACATTAGCGGTTTGAGTTGTGTTTCATTTGCTGGCCACTGCCCCGTCCTTGTCTCTGTATGAATGTGAAGCTGTGGGGGACCTTTAGGGCATCCTCATTGTCTCTATCACCCTTCCTTGCACGATAGCAGTTTTTTCAAGGTAGCACCTGATGGCATAAGCCTGCACCAATCTCTGACCTTGGCTAAGAAAGCCAAGGTGTCAAAATATATAGAACCCACACCACAGGTGAGTTGCCAACAAGATGCAGTGTCCACTAGCTCGCACTCAAATTTGAGCCCTGACTTGGCAAATAATGGTCCCATCCGCTGAATGAGGGTCCTGGAAGATAGCATAGGTTCAAACCCTTTTGCTATGATGGTCACGTTTACAGTATTCTTTGCGTTGGTGCTACAGTCCTTTGTATGTCTCTTGGTGTTTGGATGTTCTGCTCTTGGTTCAAACTTGCGGTGACGATACTGAAGATGCCATCTGTCAGGGAGCGTTCCTAAATAGGTTTCTAATACTGGCGAGGAAGATACATTGTCACGCAAAGCAACTAACTCCCTGGACCTATATCCTCATGAGTGTGGCCAACTTCAAGATGGTGATGAGAGACAGTCTGGAAATAGGATCCCTGGCACATGAGGCAGGCCCATCTGCCTGTGTAGGAGTTGCGTACCTCCTTACACGCATTGTCTCCTTGAAGCCAACACCTAGTCACCAAAGACCAGGAGCAAACTCTGTTAAACACTGTCCCAACCATTCTCCCGCCAAGAAACTCAGTCGGGAAGGAAGATCCTCGCTCTCGGCTGATTGCCCAGGCTCTGTCAATGGAGCGCATTGCCTTTGAGGCCGGCATGGTGGGATGTACTTTGATGAGGATGGGGTGGTAAAAACACAGGTGGTTTGTGAAGAAGAAAAGTCTTCAGATTGCAAAACCAAAGAGCAACCTCCAGGGTCCAATTTGCCCCTGTTGGCATTCCCTCATCTGCGATGTAGAGGAAAACCCCATAGCCATGGATTATGCATCCGGTTAGAACCAATGACGGACCTTATTCACAAGATACTTGTAAATCAATCCAATGTTGTCGATACAACACTCATCAAAATCATGAAAACAATTACACCAGACCATCCAATGCTGCCTTTGCACGCTTGACCTGCTCATACAGTGGTTTTTTGGGGGTCCGTCCATATGGATATCGCGGAACCATCATCTTTGCTTTGTCAAAGGAGTCAATGATGACCACTAGGCAGTCATTGTGTTGGCGAGCTCGATCTCGCGCACACCAGTACACAAGTCGGTCCTGGTAGGTACGGGAGTAGTGATGCAAGAGTGCGTCGCACCACTTGACATGGTCTTGCACATCCTTAGATTACGTTGCCCCTGAAGTCAGGTTGCTAGAGGGAGAAGGTAGTAGTGATACAGAAATGACTGGAACAAATGAAACATACACTGAGTTGACAAGTTTCCACTGCATGCTTGATTCTCATCTTCAGTTTGGAACACGTCTCGCATATTTGGTGCTGACTCCGCTTATGGAACCGCAAGCATTGTCGCCAGCGCTGGCAAACACTAAAAAAGGTGGACCGTGCAGCAGCTGGCTCACCATTGTCACCATGCGTTTTCATGTACGAGACGTACAACAAATACACGTTGCTCCAGCTCCCGTGGGGCAATTCACGCATGGGAAGTGTCTGTGGATTTCGATTCCAAAGCACCTGTGATGTTGCGCCAACTAAACGGTTGTCGATCAGTCTCTCTAAAAGCTCTTGCCGCAGATCTTCCCCTCCTTTGGCCAAGTTAGACTTTGATGCAATCCTCAACAGTTACATAATCACACAGGTGGCCAGTCCATGTTTTTTGTTTAATGTTCATTCTGTTGCTAGCAAGTTGCGCTGTGGACATTGGTTCAGCCGCTGACCAGTACAAGTGAACAAAGAATGCCTCCACACTTGCTGTCTTCTTGGCAGGCTGTGCGCATGGCCCTGAGATGGATGAGCGTTGCGGAGTGGCAGGAAGGGGCAGCTCACACTCACAAGTTCTGTCTAAGAAAAATGACAATGATAGTGAGTACAACTAATTGGACAGGTATCCACCCTTGCCAGATACGGATCTTAGATCCTTTCCTTGGAATACATGCCTACATCTTGTCAAGCGATTCTTGCCGATTCCGAGCAAGTAGGCCCAGGTCTCCCGGCATACCTTGTGTCCTGCCAAGACTGGCAACAACAAAACAATGGATCAATATGAGTCAATTACAGTTCAGTAGCCAACACATTGATTTTGGGATACTTTGGGTACCAACCATACACCCTAACTTGGAGACAGTCCTTGAAGGAACCATTCTTTTCTCCGATTTCCAGCTTCATGCTGAAGCCCCCAAAGAAGGCGATCTTGGATAGACTTGCCCAGTGACCAAAATGCCACACATAGGCGCAGTACGATCCGGTATGGTGCTCGGCATTGGCATGAGCACACAGGTTTCTCCAGTGCACGCTTGAGACGTTTCCCAGACGTGCCACCCTTTGCATAGGTGGTTGACACCCTTTTGGAACTGTGTTGCAATGACGCCAACCGTTCATATGTCAAATCAACAGAACCACATCCATAGGGCTCAGAACTATCACTCTCATCTTCTGAAGCACTGGAATATTCAGAAGATTCGGACTCCGACTCTGTGTCCTCCGATGAAGACCTTGGGTTGCATG
This sequence comes from Durusdinium trenchii, assembly GCA_963970005.1. Lineage (NCBI taxonomy): Eukaryota > Dinophyceae > Suessiales > Symbiodiniaceae > Durusdinium > Durusdinium trenchii. The sequence goes on from CAXAMN010008080.1 coordinate 123,564, forward strand.
AACCCCCAAAGCAATAAGGTTGGAACATGTTGGAATTATACACAATCATCGTTCTTTGTTGTTTGCAACCAGAAGACTCTACATCGTCCCCTGTAGAGCCAGATGATGAAGTTGCACTGAACCGCCCCAACCCACTTGCACCACCCTCATCATCCCACCGGCCAAGGATAGGCATGGGACAGCCGGTGCAAAAAGATGCAAGAAGAACTAGAACATGTTATTTGCTTGTGGTGAACCGCATATATAGCCCCCATGAAACCTTCACCGCACAAGAACCATTGGTGCTTGTTCTGTCAAAGAGTCATGAGATGTCATATATAGCCGCCAAGTTCTTTGGGGGTGTTCAGTCCATAGAAGTAAACCAACATCAATGGCTGCAGTCTACAAAGCATTCAGGAATGCCCTTTCCTGGCAAGCGGGTGGCATTGCAAAGTCAATGATGCTGCCAAGCGTTTGATTGTTTTTCTCATCCACTCCATTGCGGAAGCGCAAGCTGAGAACATCCTGCTAAACTAAATTAGCGCACTTCACATTGCAAGACCTTCCGGTTTACATGCTGACAGTGCTGTGCATAGAAGGGCCAATACGCACCTCAAATTCATGGCGTTGCCGCCAAGGCTGTGCAATACCTCAAGCAAGTTTCATAGTAAGAACACTTTAGAACTATAAAGTTGGTGGAAATTCAACCTTGATCAAGCAACTAGTAGACACCCATTCAACCCAGAAACAGGTTCGCTGACTGAATGCAATCGAAGCCGGTGAATTGGCATCCCCATCAAAGCCATGACTTCACGGCCGATGATGTAACGGCCCTTGGTGGTAGAGATAAATTTTCCACCAGGCCTCAGCCAGAAAAACCATAAGTGAGAAGTCAAAATCAGTGTTGCTGGCTTTTGCTGTAGAACATTCTGTTCTAGGAGACACACGTTAGGCAAGGTAGGTGTTGGGAATCATCCTTCAACAGCGGCATTTGGTTCACAGACTGGCTGGTGTTGGCAACGCTGATTGAACCGTGTAGTGCCAGCAACATATCCAGAGCCTCCCAGCGGAATTGTCAGTCTCTTGGCCCATGTGGTTGGGAATGGTTGGGATATAGCACACCCCGCCTGACTCTCTCTACGGCTGGTGAGTTGTTTGGCAGCTTTGGGATATTTCTTGCTGAACCCATTCAAGGACTTCTTGAAAGAGACCTGCATACAGTGCTCCAAACCAAAAGAAGGGAAGCCTATGAAGCACCACTCGAAATGGCCTTGTGTTCTTTCGCCCAATCTCTGTGTTTTTGGATCCACTTGGCATTCCTGTCTATCTGCCTGGGACCATCAACCCGCACATGCTCATATGTTTTCCTGGATGTGGCACGCAATTCCCAAACTGAACAGTCAAGTTGCCTTTTTGCAGCTCGACAGCGGAGCCTTGTCCGCTTAGCCATGTCCTTCTGAACTGCCGGGTGATTCTCTGGAAGCAGCAAATCTTTCCTCAAGCTGCCGCAGTGGAGTGGTTGGGGAGAAACGGAGAAGCTGACACACGCACACACACACACAAGGGCGCATTCAGGCAAAAAATAATTCAACTGGGACTTAGGGCAAGCATCCATGCAACTGTAGTTTTTCTAATGTGCATTGACTTCAACTTCTTCTGGACGTAATCAAAAAAGTCTACACCTAGTGCCTCATCAGTCATTGCAGACTCCTGGATTAGCAGTGCATAGATCCTTCTGCGGGAGATCGGAGCCCCGTAGGTTGGCCTTGCTGGGAAAGAAAGTGGGGAGAAAGAATGGGAAAGAATGCAAACAACAAAGCACTCTTTTAACCTTTCAACATACATTGTCTGCGTTGAAAATGCAAGAAAGCAGCGGGTTCATAGTCACATACACCCTCCTGTACCTTGGGAGTGAAAGAAACCCGTGAATGTGCAATGCAATCCACACACTGCAATGCATTTTGAGCAAGGGTACCCTGGTAGGTTCTTGTCGAGGAAGTTGCCGACTAACTCTGCTACTGCTGCGAAGCCCATCACGTTTTCCAAGATAGCAACCTGAGAAGTGGCGGTGGTTCTGCTTTGAACATATTGTTGAACATATTGTTGAAACTTTGACAGCTCGCCCCCTTGAAGCAAATTATAGTCCAAGCGGCTTTCGGTCGGGTCACCTTCATGCGGCGGACACATGCAAACAGCTGTTTGCTGTTTGGATCTTTCAGGCAGAGGCGTTCCCCAAGGAAACTATACGGAGTGCAGGGGAACCCTGCCAGGTACACAGATACCTGTGGCCGGTTGGATGTAGCCAAGAGACAAAGTCTGCGCCAGTAGTGTGTCGATGCACAACTGAAGTCTTTCTTACATTACAAAGCAAGGCACTTTGCCAATGAGAGGCGAGTTGTCCTGCTTGAAGACCGAAGCTGTGAGCCTGAATTGAAAAAGGTGTGATGCAGGTAGGGTGCCCAACATGGATCAAAAATTCTCAAGAAGAATACTCTTGAAAGAAAACATTAAGACTAAGCACTGTCGACTATCCATATTCTCCTCCAAGAACATTCGCTTTCGCGGGTTGATCTCAGAAGCAGCCCTTAGTTTCTGGCACAGATCTCTTGGATAGAAATCAACATTGGGAAGTTGTTGCAAAGCAAATGGAGCCTAGAGGCAAATGCTGCAAGATCCCTTTCTTGTTGGCTGCTTCCACCAGCATTTGGAGCCCCATGTATGGGACATCGGCTCCCGAGCCTGATGCCCGACATGAGCTACAGATTTGTGAAAACAATGATTGGACAAACATCAACGGCCCACTTGCAAGCAAGATGCAATCTGACACATAGTTCAGATTGCCACCCGGCCAGGTTTCAAACCATGAACTCAAACCTTAGAAAGAAGGAAAGATGGAGAGAAACCTGAGCCACAGGAAATCCAGGAGATATGACAGTGAACCCCAACTTGCCATGCCATGCAACCAGAAAGACGGAGAAAAAGTTCTCCCACTTCAAGGTATTCCTCCAACTTCTTCGGAACTGGGACATCTGGGATTTCCTGAAAGGGTTAGATTTAGGGATCCAATATGATCGAATTGTTACATGTGTTTCTTCAACAATCCCTTGCACTGCCCTGGCTCCTCAGAATCCGATGAAGAAGATTCTGAGCTTGAGGATGATTTCACCATGGCTGCACAGCCAGGGCAACACCTCTTTGGGCCATAGTGCTGCTGGGGACCGGCCTTTGAAAGCAAAGACTCACTCCTGTTTTGGATAAGCCCCACTCTCTGTTGGACAAGTCTTATAGTAACCGCTATGTTTGCCGGTCACTGTGTGGATGGAGGATGGATCGTTAGTTCTTTTCCCCGTAACGCCATGATGTACCCCAGACACTCCATGTATGGCATCTCTTCAACCATACCATGGAAGGTAGATATGCCATTTCCCATGGAGTGTTTGGGCGCCACACTCCCACAATCTCGTTACCCTCAATTTTTGTTGCGCCCGAACCATCAGTCTTGCTACTGTTTGTTGGAGCAAGCACATGCTGGTGCTCAGGGGCTTGGCATCCTCGATCTTTGAAACGCCAACCTCTCGTGCACATGGTTTTGTACATCCATTGTCTACCAAAATCAGAACCCCGCTCTACTCTCACCACACTGAACCTTTGCCTGGCCAGTTGCTTGCTTGGTCATGCAGGCTGCCGTGCGGCAGAAGCTGAGCTTTCCGAGTACCAAGCACAACTACGCGCTGGCGAAGCTGCTTCGAGCTCAGATGGTAGGTTCATATCTTGAAAATGCAAGGCACTCATCAAGTGTTGTCGAGGACCTGGAGACATGATGTCACAGCAGTTCATGTATAGACTTGGACCAGATCCTATACTTTGGATTTTGGGGTTTGCACGTTGACTTCAAAGTCTCAAGCCAAAGATGCAGGATTGGATGTGAGTCATGTGTGAATCCTGTTGGCCCTCAGCTGGTCATTTTTGCTGTCAGTGTCACCGTTTGCCCAGCAGAGCTCCGGTTTCTTTCGCTCGCTCGCCTCTGGTGTCACCCGCACCGCGAAGTCTGCCCAGGAGTTTGCTGCCGAGCTGGAGTCTTTGGCCACCCGACGTCCGGAGCTCAGTGGAACGCCAGTGGGCGCGTACCGTCGCGACGGGGGAGCGCCGGCGTGCGCAGAGCGCGCACGCGCGGAGTACGGGTTGGAGCGTCGGAGCCGTTCCTTTTGGGTGGCCCTTGGGGTCGGTGCTTCACATCTTCAGAAATTTAGAAGGAGTCCGACACCCATATCTGCGAGGATAGATCAGAGAAGCCGGTCAGGTGGGGGTGGAAAAGACTCCACAAGCCATTCAATCCATTGGTGCAGCTTGGTGAGGTCGGAGCTTGGAAGCGTCTCTGCGAGACTCTTCCGCAACCCTAGCTGATGCTGAAGCAGTGTGGTTACCAAGTGAATACCAGCGACGCTTTTCGAGAGAGACCGGAAATAGAAGGCATTAGAGACGTTTGTTCTTTTGTTGTTAAAACAGGTCTTCGAATTCAACTGCAGAACAAGTACTCAAAAAAGGCAACATCCGCTGCGAACATTTAAAAACTGTACTATGAACAAAAAGTACAGGTTGGAAGAAACATACATTGTTGGATCACGTTGGTAGTTTTAAACAGTATGAATTCCAGTATGTTACTACGAAAACAAATGGATTGTTGAAGACCGGAAATCCTCAGACCAGTCCATTGAGTCCATCTTCGGGCGCAGGAGGTGGCCGAGACTCGCATGCAGAGTCTGGGTTTGCGAGCACAGCTGGAGGCCGTTTGGTAGTCCGATGAAGCAGAGGTAGTGATGAAGCCAAACTATTCTTCCCCAAGGCCTTCTATATATAGCCAGTGTATAAAGTGTGTAGTATACTATACAAATATAGAATCAAATAGACGGTATATATCTAAGTCAAACCCAGAAGAAGCAGAAGAAGCTGGTGGCCTTGTCATTCGGCGTTTGGAGGACTGGAATGTTGTCACCTTTGAAGGTTCTGGAAGCTGCCCGGGATGAAATTGCTGCGCAAGAGCACCAGGCTAAGGGCTCCAAAGTTGTAACAGAGTGTTTGTGTCGGTCTATGTGAATATACAGTGGCATCCACATCCAAGTTGTTTAAGATGATAGAGCGACACATTGGTTGGAGATACTGAGGCTAAGGCTGACTGAATATGCATTGAACACGCGGAGTGCGCATGTTAATGACCTCCCAGTCCAGATGAAGTACTCGCCGTTGGCGCATTACCAGACACTGTGGTGTGGGGCGAAGATTGACCATTGTGCCCTAGGGGAATTGTTTGATGGCCACGGTTTGGCAAACTGGTTCGTGCTTTGGAAGATGGATTGACCAGCGTCAGAGCAGTCGTACGTTGCATCCTCCAAACATCGTTTTTGGCACCAAGTTCCTTGGATTGGGCAGGCCAGCATGCAGCAGCGGGAAGAGGCCGGGCCTGGGCGAAAAGAATGACTCCCATCGTGCTATGAGCCGATTGATCGATCACATATCACACCCTCATGTCATGCTCGCATGACATAGGCATGTAATAAAAGAACGATAAGCAGAGTGCAAGCTTCTGAATACTTCAGGTATGCCCAAGAAACACCTTCTCTCCCGTTCTTCCATCCTGTTTGCGTTCCGGTTGCTGTGTCGCCCACAGGTGAAGCGGCTGGAATCCTTGGCTGCGAACCTGGCATCAGAGGCCGGGGCGAACTCGGCTCCAGAGTGACTGGTGTTTGTTTCCAATGTGTTTCCAGGATCTGAAGAGACTTGGGATTGGGATGGTTTGGGTTTAGGCACGTGTTTTTGTCTTTTTGTCATGCTTCAGCCTGCTGTTTTGTTTGCTCCTATGAAACCCCGAGGGTGAGCACCTTGAGATCTCTGGGCAATGGACTTGGCAACATCAGTTCGCACATGAGCCCTATGGCCTTTGGCACTGTAAATTGTTTTGCTAAGCTTTTTCAGAGGCTATGGTTAGGTCGGTTAGGTTATTCATAATGGCAATGACATGGTGTCAACTTCATTGATGGTTGTTTTGGAGTTTACTTCCCAGACGCGACCCACATCGGCCAACAACAAACGGCTGGTCACTATACAGCGCTCCCGCGCCACATGCTTGCTTCGGCAAACGGCGATGAAGACAGTGATGTTTGGAGACCCCTCAAGTAAGTTCAAGAAATCACGTTGGATCTATGTTCATTATTGAGATATTCTTTGAGAGGTATCATGTTTTAATACATACGATTACATACCCATATTGCTATACAACTGACACTCCGTTGGTTGCTGTGTTTCTGTGTTTATCCAGTGACTGTTGCTTGTAGGCCAAAGAGATCTCTCAACGGCACGTGAAGGTTACCACATCTTTGCAGGACGGACTAACCAACGGCACCAGCGGTGGTTGGGGACGGGTGCGAGCTAAGCGCTGCAGATTGGCAGTTGGTTGAGCTTTGCTGTCGTCTTATACTTTTTGTGTCTTCTGCATATTTGTGAAGGGAAACAATCTCATATTTGTAGCATCTAATGCGTCTAACGTAGTTATTCTGAAGTTATTCTAATGAACCAAACTCGGAGACCCTGAGGTTGTCCCATTGACAACAGCCAGAGAATCACTTCAAGTCATATACAGAACTGAACAGAATAACTATGTCATAATATGATCGATATAGATAACATACAGACTTCTGTTTTTGTTGGCAGTGGGCAAGTGGACCCCAAAATGCCGAGCTCCGTCCGTGACTGCAGGAGCTTCAAAAAGCCCAGGAGCGAAGGTCCAATGCCTCAGATCGCACAGATAGGCCACATCCGGTGGATTGAGAGTAGATGGCAGAATTGGATAGAATTGGTCCCAAAAGTAGAGGTTGTTGAGATGAAGGATGAAAACGGATCCGGGCATGTTGGATGTTGGAAGGTTGTGCCATCTACTCTGAAAGCACCGTAGTTTGGCAGGGTTTTGACGAGTCACTCAGCCTGGTGAGCGGGACGAACGCACAAGCCACTGACCAAGGGAAAGTGAGAAGACCCAGGAGGACTGCAAGAAGTAGTGATATTAATCGGCTCAAGTGACCTCAGGATACCTCTGTCAGGTCATTTGAATATATTATATATTCAGATTTGTTTGGGAGTCGTTTTTCATGTTGATTTCACTTCACCACGTGTCCCACTTGCTGAAACCACCCAGGCCCTTCCAGATCCGCCCTTCAAAACGTACGAAGGGTGGTCCCACCGACCTTTTGAAGCTGAAACCTCAGACTTAGGAGCCCACTCAGCTGCGGAAGATGAAGTTGATTTTGCTGGATCAGGTGATGGACGTTCATCTTTTCCATGTGGGTGAATCCCCGGTCTACGGATATATATTTTTAATTGTTTGTTTTTTTGTAAATACTTTTCCTGTTCCTGGACAGCCAAATCCGGCTGCAGATGCTGAAGCTTCGGTGGTGTATTCTACTCTCCTGCACCAGGACGCACTGGGTTTGGCCCGCACAGCTGCCGCTGAGCGCTGTAGACGTGCGCGAGAGGAAGTGGCTGAGGCTCGTTGAACGAAAGTGGAGCAGTGGTTTGGTACATAAGATGTCAGCAGAGCTGGCTCCATGTGTTTTCTTTTCAGTATCCTTCCACATTTGCTTTTGCTTCTGCTGCTGCATGCTCTCAGAATAGAAAGATCCCCAAGGAAGCATCAAGTTAAGGGAAGGTAGATGAAGACCTGTGCCAAAATCTCTCTGTTTGCACGCGCGGTCATTTCCCAAATCGTTTTGGTCCCAGAATAGAGGCATAGAAAAGCCTTTTTAAGCCTTTCAGGGGAAGATTCTTCACCATGGGAGAAAGTCGGGAAGTGTGTGTTTGGTGTTTTTTTTTACTTGTTCTTTAAACCACTCGCTCTGTTCGACGAGCGAGTCGTGACATGTCGCAGACCATGTCGCTCTCCACAACGTCCGACGTCCGATGGGTCGCAAAGGCCGAGCAAAGACTGGGAAGTTTCCTTCGTCAATTGGGAGAGGAGCGCTGTCGTGGACTGGAGTTGGCCAGACTCCTCAGATCTTGGCCAGATCGATCTAATTAGTCTATGCGTTCAAGATGGCAAATGAAGATGCTCGTTTTTTTCACATCGGAGGGAGGAGATGTAAACTGCAGAAGATCCAAGACTTCATGCGCTGAGGAGGGAATTCGTGTCTCGATCTCTGCTTCTTCCACGTCGAAAAGGACGACGAGTCGCGATCGCATCGAGTTTCGTCCTCGTCTCAACCTCGCCGCCACGAGGCTCGCGAGCTGACGGCTGCACGAGATGCTGCTGCAGCTGCAGGCGCGAGGGCGCGAGCTTCTAGAATGGCCCGGGGGAGATGTTCAAAAAGAAAAAACACATAAACTTAGCAGCTGACTTGGTCGAATTGTTCAAAGATGTTCAAAGGTTTTTGTTGAACGTTGGAGCTGTGTGACAGAACTCAACAGGAGCTTTGACATCTTCAAACGGATTGAATTGAACATCATGTTGACCCGCTTTGCAGGGGCTCCGCTTCAGACCAAGCCAGTGGTGTCCTTGGGCAGAGCGCTTTCGAACTTCTTAGTGACCTTAAAGAAGGTTTAAGAACCATCAAAGACCTTCAAGAGTCAAATGATTCCAATGCAAAGTGTCAATGTGAAGTCGTGGTGGACCCCCGCATAAGCCTCTGAATTTTTGTTAACAAAGCAGATCGATGTGGCGCGCTTCAGCGCCATGCGTCGCTCAAAAGTCCACGTCGCGTCTCGTCGCTGAACCTCCAAGGTGCGTCGCTCGCGGAGTGCTTCTTGGCGCTGACCCGCTGTGTCCACGGGAGAGGAATCAGCCCACCAGAGAAACGCAGCAAGGACCACTCGGCTACCGGCTACGGCTACAAGTCGAAATAGCCGAAAATGGACCAAGCGGAGAGGAATCCCAATTCAAACATATTCAAACCATATCCAGTTGGTGGGTTTCTCTATGTTTCTCTACTCCGTTTCTGCATCTTTCGAGGGGCAAGAAGCAGCTTTGGGCTGCCATAGTCTGAGGTATTGACTTCTTTGATAGCCATGAATGATGAATTCGTGGAACAGCCCGGAGAAACGCATCATCATTCTCTGCTCCTGCTGCCCCTTCCACACCATGGTGAATCTGGTGTCGTCCCAGCCAAGGCGAAATCGGCGAAATCGACCAAAGTCATGTCGTGGCCCAACACAGACTTGCCCGAAGCTCAGCGGCCCAGGCCGAAGAAAAATTCTTTGGGATGTCGTGATTGTTTCACATCACATGTTTTCGGCTGCTTGAGTCACTGGGTGCAATTGAGTCACTTGAGTCACTTGTGTTGCGTACCTTACCTTCATACCACCAGCTAGGCAAGAGACCTGGTCAGCCAGTGCCTTGCGCATGCAGCGGGAATTGGAGTTGCTCCAAAGGCCCCTCTGCTTCACCGCGACTCGACGAAGCATGGGACGCGGTGGGACGCGTGCGAGAGCCGGACGCAGGTGGAAGGCTGATGCTCTTTCTGTCTTGCAGCAGATGCAGGCAGCTCAACTGGCCCTGGCATGTTTGTTTTGGAAGCTGAGAAGAGCAGCGCCAGAACCGCCAGAAACATGTCGCCATGAAGCTGTGTCAGCACATGGAAGCACTGTTTGAAGCACAGTTGCGCATTTGCGATGAATCATGATGAATCACAGTCGTCCCAGACGTGACCCGAATCCCGTCGTCCCACAGCAATAGCAGGTCGATGTGTCCTCGGCACAGGAGAAAGGGTCTGGGAGGCTGCTATGCTTGTCTCAACTCCTGAATTCATTACATGGTCATGGTCATGGAGCTTCGTAGAGTTGATCTGGTTGAATGAGAGCATGAAATAGCATAGAACATATTACAGTATCCAGTCCGCATTTGCCAGGACAAATATCGCCAGCAGCTACAGCAGAATCAAGCTTTGCAGAAGCGGCTGGAGAACATGGGCCAGATGCCTGGTGTTTCTTGAGAATGCGGTTCGCTGCAACATGCATCGGAATGGAGACTAGATGACATCATATGACCCAACTGTATGTCATCAACAAACTCTATGGGAAACGGATGTGATGAAACTAAAAACATATACACAAAACGCAAAACTCAAAATGCAATTTCACTGCGTTTTGTTTCTGATCAAACATGCCCTGAACATGTTCCTCATTGTAAGCCCTCAGAGACCAATGAAAGGTGTCTTCCCGGCCCAGTGCCAGGAGTCTTACTGATGCTCCCAAGCATGTCACATTAAGCGGCAAAGAAACGCCACCTCAGTTTAAGTAACATGTTGCAGGCACCACCCCCACCTTTCCTTCATGTCCAGGTGGCCCTGTACCTTCAACAGCAGCGTCAGAAGCCGAAAACGCAGTCCGACGCAGTCGAAAGACGCGAAACGACGGGACGTGACCATGGGGGACCCGCAGTGTCCCGCAAACCGGTGGGCGCGCTTACCATCAGGCACAACCCTTACCACCTTGGCTGTAGGTGATAAAACTGTGAACATTTGTTTGGGTCTATTCAGCGCACAATTGGTCAGTCCTTTCACGTTCTTCCAGCTGTTAGAACTTTGATCACGCACATGTCCCAGCGAAAGCGAACGTGTTGGGTGCGATACTTCAGTGGCGAGCTTTTCAGTACACTGAGGTTCTAAACAGCCAGCATTGCCAATGACAAAAAGGGGTGCGATGCTGGCTCGTGTGATGCCAGCCTCGCCCATGCTAGCTCGTTCGCTTGCTCGTTTGCTTGTTGCTTTGGACCCAAGAAATTCAAGCTAGACATAGCGAATCGACCAAGTCGACCAATACTTCTTTGCGAAGAGACATGATCATTGATCATGTGTGCGCTGCTTTCACTGGCTTCAGCTTAGCGATTTTGCGAAGCCTCTTGGCACTGAACCGCTCGACAGTTACCACACGCAAGCCTCGTTGCGTCCAAAGCTCAGAGCCGTCGCGGTGGTTCTTCAGAGCGGTTCGTTGGGGTGATCGACCGCATGTGTGTGTGTTCTGTACGCCGCTCCGCTAAGGTCCCAGCCCCCCTGAAGGCATGGCAGGCTGGCAGTGGCATCCTGGCATGTGGTGGCAGCGTTGGGTTCTTTCCAGATGAGCAAGATGATGATCTTTATGCAGCTCAGGGGAGAGCTCAACTGCTGCACACTCATGGTCTTTGGTCTTCTTGTCTTGCTGAGGTATTTCCTCTCCGTGCTCATTCTGAGACGATCTTGCGTTGCAGACTCTTGCGAAGGTGACAGCTTCTTCGCAAGATGAGTCAGGATAGTCAGGTCGAAGGTGACAACCGCCGGCTTCTTTTCGCACGCAGCTGTCGGATTCGCTCTCTATCGGATTCTCGCAGCTCTCTGATTCAACTGCATCACTTCCATTCCAACCCAGGGCAAAAGTAAGTCATCCCCAGGGCGCCCAGGGGATGGGGTCCTTCAACCTGGTACTTGTAGGTCTGGTGCACCATGTGTGAATGACCCGGTCCACGTAGGTTAACCCTGGTCAGTATCCTGGTGCCAGTTCCGCACAGCCAACTGGAACAAATTGTGTTCATGTGTTTTCACGCCAACCGTTTTCCAAGGTTGCCTGGATCAAAACTCTTTGCTGCAGACTGCAGACCGCTCACGGCAGTTGTCCACCGAAACTGGAACCTGCTCGGTTGGTGCGCATGTGACATGACAGCATTTCATGCGCCCAAATCCGGAAGTGCCAAATGCAGTCATGACTAGGCTTTCTTTGAGGGGCATTTCAGGGCTGTGCATGACCTCCATCAGAGAAGCATCCAATTCAGGTCAGCCAGAAGAAAACATGTTTCGCTATCGGTGTTTTCAGTGGCTAGAATTGACACCTACACTACGCCCATGTAGTCTTGGGCCTTGGGAACATGTTGCTTAGTATTTTTTCATTGTAGGTGGTCAGTGCTGATGATGATGATGATGATCATCATCATCATGATCATGATAATGATCATGATTATGAGTATTATGATTATTGTTATTATGATCAACAACACGGCGTGGACAGGACAAAAACACTATTTCGATGGGCGTGGGCTGCATCCAATTTCACTGGTTCAAATCGAGTCCGGTTGATTTTGTCGCCTCATTGGGTTGATTTTGTGCCCACCTGGTGAGAATTTTGGGTCGGCCCACGTCGCACTTCGATGGCTCCTGAGGTGGCCTGCCCGGGCTCTTCAGCCTTCTGCGTTGCTTGTCGTGTCGGTGGAGCCGCACGGACTGGCTGGGTGAACCGTAGAATCATCGTCGATCAAAGGCTTTGGATGGGAGGGTCATGACTTTCTCTACGTACTCGTAGTTGTTTGAAATGATCAAAGGCTTTGGACGAAACTCGTTGGTTTTGTTTCGGATAAACACCTTATAGACATTCCATGTGAATTTACATACATTGACCCCTGATCCCTGAAACCACCCCAATGAAGGTAAACATGCCATAGTGCGACAGTCTCAGACATGGTTTGGAGCCCTCTCATGAGATTTCATGGAGCGGCCCTGCAAATGGATGAAGACCCGCACCTCAGGCTGGCAATGAATGCTGCCCTGGCGCCCCAACCTTTCCGTGCCCTTCTGCGTCGCCAGATTTCGTAGGGTGTCGCGTGGAGGCAGTTGAGAACATGTTTTTTTTTGCAGAAGTTGTTGCTGTAGACTGCCTTAGGCTTGCTTGCTTCGCAGATCTTCGCAGTGTGTTCTTGTGTTGCACTGTTGCACTGACTTGCATGGATAAAACTACTACAGCACTTGGGAGCATGAGAACTTCTGGAAAATGTGTCTTCGATTGAGTGTTCAAACAGCGAACTCATTACTGCTCCACATGCTGATCCACTGTATGCAAACGATGGACGGGTACCAAAACAATTTAAGGCAGGCTATGTTTAACCCAAAATGTCTTGGAGGCACCAAAACTCATCAGCAGCATGGAATGGGCAACGCCGTGATGACTGCCGTGATGTATGTGTGAGGATTTGAGCAATCACAGACAGGGGGATAAAAGTGTGAAAGTAATATATCCGAGGGTATATAGTTTAGAAGGAATGTTTGTTCAGCCTCCCAAAAGGTAGGAATAGAATTGAAACGTCATTGTTCCGAAGTCCCTGTTTTTCTTCCCAACACTCCAGTAATGAGCTTTCCTGTTGAAAGATCAAGTTGGTGTGTCTAGTCAGGGCCTCGGGAAGGCTCGTTGGTTTGGCGGTATTGCAAAGTATTTGCAGTACTACTACGAGACTTCGGTTACACCATGCCTAGGCATCACCAATCAGATTGTGTAAGGGCCTTTAAGGGTATTCACTCCTTTAGTATCCACCGATATTCACCACCTCTCTACTTGCACCTAAATGTCACATTTGATCTTTTGATTTGATGTATAATAACATGCGACAGCATGCAATCTGTTGCTCTCAAGCACTTGATTTCCTGGCAAAACCAGACAACATTGAAATAGGGGTGACCTGGGAATTGACGCCGATGGCAGGCTGAGGTGAACATAGAAATCAGAAATACATGTTCAAGTCCCTACCTAATCAGAGGCCTTTTCCACCTCAACCAGTTCTTCTAACATGTCGATCTCCCTTTCTACCCCCAGGGCCAACAGCTGAGAAAGACTCCACGGCCGTTCAGGAGTCGTCCCCGGTTCGCTCGCTGCCCCCCCGCCCGTCGCGGGGCGACGTCGCGAGCCCAGGTGGATCGACGAAGAAGCTCTTCAGCTGCACCGGCTCGAAGCCCTCCGAAGCTCCTGCTCCTGCTCCTGAGGCGAAGGAGGTTCAACAGGCGGAGTTCCGCGCCAGAACGCGGCGAACCGCGCGGAGAGTCGGCGGGATGCAGCCGCGCCGAATTTTCCGCGCATGGGTGAAAACGCGGGATGTTTCAACGAAGGTTGAAGCATGTTTATGACCGTGGCCGGTCAGAAGCATCAAGTATGACCTTGGGCGATGCCATTCCGCCGTAGTTCTGTGGGGGAGTAGTTGGAAGTGATGGACTGCAAGTGGTGTTTGAACGAAGGGATACTTCCCCGCCTCCGCTTCGAAGACAGCACCGTGACCAGACACCGTGGCGGACCACATTCGTGCGGACCGTGCGTGCTGTCCTCGAGAACCCAAACGCTCCATGGGACTGCCATACCAGGGGCCCTCAAGACCATGAACAATAAAGGTGTTCACATACAAAAACCATCAAAAACCCGTCTTTTTGCTGGGGAAAAACATTATTTTTTTGGGTGATTTGTATTGGTTTGTGGGGCCCCTGGTAAAGCCTACATTGGGGAATATTGGGGTGGTTTGGGAGGTCAATGTAGGCATATATTCCATACATGGAGTCTATGGGTAATGGTCATACTTGACACATTTTGACACTATAAAATACCCGGCAAGTGACCCCAGTGGCACTCCACGGCCGGAGTGACCTAAAACCTCTCAGCAGTCCGTGCGGGGGTTGTCCGTAGCGCGCTAGGCATCGGGAGATCTTCTGCTCACCATGCATTTGGTGAACCGTGAATGGGCCGATGGCGTGATCTTCTGCCGTGGACCTGCCAGCGAACTCAGACGCTCTGCCTGGCAGTCGAGTCGGGGGTCGCAAACACAACGACCGGGTGAGGGTTTGTAGGGTCACCGAAGGATTGGGCGTATGGCTTTGCAATTTTGAAGAATTCCAGATGACTTAAGATGAAGGATTCGGAGTTTGTGATGTGTTTTTGGATTGCAGATGGTGCAGGTCTTGGTTTGGTTCAAGACAATCACCAACCAGACGTTTCGCTCCATCCATTTCAGCGCTTTCGGCGCTTCGACGGAGCTCGGCGCGCCAGTCTCGCTGAGGTAACATTTGGCTTGATGCAGCAGGGACCCAGAGCGTGGCCGGATCAGCGATTGATTGCTCCAATCCCGGTTCAGCCGCGGCACAGAAGTGGGGACATGGCGTCACTGGGATGAGAATAGAATAGAAAAAGATGGGTTTGGCCGTCCAAAACTTGCAGAAATCTCACGTTATATAAGTGCTTTCAACACGGCTCAAATGGTCTTGCTTTCCTTTGGATGCAACAATTGATATATCATGATATATCGATCGTTTAATTTTTGTTTTTGTTTCGAGATGGGGTGACACGGTATATATCTCTCGCCTGAGGAGGCCCATTTAGGCGTGTCTATGTTGAAATGGAACATGAATTTTGGATGAAATACAATGAAAGAAGGATTGCAGAAGCCTCCTTTACACAATCTTCCCAATTTTGCATCCTCGATGCATCTCTAGAATGGTGAAAACGAGGCAGTGAACAACAACTCCAACACAAATGGTCTCTCACCTGTTGGTCTCTTTGGGAAGAAAAGAGACGTGTCGAGTCAACAGCTTGGCAGTCAACATCTATCGTTTCACATCGTCTCAAACACACCCAGCAACGGTCCAAATGTCGTTCGTCCAACCCGAGTTGACGGGTTTTCCTCGTTTCGAACCAGGACCTCGGTCGACTGCTCCTTCCGAGGTTCCGGAGCTCACGACCCTGTGCTTGGGCCTGAAGCAATCGGAGACGACACTTGGAAGAGAAGGGCTTAAAACGAAAACAAAAAGGCGAAAACTGAAAAAATGATGTGGATTTGCTAGGAGATCTCTTTATAGACAGATCTCTTTGCGTATCTTGTTTTGACGATTCATTTCTTGCAGTTGTGTGTGTGTGTGTCACCCCCTGTATCTAAGGGTTCCACCTCTTCTGTCACTTTCAACTTTTTTGAGCAGGGGGCAGAGGGATCTCCAGTTGTGGCCTCTGCCAACGAAGCTCCACACTGGATGATCAGGAAAACGTACCTGCGATCAACCGTTGCTCACGCTGTTCCACTCTTGGTTTGTTTCCATGGTCCTTCTGCTACCACCCCGAAACAGGTTTCTCCGCCACTTTCAGCAGCCGCGTTTTTTGCAGCTTGTCGCCGCAGTTGTGCACAAACCACTTGTTAAACATCTTCAATTGATCGGACTCCTCACCTTACCGTTGAGCCATTCCTTTCCTCGGGGAATTGAGTTAACTGAATACAATTGTCAGAGTGTGTTTCGCTCAGCCGTCCCACTCGGGTGCTGAGTGTGATCCCCGTCCTCACCACCTTTCACAGGAACTCCACTGGAAGTCACCTCCACATCCACCGAATTAACTGCCACAACGGCCGCCGGGCCTAACCACGGGAACTGACAGTCTTGCAGCGCTTGCATTTTTCTGCACTGAGATGTTTGACGGCTAAGTATTCACATGTGCATGTGCTGCTAAGTATTCACAGGCCGGACAAATTAACTGTGCATTTTTTCCCCCTCCCTACCCCTGGGCCCCTTTGCTACCCCACCCGCTACTCGGGAAACAGAAGGAAATCGCACTCAACACACTTGTGTGTTGGTGCCTTTCCTTCTGTTTCTCCTAGCCTATTGCTAGCTACCCGGGCGGTTTAAGACAAATGTCCCGCTCGCGCTCTACTTTCATTTAACTAAGTGGGCCTCGTAACTACCCCTATCTTTCTTTCTTGCCCTCTTAGTCTGCTTTTGTTTTGTTTGCTTTGTCTGTCTTTCTAAGGCTTTTTAGGTGGCTATTAGTTTTTCGCAGCGCCACTATTGGCGCTTTCTGTACAAAGCTCCACCTTCAACGTTCTACCGTTCTACACACTTGCGCCGGAATCGGCTGTTTGTGTGTGTCACCCCCTGTATCTAAGGGTTCCACCTCTTCTCTCACTTTCAACTTTTTTGAGCAGGGGGCAGAGGGATCTCCAGTTGTGGCCTCTGCCAACGAAGCTCCACACTGGATGATCAGGAAAACGTACCTGCGATCAACCGTTGCTCACGCTGTTCCACTCTTGGTTTGTTTACATGGTCCTTCATGCTACCACCCCGAAACAGGTTTCTCCCCCACTCTTAGCAGCCGCCTTTTTTGCAGCTTGTCGCCGCAGTTGTGCACAAACCACTTGTTAAAACATCTTCAATTGATCGGACTCCTCACCTTACCGTTGAGCCATTCCTTAATGAGTTAACTGAATACAATTGTCAGAGTGTTAGTTGTCATTCTTTGCCAAAAGTTATATACATGTGTGAGTGAGTGCATGAGTGAAAGTATGTGTACTGTTTCCTTAATCGATTTACTTTCGCTGTTTGCTTCTAGGACATTTGTTGCTGCAAGTGCGTGGTAGTTCTTCAACTGTTTTGGTTCAACTATACTGACGCTGACGACGCATTCTGACGCCACATTCGCACACAATACCCCTGACGACGTATTCTGGCGACGGTTCCTTGTTCAAATCCTTTTTCCTTCCTCGCTACAGCACCAAAAAACCACTCCCTTTGGTACACAAAAGAAGTAGCGCGCGTCCGACCAGTGAGTCAGCGCGTCCGACTCGTCCACCAACCACACGGCAGGATGGACCTCTATTTCACCGAGGGGTCCAATTGGCCTTCCGGCACCTGTTGGTTTCAAGATGCTGAATCCAACAAGGTGCAGTCGAGCCTTGGCATCGAAATGGTATTGGCCAGCCGTCAGTCATATAGGTCAGAGAGGACCCCGCGCCAGTTCGAGGCTAAGATGCTAATGTACTTTGAATAGTAGTTTGAATTGATTTTTATGGGAGACGAGCTTTCCGAGCCTTTCCGAAAGGTTTGTACCCTAATATGACCTATGTTTCTTGCAAGCGTTGGTTCGTGCCTGAAGTCATAGGTCTTCACCCTCCCCCACAAAAAAAGAACAACAAAGAACAATAGCACCCAAGAGAGACATGTTTGTTCCCCTTTCCTCAACGGCACGGTTGCGCAACCTTGCGCCGCCTCGTCCTCGTCCTCGCCGAAAGCGGAGGTTGTCCATGGGACCGATGTACCAAAGTCAAGTGGAGTTCACCATCACGACCGTGGTCTCCTGGGACTTGACCTCAGTGGAAGGCGTCTCAGGTGGTTTGACCATGAACTACACCAACAACAACGGACAAGCGGAAGATGTGGTCGCCATCCCCGGCAAGTTCAAAGGTGAGACGACATGCGGATGGGGGATTTTGTTGGAGGATGTTGGGGGGTGCACGGCGGCTGGATTGTTTGTGGGGTTGTGCATTTCAGGATTGTTGCCTAGCCTGCCAAAACTCTGTTGGCACAGCCCAAATAGGGAAGGCACTTATATCTTCTTCCAGTTGCAGGGGACAGACTAATCATGCAGGGTTGAAGATAGATGTGCACAAGAATATGTGGGGAGTATGACCAGAGAGTGGAGAAGATGGCCACACATCTTCCACGATAAACATCTTCCACGCAGTGCAGGTTTTTTCAATACATCTTGGAAGGAGGTAAATCTGGCTGGGTTTCTGACCACCGCCAGGCTCCCAGTTGTCCATCACGAAGGCGCCCGGCGCTGGATTTCCAACGGTGCTCGCCGACAAGTGACTTGGTCCAGCGAGTGTGACCTGCAAATCAATGGCTGGGGGTCATGGCACCACCAGGTGGATCCGATCCGGTTCTTCCCCATCCCGGACCGGGTCATGCGCGGTGTCCGGATGGGTCGAGCTCGGGCTCCAGGTGGGTCACGACCCGCCCAAAAACTGGAGCTCTTGAAGGCTTGGCGAAAAATCTGGTCTCCGGCCTTCAGCTGGTTTGGCTCGTGGATGTTGATCGGATCACCTCAACGGATCGTTCTGAACACAGCAGAGACAGTCTGACAGCGAAATCCGAAGCTTTGATGGACATGACAGGGCTCCTTTTGACAAATCACATTCGTCACAGGTTCGTTTCATGGTGACACTAGCACTTCAACAGAGAACGGCTAGGAATGGCTAAGGCATCGCTTTGGAGCTTGCGCCTGCACACAATATTCACCAACTCTTGCGAGCTGCAACAACGACGCTTGCTTCACTGGCTGCCCTGGTGCATTGGCAGACAATCCTTGCGGTGACTTGGAAGCGATGATACATATGGATCCACGGATCCACGCCACGATAGGAATTATAGATTATGTTAATATGGTTTAATTGAACATGGGATGTTTTTTTTCCACATTTAGAAGTATTTAGAAACTTAGTTTCATTGCGTTTGACTCATGACGGTTTTCTGTGTTTTTGGTGGCGGACTCCTGCATCTCGGCATGCAAGATGAGCGACCAAAACGGTGTACTTGTTGTGTTTGGTGCCCAAAAGACTGTGATTTCCAGAAGGCTTGACTTGACACACCCATTGACCGTTCCTGTGTCTCAAGTTTCTCCAGCAGACTGGACCTTTGCCGCTCACCGCGCTTCTTACGTCCAAAGACAGGTCAGCATCGATGCCGCCAATGGTATGCCAAAAGCTATGAGACAGATGAAAGCTACTGCGGATGGCTCTTTTCGAATGATGCGGAGACATACTGCTGGGCCATGGACGTGACCTGCCCCACACGTCAAGTGAATGAATGGATGTTCATGATTATTTAAGGGCTTACGCCCGACAGCCGGCCAGGGGCCCAAGCAAAGGGGAGGGGGCAGGGAAAAAGGGCACGGGGGCGTTGTTGTTGTTGTTGTTGCTGTTGTTGTTGGTGGTGGTGAGGTTCTCGAGGTTGTGGTTGTTCTTGTTGTCGTGGTTGTTGATGAGGTTGTTGTTGTGGTTGTTGTTGTTGTTGTTGTTGTTGTTGTTGTTCTTGTTGGTGTTGTTGTTGTTGTTGTTGTTGTTGTCGTTGTCGTTGTTGTTGTTGTTGTTGTTGTTGTTGGTGAGGTTCTCGAGGTTGTGGTTGTTCTTGTTGTCGTGGTTGTTGATGATGTTGTTGTTGTTGTTGTGGTTGTTGTTGTGGTTGTTGTTGTTCTTGTTGGTGTTGTTGTTGTTGTTGTTGTTGTTGTTGTTCTGTTCTTGTCGTTCTTGTGGTTGTGGTGGTGGTGGTGGTGGTTGTGGATGTGGACGTGGGTGTTGTGGGGGTGGTGGTGGGGATGGTGGTTGTTGTTGTTCTTGTTGTTGCCCCAGCACCCGCCCACGATGCCGACGAAGCACCCCGGTGAGGCACGCATTTCCAGCATTATTTGGGCCTATTTTGAGCCATGTTGACCCATCTTGCGCCCCAAGAGCGAAAAAGTGGAAGAAGCAGAAAACACTGTAAAACACACGATTCCTGTGGGGTCGGCGGTAGGGGCGGGACTCCACTCTCTCCTTCGGAGAGGAGAGACTGCCTACGGCAAAGACACGGCCATGGCGGGGCCCCGTGGGCCCCTGGCCGGATTTAAGGGCTTGCGCCCGACAGCCGGCCAGGGGCCCAAGCAAAGGGCTTGTTGCAGTCGTGTAGTGTTCTTGTCGTTGTTGTTGTTGTTGTTGCTGTTGTTGTTAGCCCAGCAGCCGCCCACGATGCAGACGAAGCACCCCGGTGCGGCACGCATTTCCAGCATTATTTGGGCCTATGTTGGGCCATGGTGACCCATCTTGAGCCACAAAGCCGGAAAAATGGAAGAAGCAGAAAACACTGTAAAACGCGGGACTGCGCAGGGGTCGGCGGCAGGGGCGGGACTCCACTCTCTCCTTCGGAGAGGAGAGATGCCTACGGCGAGGACACGGCCAGGTGGGGCCCCTGGCCGGATTTATGAGGCTTACGCCTGACAGCCGGGCGCCGGCCTATTTGGGTTTGGGTATGTGCAGGGCTGGGTCCTGTCTCTCTCTCTTTGTCTCTCTGTCTCTCTCCCTCTCTCTCTCTCTCACACACCTGTCTCTCTCTTTGAGACTTGGTGGAGCTATCTGGTGCGCATCTTGGCCGTAGGTTGGGCCAAGTTGAGCCCATGCGGTCTATGTTGGGCACATCTTGGGCCCAAGTTGAGCCTATGTTGGGCCTAGGTCGGCCTATGTTACGCCTACGTTGGCCTAGGTTGGGCCTATGTTGGCCCCATGTTGGCCTATGTTGGCCCTATGTTGAGCCATCTTGGAGGCTATGTTGGGCATATGTTGGCTATCTTGGGCCTATGTTGGGGATATGTTAGGCAACTTCTGTGCCCAACACCCACGAAATGTCGATTAAGCCTGTCCGCGCGGCACGCATAACTGACACCACGGGCACCCTGTCGTGGACGCCGAAGGCCACGAAACACTGCAAAAAACGATGTTTTTGAACAATTTTCGAACATCCAGCGCAAGATACATAAAAATCTGTCGACCGGATTCGACCGGGGGTCGACCGGGGGTATCCCCGCGGTCCAACAAAAGGGTCGGCGGCAGGGGGCGCGAGCGTATATAACCTTCGGTTACCAACCGAAGGCCTCCGGCAAGGACACGGGCGCGTGGCCGGCGCCCGGATTGTAAGGGCTCCGCCCCCTGCCGCCGACCCCGGGGATCTATATTTCAGCCGTGAAGCTGGAAAACAGGACAGAAGTCCGCCTATACGCAACGCAATAGATCAATTCAGTTGTTCTTTTATATATAAAAGGAGATTTCTCCCCATTGAGGTGTGAGTTAAAAACATTTGGGTCTTAACATGTTATGTACAGGTGGTTGATGGTGATTGTATTGTCAGTGTTGCAAGCTGTGCCAAGCTCTTTTCAGCGCGTTCGCTCAAAGTCCATCATCCTAAGCTGGACTCGGCCACACCATCACACAGGAATCATTGTATTGGACATTCAGCAGTGTTTGAAAAATTTCAGTGTGGAGCTTGTTGGTAAAAGGGCGCAAGCCGCCTAACCAGCTTCAAAATCAAGGACAAACATCCTTGTCCATCCAACGAATCCCTTAGATCAGCCTCACCACTGCTCCCTGAGCAAGATCTAGATCAGACTTCAAAAAATAGAGCGGCTTGCCTTGGATAAAGACACGGAGCCACGGTACACGACACTTTTCAGCCACGGACACGGAGCCACAGCTTTCCACAATCTAATTCGAGACCAAAAATCGCCCGAAAG
>CAXAMN010008080.1:158309-202127 GCA_963970005.1 Durusdinium trenchii
AGCAGTAGCAGTAGCAGTAGCAGTAGCAGTAGCAGTAGCAGTAGCAGAAGCAGAAGCAGAAGCAGAAGCAGTAGCAGTAGCAGTAGCAGTAGCAGCAGTAGCAGCAGCAGCAGGAGGAGTAGTAGTAGTAGTAGCAGTAGCAGTAGGAGTAGTAGTAGTAGTAGTAGTTGTAGTAGTAGTTGAAGTAGTAGTAGTAGTAGTAGTAGTAGTACGAAAAATTGACCTGGTTGTGGGCTCGGATTAACTGGGGGGGATTGTTGGTAGAAAACTAGACCATAGGGGGGGAAATCAACAGCCAATAATACTTTTAAATTGGGCAATTTCCGGCGGCTTTGTGGGCTCGGATTAACTAGGGGGGATTTATTAATCCTAACTTGACATTATTTATTATATATTTTTGATCTTAATTCATGGTTTCTCATATCTATAATGTTGGGTTTCGCAACGCCATCCCAATTTGGATAAGATTAACCTGATCATCAAGGGATGAAAGGTGGTCTTCATTTCAACCAATATCAGCCTCCTGAGCCTCTGAAGCACGACATGAACAGCCATCTACGTCTCCTGAGTGAACGACCGGGCCATCTTCTGCCCGCCAATGACACTGGGTTCCACTCGTTGGTGATAGTCCTGGAGCGGCGGGTTTTCGCGGTCTGTGCGTGGTCCACCCGCATCGTCTTGGCGTCCTCCGTGCAACGCCCATCCAGCGCATCTGCCAGAGAGATGGGAACGAGTTCACTGCCAGGCACCTGTCCGGAAAGGTCGCGCGCGGAGCGCTACAAAAGAGTTCTCAAAGCTTCGACCTTCTTATATAATCTTATTATATATATATATAGTTATCTTTTAATTTTCCAACTGAATTGTGTCCTTGGAATCTTATCACCTTTGACGGTTTCATATAGTTTCTGAATGTTTCTGACAAGTCTGCTAAAAAACCGACCTTGATCCTGGAGGTGGCCAACTCAAAGACCAGCCTGTCCGACAGATCAAATACAAAAGCATACAAAAGCTGCGCTTTGCGCCATGAGCCAACAAGTGCCAACGCATCAACACACCTCATCCGGCGCTGCAACATCCCCCTTGGTAATCAATATCAAGAAAGTCATTCAATCTTGGGAAGTCCAAATACATCTCCACAGGACCCTTGAATTCAACATTTCCACAGATTTTCGACATCTTTCGACATGGTACGGAAAGCACGTGTAGCAAAGGATGCACAATGCCATGTTCGCCCAGGACCTTGGCAAGCCACACTCAACGGCGGATTGACCGATCGCAGCAAGAGCGACTGATCGCAGCCCAAGTGCTCACCATTTCGTTCGTCCAAATTGTAGATCATGCACACACCAATCTTGCGGGGTCGGGTCACTGCTGTCAACCTCTCCGCATAGCACTGAACCTGCAGCTTATGAGCTTGCGGGTTAGGTGGGTTCTACAGAATGTCATGATTGACACCCCTTCCCAAACGGCGGCCTGGTATCGAAACAGGCCAATAAAATAGGCCACTGCAGGGTGGAAGCAGAAAAGCAGCGGCCAGGGCGTCAGCATCCTCATGTTGCTACATGTTTTTTCACAGAGTTCAAGAAACGATCCATGTAGCTATGGCTCAAAGATTGCATTCCCTATTTTGGCCAGCGTTGGCCCTCAACACACTTCCCTTTTCAGAGTGTCGTGTTTCCTTGTTGCTACCTTTTCACACGCGTTCGAGGATCAGAAGTACCATGGCAATGACCGTGAAGATCGACGGCGCCAGCGCGATGTCGTTGCCGCCGATGGAGATCACCAGCATGTCGCAGGGTCGAATCCGATCGCGGATCAATTCCTCCGGGCGCCGCGCTTCGACCCAAATACACACCGAAGATGCCAGTCCCATGGAGTGCATTGGGTACCATACTCGTTAACAATCTCGTTCACTTTTTGCCAGTCCTATCGAGCATCCGGAATATAGGTGGAATGCAAAGCTGAGGGGGGCGAAGATTCACAAAGATCATGACTTCAATTGCGATTGTGATTCAATGCCAATTTTGCTGCATGTTGCTGCTGCATTGTTCCTTTCGAGTATTTGAACACGTGAAATTGATGAATCAACATCTGAATGCCTGGCAATTCCTTAAACATAAACATACTATAAACCAGCTTGCGCCGTTCTTCCCTCTCTCAGTACCTCTTGTTCATACAGCCCACAGCAGGATGGCACCACACAGCACTGCACTCCACCCACTCGACTTGCCAAGGTCCTCAGTGCCGACGAGAATCGAACAAAGCGCGCTCAACTGTTGTCTGACTCAAAGACGACCTACTAGTACGTAGCTTCTTGCTCCTAGTAGTAATGGCCTCCAACCTACTAGCTTCTTGCTACTAGTCTGTGATGGTCTGGCCTGTGAATGCCAATCAAGCCAGGGGTGGATCGGACGGGGTCTTAAATACACTCTAATCGCTTTGTTCGTCCATCTCTGCGGGTTTTGCATCGGCCGGACCGGACCCAGGCTCGTGGCTTCAATGGCCGTGTTCAAAGCAATGGCGTTCGCTTTCAAATCATAGAGAATCTGATTCATCCAGTAGGTCACATCGCAAACCATCCTCATCAGCGAAGAACAGATGTTTCTTCACGAAGGACGGTATGTGCTTCTGCATCTGCATCTCAAGAGGATTTCCGTAAAATGAGAAGACATTTCTTTTTGGGCTTGGAGTGATACAAATGTTGACTTGTCATTGGTTTAGCCCAGTAACAGGCACTCAATCCCCGGATGGCAGCGCGAAAGTGACCCTTGAGATCCCAGATTGAGGCCACTCACTTAAGCCTCTAAAGGTTAACTTAGGGACCCTGGTAGTTAACTGTTTACATCTGTTTACTTAATTTCAACAAGACAAATCCATCGCCTGGGTGGTTGTAGCAAACGCTCATAGCCATTCACTGCTGGAGCATGCGCTGAGGATGGTCGCCAATGGTCTGCTGGTGCACCCTGACAGCACGAAAACTGCTTGGTCTTTGCATCATTGGTCCACTCATTGGTCCTGTCACCGTTTTCCCGACACTGTTAGAGCCAGTGGGGAATAATCCAAACTGCTTCATCAATCACCACTTGGTCTGGTGAGACTCAGGTCTATCTCTACACGAGTTGACTGCTTCAATTCAATGCTGGACTCGGCCTTTTCATCATTGGTCCTATCTCTACAGGATCGATCACCCAACACTGCTAGCGCAGGTCGCGAACGCTCCATGTGAGGCAGGAGGGCTTCACCACTTGAAGAAGTTTCCTTAGGGTTGTCTAGTGAGCCTGCTCCATTTCGGCGCGGTTTGGGGGTCTTTTGCAAAAGAAACCCGACAGTGTTTCGCAAGCGTTGAATGAATTGGAGAAGGATGACCTCATCCTTTGAGGAAAGCAACAGCGAAGCGTTTCTATCCATCATGTGTAAATCAATTCTGAAAAACAAACATCGAAACATCTCGTCGAACATCAGAGTTCTTGACTCTTCTCGCCTGATTAAAAAGCCACGTTTTGTTGTCCAAAGATGAATCACCAGCCAAGAATATCCTCAAATGCAAGTGCCGAAGCGAATGCGAGTGCTGCAGTGAGCTATATCAACTCTACTGCCAATTTCAAGCAAGCGTCAAACAGTGAGAAGTTGCTGGTGCTTCTTGCAGCCAAAGGTCACTGGTGCTTCTCTGTGAATCAGCAACAAACCGTCCAGTAAACTCTCGAGATAACCTTGCAGAAAAGCGCAAACTGCAAACCAACAGGCAGCCAGGAACACACAAGGCTTCCGTCTTGGCAAAGCATACCACATCATACCACATCTACATGGAATCCTTCATCTTCATTCTGATTCTTTCACGAGAGTTGTCTTCTCAGCTGCTCAGCTCGAGCCCGTGGCTCGTGAATGTTGCCATCTACATGTGAAAAAAGTCCAACCGGTACCCAGAATTTCTGCGCACGAACATCACGCCGGGATGCGGACATCATGACCATGATAAGTTGAGTAGAAGGGTCCTGCGAGACCACACGAATCACTGACCGTACGAATCAGTCGTGCCGGCACGGCTGCGGGATCTTTTGGGCACGGCAGGGACCCAATGATCTTCATGCTGAGCAATGCTGTGCGGCGGCGGCGTTGAATAGTTCAGACCCCATGCATCCCTAAGTACCAAACCTGAGGTGAGCCAGCGAGCAGGATAGAGGGAGACTATTGATGCAGGCGGTCGGAGTGGAGGGCCCAGTCGTAGCGAACCGGAAGGGCCGGTGTGTGGATCCTTAGGGAGACATCGCCACACACTCGATCACTCGGTCCGTCAAGCTACCCCGGTCCCGGTCCTGCTGGAACCATTTGAAGCTGAGCAGGAGCACGGGGTCTGGCAACTGTTGGTGCTTCGAAACAATTGGCCAGCATTGATGAGACGTCCTCATGTTCAGGCCCAGGCAGCACTTGCCAGGAAACGAATCAGTTTCTGATGAATACTGAATCTTCAAGCGGTTTTTCATAATCGAAGTCTCAAACAGAATGAATTTGATCCTGATTCAAGTGGCCACACTTTCTTGACATGTACTCTGCACACGAATTTTGATCACTTTCATCACTCCGTCTCACGGCAAGTCCTCACTGGACTCATTCTCTTCGGTATCTTCATCCATGGGCTGACCAACTTTTGCCATGTCAACTTTGGACTGACAGTCTTCGGCTTTTGAGTATGTAGCTATCAGGACAATGAGTTCTTGATTGAGTTACTATATGGGTTTCAACAATCACCATCAAAGGATGTTCAAACCTTGTGTCGAGGATGAGAAGCTTAATGGCGGATAATGGCGATGAATCCTCCCTCTCTGTCTGCCCACTTACGTGTTTGTCTGGACTGGCTCGACACCAATAAGTCACAAATCAAAGCCTATAAAAGTTGATCTTGGACCTCGACAGCAATAAGAGCAGGGTGACACGTCAATGACAATGCGACGACTTGAGAAGATCCATGACAATGAATCGTGGTTAAGAAGAGTAAGGGGACATGGGGTTGATTGCGACCGTTCCAAATAGGTGCCCATACAGACACAATAATGAAGCTAAAGAATACACTCCTCAACAATTGAGGCAACTCTTTTGCAGCTCGCATATCTGATTCAGGCTGCCTGGGCAATGCACTTGTGGGCCCTTGACATGACAACATGTGTGTGCTTCACGCTTTCCCAGTGTACAAATGGTGCACAAAGTATGACAAAAGGTGCTTTCCAACATGTGGCCGAGTCGCTGTTCCTTCCGGTGCAATGGAACATCAGGTCTCAGCACGATGTCTTTGAGGACTTGCTCAAGCACACGGCCCAAGCTTCGATCCTCCTTGCGGCTGGCCCGGATCTTCAAGCAAAAGACCCATTCCTCGGCGATGCTGATCACTGTCCCCTTTGCCACTGTAAGGTTTTCAAGTGAAAACACAAAGTATATCCTCCTACATTATCCTACTGCAAATCCAACATGCCAAGGTGGACTAGCAAGTAGGATTCTCACCTTTCAGCATTTTGTCCCTTATCAGCTCATGTCCAAGCCTTCCTACCTTGCGCGCTTCCAAGAGTCCAGCAACGACACTTGATCAGCCATGATCCACAACGCGTGATTCACGTTACGCCGGTCCCAGTTTCGCTCACCTTCCACAGGCGGCCACTGCGTCACATGGTGCCAGTCGCTTTCGTCGGTGGAAGAACTGTTCACCTCCAGCAGTGGGCGCACGTTGATGTAAATCCGATCTTCACTGCTGGTCCTTCACGGTTGGGCAGTAACAAGTGCCTCGCTAGTAGTAACAAGTGCCTTACTAGTAGTAACAATGTTTGCTATTAGAATTAAAGTAAAACTAAATTTAAGTCATTTGATGGTTGTGGTTGGTGAGCCGTCGAACTGGAGCCCTTGTTCAACCAATAATTCGTGTTAGCACCCATTGATGCTTCACCCTGATTCACCATGGCAGTTAGTAAGGCATCTTGATATGATCATATATGATCCATTACAACTCAGACTCATGACGGACCCGTCCTGGGATCCGGCACCCTCCAGTGCCGATGTCGCACGCCATCCGCGAGGCATCGCGCGGCCTCCTCGAGGCCGATGGCGTCGTCGAAGGCCACGTCCAGGTCGCGGGCATCGGCGAAGTCCGCCACGCTGCCTGGCGACCGATCCGTCAGGCCAAGACGACGGGCGGAGTAGGGCGGAGTAGGGCGGGTCGGGTGGGGCAGAAGATGCCACCGACGATTGGTACATGGGGGGGCAGTATACTGGGCAGTGATTTGGTTTGTTTCCAAGAAGCGGGGGGGGGACAAAACGAAGACGTGCGTTTTTGTAGACTTAGTCCTTTGATGTCGTTTGACATGATTTGATTATACATGTTTGCCTGAAGACTCACAGGGAAAACACTGTCACTATCACATGTTGCCCGCACACAACATCGAGTATTGCTTGAACATAGGCAATTTGAACAAAAATAGACATAATAAGTAGCATTCAACATGTTTGCTTCCATGCCCACTTCCTCATCATGCCTTCCTCACCCATCTTTTGCCTTCATCTCCTTGATCTCTTGCAGATGCAACGAAGCGCAAGTGCAATGATGGAGGATGAAGACGAGCAAGTGCACAGCCCAGAAGGGCCAAAACCGCCACATCCAACGAGCAGCACCAGTGTCGATGTTCAACGATTGATCGAAGGGTTTCCATGGAAGCTTGCTGCAGCCAAATGAAGTGATCGAAACCCTCCTCAGTGCGAATCTGGAAGCTCTAGAGCATCTGCAAGCTCTATGTCTTTTCTTGTGCTAAGTAGGCCTCCTAGTGACCAATGTCATGTAATGATTTCTCAAAACGAGCAGCTTCTGACCCAAAAGTTGATTTTGTTTGTTGGTTTTGCATGATCATACCAGGTGTTCCTTTATTGAAGTGATGGAGTGCATAAAAGACTGAGCTTCATAGGATGAGAACGGCAAGGCCCAGCTTGCAATATCTGCCACCTCAGTAGCTGCTGCTGAAACCATCAGCGCTCCTTTCAACCTCGCTTCTTGCGAAGAGAGCCCTGAGAAGCGATCAAAAGCATCCTCCTCTTCTGAAACCTCTCCGCTTTCACAGATTTGCTTATAAAAACGGATGAAGTCCTTTAGAAGCGGCAAACCTGAAAACCCATCTGCTAGTCCATGGCTTACAGCCACATGGAGCCGAGATCTGCTGGAGTCTTTCAGCAGCACCGCATGGATGGGGGCTTGAAGAATTTGACGACCGTTCCGGCCATCCAAAAGCCATGCAGATCGCCCCTCGAGCTGCTCAGAATCCTCACAATGCACCACATCAAGCTGTACGGATTCTGTGGCTCGGTCAGGCCCTCCTCCAGGGCCTCCAGGTAGGTGTCTTTCGTGCTGCAGCCGGGGCCACGCAGTCCACAAAAGCCAACCTATGAAGTCCATGATTCTGCCAAGTCCGCTGATCTCTCGTCCTCTTCGGCACACACGCCCCCTGATCTCTCGTGTGCGGTCTCCTAGGATGGCTCGGGTCAAGGACAAATTGGCCGCAGCTTCCATGGCCAAATCCCATGTAGCAGGAGGATCTGCTAGCCTCATCGAGAGGGCACCATGCCGATCGACCAACTTTTGCAAGGCTCTTTCGATGGCAGCACATTCCTTCTGGCCACAAGGTCCCTGGCTTTCCAATGCCCAACAAACGGACATCGCAAACATGTAAGGCCATTCTCTGAC
The DNA here is from genome assembly GCA_963970005.1 of Durusdinium trenchii. Taxonomy (NCBI): domain Eukaryota; class Dinophyceae; order Suessiales; family Symbiodiniaceae; genus Durusdinium; species Durusdinium trenchii. The sequence goes on from CAXAMN010008080.1 coordinate 166,021, forward strand.
TCTGAAGTAGCATGGCTCCATACCTCCCTCGCGTGCTTGCTTTAGACCTTGGTCTTCCGCATCCGTTGGAGCCTCCGATCGACGTATGGTAAGCTTCAGCAGGTCCCAAACCGTGTCGCACGCGAGCGCCTCTCGCAAGGTCAGTCTTGGCGCTACGGCTCTTCGCAAGGCACCCACCAGCGCCGTCAGCCGGAGGGAGTCGAAGGCAGTCGACAAGGGCATGCGGGCATCCAAACGGACCTCGAATTCGAACAATTTCGAATCTTGGATACGGATCTGTAGAAGCCAATGAAGACAACACGACAAATATGTGAAAACCGATTGATTCATGTTGACTCTCGAGAGGCCCCAGGCCTAAAAGACATGTTTAAACTTTAAAACAAGTATTCCACAAAAAGGGCAATCTCCAGAATGTCAAGCCATGTCAAACCAAGCAAATCCAAGGAACTCCAGCTTCCTCTTCCAAGCGCTCAAACAAACGAAGCTCACGGTAGGAGAGCTCTGGCGAGGGAACCTGAACCTTCGGGGCCTGGTGAGGTAACTGCGTCTCGATGTCGACCCAAACCTCAGCTTGTGGATTGAGAGTAGATGGCACAAGCTACCCCCCAAGCTTGGTGGTTTATATAAACCCCGATCTAAAAGTAATGTTGGGGTGCCATTTACTCTGAAACCACTGCAGGTGCAATTTCACTGACTGGTCAAGTTGGAAGTGCAACGGCAACGTCTTCTCTGCAGCAGGGCAACACAGTGGGTTGTTGACAAAATCTGCGTGTTCACATTGCCTTCCTGGTGTAACATACATATATATATATATACACACAATATACACTTCTTAAAAATCAAACCAAACACAAATAAGATTTAAACCAGAAAAAACACAAATGCCCACAAACAAATGGAAAGGATTCTCCAGTTGAGGGATTCGACTGCATCTCTGCTATTTTGGGATCACACCCATCATGAATTGCGGAGCCGGAGGAACATAATCCAAGCGTGGTCGCCGGCGTGGCCGCCTCTGTGGCACATCCCAGTCCCAGTCCAAGGGCCTCTTCGCCGGAAGTCGTCCCACAGAGAGACGCCGCAGCAACTCTTTGCCTTGGAGGATGGCACCAAGAATCTTATTCTGGTCACAAAGGCCCGCTTCAAAACTCCTTGTCTTGGCGGTCGAAGGTGGGTATGTCTTTTTTTGACCCCACAAAGGGGGGTCGAAGGTGGATGTCTTTCTTTTTGTTTCGACCCTTTTTGCTCTCCGCCCTCATGTAACGTCATATCTGGAAAAAGTGATGTTCATGAAACATATTAGTATTTATCGACCCATGAGATTTGTTTATGGGGACAAAAGGATTGGGGTCTTCATCTTACCTCCCTAACTCTGGAATCAACAGGTCATCTGTAGATCTTCGAGACTTCCGAGGCAGCATGCCCTGGACATCGGCTCGAAATCGGCCCGAACCGGAATGGCAAGTCACAGCCCGTGAAGGCCATCCTGGCCAATTGAAGACTCCGATCAGGACGCAAATACCAACCTGGGTGTGGGCATCTTTACAACACAAGTGTAGGCACAAAGCGATTCGTGTCTGTGGGGTCAACATGTGTCAACCTAGAACTTCTCAAGAAGATTAGATTTCGAAAGAGATGACGTGTGGAAAGCACTGGTTGAGATCCAGAAGATGCGCACTCATCTGCTTCTGCAGTCCGCCATGCAGAACGCCCCAGCTACCTCCAACACTGCCAAGACCTCGTCTCTTTTCAGTGTCTACATGACTAGACTGGTGGGAGCACCCTCCCACTCCCATTTTCAAGCTGAAGCACTGTACCACTCCAGGTCCTGACACCACAGAAACATTCCGGGCAGATTCGCTCAGTTGTGACTGTCTGTCAAACAACTACTACCTACGCAAAGTAGAATGTAGTGGTCGTTAAAACACAACACGGCATAACCCATCTAACTGCTCAAAAGCAGCATGTGTGGCATATGAGGAAAGAAGAGAGCTTGGCTTTACCTGCATTCTACACCAAACAATCTATCCAAAGTTAAAGCTTAATTTGTCCTCCACCACAAATGGCTGTACTTCTCATGGGGGCCACTGCAACTCAGTCCACATCTCCACTAGCCAACTGCAAACCGCTCATGTTCATACACAAACATCTTATCCAATCACCATACAACGAACCATAAGCAAACGCCTTGAGAAGAGCCTTATTTTATTGAACCTCTTCACACCCCACTCTCACCCCACTCTCCTCCCAACCTCCCACTCTCACCCCCGCCGGCCTGGCGCACTTGCCGCTCCAGTCCGCTGAGACCCATCCACCACATCAGCGACCGTCCCACGCTGCGCACGCCCAAGCGCCACGCGCCGAAGAAGGCGGCGGCCAGGAAGAAGCGCCAAGGCCTTGGAGGGGCATCTCTCTTGGCGCTTAGAGGCCATTGCTAGTAGGTTCCAGATGGTTCCAGTCCAATTCATAAGTCCGTCTGCCGACTCGACCGTGTGGGGCCTTCGCCGGAGGTTTGGAGCATTCGGTCCAAACGACCCCGTTTTCGTCCGCCGTGCGGCCGTAGGAAACACGAGTCCTTCGACATGGGCCGACTGTATCATCCATCGACATGGTCGGGGTATGTTGGGGTGATCTTCCTGCAGTTTGAAAACACTTGGGTGGATCTTTTTGAGATCCAGCTAGGTCGAGTGCTCACCATAGTTCACTGACATCTTCGTTCTCCGAAAAACCACCAATTGACCGCCCAGCCCAGTGAGCGTCCCGGGCAAAAGAGCCAGGAGAAGATTGGTGCAAATTGAAGGCATCCGCCTAGGGTCCAATGCAGCTGATCTTGTCTTGTCAACACATTTCGTAGGTTTTCGGTACTGTATACACTTCTTATTCTAGCAGTCAGTAGACTGTGAGCAGTTAGCTTCTGTGGATATTTGGTTTCGCATCACGCGTGTGGTACATGAAATGCCCCAAGATTTTTTTGTTGGCAGGCAAGCCGAACCCTTTGGACGATTTCACAAAATGATTCTATATTATATGGCAACAAACAGCAATCAGTACCGGAAATTGATTTTAAAAAAAAAGAGCAAAGGCTATGCACTGATTTCTGAGGAGGCCACCCACTCAAATCCTGTGCAAAAAGGCTCCCTCTGTGCCGAGGCACCTCAGCCAAGTCATGCAAGCTGCCCTCGATGGCCGCAACTGCCAAGTCATGCTGCCCGAGGCAGCCATAGGTGGGTGAAGAAGAAATGACATGACTATAGGTGGGTGAACCCGCCAACAGTGTCTTAGAGATCTATAGCCCCACTAGACTTGGCCGTTTTTCGTTTCACCTTCCGACGTACGGCTTGCCGACTTGGCGTCTGCTCCAAGCTCTTGACGAGAAGCTGCTGCCAACTTGACCAAACCAAAGGGAGTAGCAACCTTGCCAAGAGACCCAACCAGGACCACGACGTGGAAGTGAGATGGTCGTCCACCAACCAAGTGATATACCAACTGTTGTTTTTTCAGGTTTTGATCGGTCTTAACCTACATTCACCTTCATCTCAGAGTTCTTTCTGCACTTTCAATGAGCTCCTGCCACTGCATGCCACTGCTGGGGATGCAGCATTCTCCAGGCACTGCCTCTGCTGGTCACCAGCCCCAGCAAAAGGCCACGGAGTAGCTGCCAACCTGCGCTACGACGAATCATTTGGCACATGAATGCACCTGATTCGTCTCATCTCAGTTGCAACCGGTCCCAGAAATGATCATATGAATCATACGAATCAACAGTGCCTTGCATGGGAACATTGGGAAGAAGACAAGTTGCAGAATCAAAATAAATCAGAAAGCAATCAGTAATCAGCAAACTCAAGAACTCAAGAATGATTAGAGCATACTAGAAAGGATGAGAAAGGAATGCCCCGCCCAAAAACACACTCACACACTGCAAACTCTGAGCTGGCCTTTCTCTCGAATTTTGTCGGGAGCCAATGGGGACCGTCTCAAATAGACTGAGGCCTTAGATCGCACCAGCAGCGAAGAAGAAGAACCAAAGTATCAGGAGCTCTGGGTGGCCTACACAGGGGCATGACAGACAATGACTGTGCTTCAGTGTGATTCGACATGATTCGACAGAACCTGAGGCATCCATCACAATATGAAGCAGTTGGGGGCGGAGTGGAGGTGCTGATACTGCCATCCTCTGCCATCCTCTGCTGAGACATGTACATCGATTGGTGCTGCTTTTGCTGGGCTATCCTCTGTTGGAGCGGTCGTCTCTGGTGCTGGCAGGGCCTCGACAGAGGTCGAGAGGTCGAGTCGACTCGCTTCGGAAGATGCGAACGATGAGTCGGCCGAGTCAAACAGTTTGTTCGGTAGACATTCCACTTTCCAAATTCATTGAGACTGAAGAACAGAACCAAGGACAGTCAACTCTGTTTATAGTGAATGCTGAATGCTCTCTCTTCTCTCTCAACTGTTCAAACCATGAATCATCATCAATCCCTGTTCAATCCACAATTGTGGCAGCTGATGTTCTCACAACTGCTCCACATCCACCCATTCCACACCCATCCACCCACCGCTGCCCTCGTGATTTTCGCTCGCTCGCTCGCTGCCCTGAGCGCCTTTCGATCGACTTTTCCACTGGAGGTGCGTGGCCACTCATCGACTCCCACCACGTCCACGGGCCTCGGAAGAGCCCAAAACGACGAAGACGGCGGACCGGTGGAGAGTGACGGAAGACGGAAGAGGCACGGTGCACCGGTGGCCGCACCAGGCTTTGTTAGGCTGTGAAAGAGACCCCGCAGGACCGGAGGCCCCGAGGCCGAAGGGCAGGCGGAAGAGGGCCCCCCAAAAGCTTCAAAAGAATCCGACGCAAGTCAAGTCTGCAAGTCTCTTCAGGCTAACTTGAGCGAAACGCTCTCACTGGGGTCGTCTTACCGTCGTCTCAGCATCTTCCCGAACTCGATGGGGCGGTCATAAGGGGTATGGGCTGCTAGCTGCTAGCTGGCGGGTTGGCACTTGGTAAGCTTGAGCTGAGGTCCCGGCATGGCATGTGCCAGTAGCTTCTGCTGACATCCCTTCAGCAACATCTCCACTTGATGGGCTGACAAGGGCCTAGGCGCTCGAGAAGACCGCTGACAGGTTCCCCCCGCGGCGGTAACCATCCATGGCCGTTGGAACTCTTCAGTGGCAATGTTTGCCTCGGCATGGCCCCCGCCACGCAACCCCTTTGGCCCTCTTCGGGGTGGTTCGGCACGGCCCTGACGAAGATTCAAACGGAAGCGGAAGCACGCAAGCTCGTGTGCGGTCAAGCGAGTGTCTGCGTAGCTGGCGTGGAATGGACGCAATCAAGCATAAAACACGGCTGCCAAGTGGTTCAACATCCAGAAAAGGACAAACTGCCATAAACACATGTCCCAGATTCCCTGACAATTCAAAGTTCTTGGCAAGCATTTCAGGTGTGAACTTTGTGGAGCAGCTTCCAAGAGTATGTTGAAGAACCCGAGCAGAGTCTGGGATTCAGGCGGTCGTACATAGGCAACCAACTTCTTCCTGTGGAATTGCTCAGTGTCTCACGTTGAAGCTGACACATCTATGATAGCTATGAGAATATAGGGTAGGGGGCCTTGCAGACCATTTTATAGTTATAAAATGGTCAGGGCAACCAGCTCAAGGCTATATGATATAAAATGACTAGGCATGAGGCATGAGGATGGCTACAAAAACCTAATTCACTATAAACTCACCATGCCTGACCTCAGGAATACAACTTGCACATTAGAAAAAACACGCATATCATGACATATCCAATCATGAATCCTTTCCCAATTTTTCCCTGTGCACCTCATCTTCTTGCGTCATGTTGAAATATCTCTGACTTATTTTAAACATGTTTTTCCATATTCTTCTTTTGTCTGATCACAGCTTTGATGGCTCTCTGCTTTGAACCACAAACATGGGATTGCAAAAACTATCACAGTTTCACAACAGTGTCAAAATCATTCAACATCAACACGTTTCCTCTATAAAATCCTCCCCTGACCCCCCCATCAGGGGTACCACAAAACGTTTTACGTGAGGGGTATAGTGCCTGGGATTTCATAGGGCATATTCACATGGCTATCATCTATGCATCATGGACCCCAAACAAGCTGGTCTTTCGAAACCCCGTTGGCCATGCACCCCAGGTGACCAGGGTCTCAACCTCTGCCTGCGCTCAGCTGAGCGGATCGGGCTGACCGAAGGAGAGAGAGAGACGGACCGGACAACCCAGACACTCCATGGGACGGACTAAGATACCAGGACCCTCCTGTCGGGGTGCCCTGTCTGGAAGCCGAACGGCCGGTAGTGTGGGGTAGTCCAGCCAGGACACCCCGAAAACGGAGGGTCCAGGTATTTAGTGCATTGACCCCTTTTCAACATTTTCAACCACCCCAACTGGTCGGGGAAGAACGCAGAACGTTCCACATCGCACAGAAGACACGCACCTGATGTCCAGAGTCACCAATGCTTCCACTTGCAAATTCAGACTTTCTGCCTGGCCGGTGACTGGTTGTGGCTCGACAGAAGGGCGTGAAATGGTCAAACATGGTCAAATGTAACCTGGTAGTGGCGGTGTGATTCGCGCGTATATATTGAGGTAGCCAGGGCCATCATAACATGTGCCAAAATGGTGAGGTCTGCCTGAGCACAGAAGTCTTCTGAAAGCTCCAGCACGGAGGGGTATAAACATGTTTGTTCTGGAGGCTGCTTAGTTGGACATCAGGTCGCGTGCAATGTGTCATTTCAGCAAACTGCCTTGATGAAACAAGCAGTTTATACCAGCTGCTTCCAAGGGGTCACCAATGGATATCTCCACACTACTTGCAGGTCTCCATTGGGCACCCCTTGGAAGCGCTAGGTAGTTGACGTTTGGGGTCCCTGAACTCACGAGGTTCTACCTTGTGTGCGCGTGTGTGCGAGCCGCTGGAGATGCGCGATCCAATGAGGACCATGCATGACATGTACACCAAACGGACCAGGGCATTCGCTCTCCAGAACAGTTCTGGAACAATCAAGCGCTTGGATGCGCTTGGTACAGTAGATACCTTTTCATGCCCAGGTTCTGGATATCTTAATTCCTATCACGCACACTCACTTCCCGGAAATATGTGGAGTCTACTTCTGTGAAAAAACTTGGAGCGTTTCAACTCATGCTTTCTTTGATAAATCATGAGCGGCTGTCATTGTTTGCGCAGCAATTGACCTGCCCATTCGCCGCCGAACCGCCCGCTTTCCCCAGCGAACTCGCCTCTTGCTTCATGACGGCTTCAATTTCAAGCAGCTCCAACCGGTGACCACGCACCTTCACCTGCGGTGCTATAGTGCTTTTGCTGCGGGTTGAAGTGCGTGGGTGTTGACCTTCTGGAAAATCCAAGATTGAGGATAAGACAGGAAAGAAGGCCCAATGACTGGTCAACTGCTCACTAACTCACTAGCCCACACTCCAAAACATTCTGTCCAAACATGTTACGAGACCATGAGAACCTACATTTAACTAGTTAACTAACAAGTGTCCTTGCGTCATCACGCGCTTAATCACGCTCCTTCTTATGCTTCTCCACCCAACCCACCCACCCCCGGAGGGCGTCGCGGCCCGCGCATGGGCCGCCTGTCGATCCTTGCGACCCAAACAGATCAACTCCATCGAGCCGTTGAGAGACACCTGGGGAGGCAGCTGCGCATCGCGAGCTGCCGGAGCTGGATGGCGAAGCGTTTTCGGGCTGGAGATGCAAGATGGCTTCTCCTGTACAGTCTCCTGCAACTGCTTTCTATTAGCTGTCAAGTTCGAACAGTTGGTCTTCCAATCCCAACTTTACGAGGTTTCCCCTCAGAAACATACATTCCTAGAACACGGTCGCAACTGTCACGTGTGGACGAACGTTCAGTTTGTCCCTTCTTTCCCTCCTCAAACCTGGGTTGACAGGAACATGGTCTCATATCAACTTGCACAGATCAATGTTGAAAATCAGTTGAAGCAGTTGAATTGCAAGTCAGTTGAATTCCCCCAACCAACGTCATATCTGGGTGAGCCGTGCCCATCGCGCCAAATCGCCCGTGTGCAAGACTGGACCAGCACCCAACAGCGACTCCTGGCGGCAACGGCCCGTTGCGGCGCCCGAGGTCAGGGACCGAGCAAAAGGAACACGAAGAAATACAGTTTGATAGAACAACCATGTTCTGCTACACCTCTAGACCTCACACACACTGTTTGGGGTCTCTTGCCGGGATAATTTTTTGGATATTTCTGAGCCAGAATGAGGCCAGAAACAGTTTGAAGGGCGAAACGCCTATCAGGAGGTTGCCAACATGTTCGGTTCACAGTGAAACACTCTCCTGTTCGGGCAGTTTCATTTGTCCGACAGCGCACATGAAGACAGCCGCTGTCCTCCATGGTTTGGTCCAGATGCAACCCCGGGCCACCAACCAGGAGTTCACCTGTTGACAAGCCCGGCTTAGCTAAGCCCGGATGGAATCGCTTTTTCTCGCTCGTGCAGGCTTAGCTATCGTCTTCGCGGATCGCTAAGTCTTCGCGTGTTTGGCGTCTGCAGTCGGCTGTCTTCGCTGTGACAGCGTGTTCAGTGTTGTAGATGGAGCATGGCATAGAACAAGCTTCAAATCAATCATTGATCGACTCGACGTCATGTACTTCGTCAAGTTTCCATGAACTTCCTTTGTGTGGCGATCAAACCTTGACACTGATTTGAGTTGCTGTGACTCAATTCTCCATTTCGACATGAATGTTCGGTGGCGTTAGCAACTCCACATGACATGTATTCCGTAGTGGCAAGGAAACTGCTCACTTCTCCCGGTGAAACTGCACCTAGTTCAGCGCTGTCACAAAGCTTTCCATTTCCATTTGTCAGCCAAACCTGGCCGTGAAGGCGGCGAAACAGGCTGAAACACCAATCGACGTGTGCTTCCTTCTGCACTACAGGTTTTCTTGATATGATCTAATATGTACATCATCCAATAAATCATATCTTTTCCCTACACACAACATCTAGATTCCATGAAAGGCACAGCAACCACACCAGAACAACCCAAACGCGACAGAGTGGGCCCCCACCCCCAAAGTGCCTACTATAGAAACTATATACAAACACAAACTCATGACACCCTTGTAAGGGTGGTTCATCTACCTTCTTCCGGCTCAAAACCAATCTGCATGACCACCCACAGAGCTCTGTCCTTTTCAATGCCGCTGTCTTTGGAGCACCTTTTTGAGCACCTCATCCTACGCGATCCGCTCCGGGCTCGTGAGGCCCGTGACGTCGCAGGGTCTACGTCGATCCAACGCGGCGAAGGCCTCCATCTCGCCCGGCGACAGGTCGACGACCGTCCTTTTGGTCGCGCGGAGGTTGTCCGCGAGGCGGAGCGTGGAACGGGTCGAACGGCGATTGGACAAAGACCGCGTTGCACGTGCCATTTCAGCACCACTTGAGCTGGAGATAGACCATGAGCTTGGGCCACCTGAAGGAAGGCAGGCGGATCTTGGGGCGAGCAAACTAGGGCGCAAACAATGGCGCAAACCGTCTTTGGAGGGTTTTCATGGGGTTTTGTAAAGACCTTGTGATGCTGTTGTTTCCAGTCTGAATTCAACAGCATCGGCAGGTGGTGCCCATGCGCTGCCATTGGAGCAGCAAACGTGGGACGCCCGAGGCACCTGCAGAATGAGTGGATCTTTCAACAGCTGAAGCTGGCCCGATGCCAACGGCGAATATGCTTGTACTCCAATGCCGCAATCTTGACAATACCTGAGAAGTCCGGCGAACAACGGAACTGACGAATGACGAATAAAGAAAGAGGATTCTGTATTTTCTCGGTTTGTTCATGGTCATGTCCTTGTGGACTCGGGCCGTGTGAGTTTCACGCATTTTCTTTGCTGCAGCCAAACTGCCTGACCAAGTCCTTCTGCTGACAATACGGATGCACCTCGATCTGATTCACCGCAGGAACGCTGGGAGAAACGGCCGCCAGCTCCTGAGTTGATGGGGTGAACATGGAGATCCATTTCCCAAACAGGACCTGTCTGGGACTGGCATTATTTGTATATACGAGTACAGTGGGGCAGTTGAATCAAGTCACTGCCACTGGGGCGGCATATATATATTCAATATTCCAGTCCAATTAGGAGTGTCTGGGTTGAGGATCATTTGGGGTTGTCTACATTTGTCTACTGGCAACCACTTGGATGCTTTGGGGGTGTCTATTGATCACCTGGATCTCGTTTCTGTGGGTCGCAGGACCGCAAGTCACAAGGTGAGTCATGAGCAAGTCGTGGGTCATGAGCCAAGCACAAGGTGAGTCATCAGAGAGCAAGCCACAAGAAGAACTTTGGAGGTGGCTCAACAGATCTCAGTCAAACGCTTTGGAAGAACTTGAGCCAGCACGCGCTGAGAACGGGCAGGACTTGTCGGTGGATGGTGCCACCGACCTATGCCATCCCTAAGCCACAGGACTTGGTCCGGGCATTTTGGATCTTACACCCCACAAAACAAAAGAGAAACTTATTGAGACCTAATGAGACCTATGTCTCTTTTATGGTATGTTCTGAATTGTTCTGAGCGCTGGCGAAATCCCAGGTCGTCACAGCTTCACCAAAAGGTCAGAGGACACTTCAGATCTAAAAGCCTTTCCGCCTTTTTTGATATCACCCCTCCTGCGCGAAAAGTTTTATCTGCAATCTGTACTAAATGGATCTAAAATGATCTAAATGGTTTTGAATTAATCAGTCTTCCTGCAAGGTTTTGCGCTTGGACCAAATTTTAGACATTAAAGGCGGCCCGTCTGACATGTATGGAACATGGATGCTCCCTTGACGTCCTGCCAGGGAAAGGTGGACGATCCTTCTCTTGCCTGGTTTGTTCTTCCTTCAACTCTGCTTGTCTCTCTCATTCTCTGTTTTTTCGACTCTGCTCTGTTCTCGCTTCTTCACCAGGAGGAGCAAACACATCTACGGTGTGAGCAAAAGAGGGTTCGAATCAAGGTCTTCCAGGGGGTGATCGCGCTGCATCGTTGGCAAAGCTTTGCATGTCTGTGGCATGGCTCGCTGGGTGTGACACAGGTGGCCTTTTCCACGTTGTGCATCTGTGAGCCTTAAGTTACAACAAGAATGGAAGAATGGAAGCAATGCGTAACCCATCGCAACCCCATCTAGCATCGCGCAAGTGTGACTCATTCCGACGGAGATATAACACGCCTTCTGTTTGCGTGCGTGTGCTCTTTTGCACTGAGCTCGCTCTTTCCAGATTTCACCTCCTTAAGGCAGGTGAGGAAGTAAGACCTTCTGATTTGTTCATGATCGAGCTGGCCTGGGTCTGCTGGCCGCTGAGCTTTATTTACGCTGCTCCTTGTTGCGGGCGTGTCGGGCCCCCGTGTCGCGCCTGTCGCGCCCGCGTAGCGCAAAAACTGTTCTCGTTCTGAATCTGAAGAACACTTGCGCGCAAAATGGGAAACAGAATCACTTGCCTGGATGGAAGTTAGCTAAGCTTAGCTAAGCTTTGACTTACAAAAACGGGTTATGAGAGCATCCAACCGCATTCTCTCCATTACACCGCACTCTCTCGAGTGCCCAATGTGGAGATTCAACATGAGAGAACTGGGCGCCAAACTCTGGGCGTCTGGTTTGGTGGAAGATTTGGCTCCCTTCCACGTTAGCTTTTGTTCCAAGGATGCTCTATGTAATCCCATGATCATCCCATGTCAGTATCCCTGCTGATTCCCCACTTCGACGCATCGTTCACTTCCACCGCCCTGTGACGATAGGAGTCCAGGCCGCTTCCAGGTGCTTCTGCGTGAAATTGGAGACGCCAATCTGACGGACTTGCTTGGCCTGCTGAGACGATGGTCGCGGAATGTGGATTGCTCAAGGATAGCTTCTGGCTAACTTCTATTTAGGGCTTACATACATGCAGGAAGTGAGGTCTAGTCTGCCACGTTTAACCAGAATCACTATTCAAATGTGACATACTCGTCTTCGGATCACTGAGATTTCGTTATCCTTCTCCCTTGGGAGGCTGGGGCGGCTGGGGCAACAAAACCAATTTCACTGGTCAGCCAGAATGATCAAGTCAACAAAATGTAGACCCCCCACATGAAGAGGGTGTTCAATCCAAATGGAAGTCTACAGTACAGTCCATGTACTGCAATGTGCGTTGCTTCTATACAAGCATCTTTGATCATCTTTGCGGGATATTGCCGAAGACCAATTCAAAGCCAATGCATCAGTCTTTACAGAACAGCATGTCCTCCCCACTCCGTCCTGCTGTAGCTCTTCAAGAGCTTTCCAACTCTCTTCACGCAACATGCGATTGCCTGAAAAAAGGGCAAACGTGCTCCGCCGGTATAATGCCCAAGGAATCATAATGGCCAAGAACGGTGTCAATGCTCAACTTCTTGGGGAAAGAGCTGCCGCCATCCGTAGGAACCTCCGCTACTAGCACCTTCTAGCAGCTATAAGTAGCACTTTCCGATCATCGCCGAAGTCCCATGTGGCGCGGGGACTTCCCAAGTCGAGTAACGAATCACGTCATTTGAGAGCCACCTCCCCGGCCAGTGCAACAAGACCGTGTCCACGCTGCTCATCCCCAACCTGCCAACTTTCGGCGTTCTAAAGAGGTACCACACTGTACTGCAGTTATTGGACTTGCACTCCTGCACTAATTAATTATCATTATCACATCAAGATGTCTGTCTTCCTGCAAGGGGGGGTTCTGAGCATCTCTTCGGAAGAGTTTCGTCAAAGCTCCCCATTGAAGAGGCTGGACTCTCAACCTGGGAGGAAGAGCCAGGAACCTAGACTACTTTATCTACAAGCTTCTTGACCGCGACGCAACCAATGCAAAAGGGGATAATCATATTATATATAGAGTATATTATATGTATATATATATACAATTATATTATGACATATTATGAACTTATATATTGTACATGTACGTAAATGACACATGGAACCTGCAGGTGCAACAAGGTAGCCAATAGTGGCCTCCCATATCCATATCCCCGAATCACCCCGCCTCTCCAATGACTGGGTCACAGAGGGCTTTGTCTTTGTGTATCCCAATTCCGACCACCATACCTTTGTGGTGACCTCGGACTTGACAGCGTGTGAAGGAGAGCAAAATAATGCAACGGCCAAAGAGAGAATGCTGCTTTGGGATGAACTCTGTTCATATCCAATCCTTGCAATACTCAACATGACACCGACACTCTCACATCACCTCAAGATGCTTTGAGTTGAGAAAAAGCACACTCAAGGCGTCTTTTCCGACCGCGCACACGTGTCATGTTCTTGTTCGTCGGAAGAAAGTTTCATGCTGAACTCCTTGAACTCGCTGCGTACGAAAGAACTCCTCTAAGCTTTGGACGGCAATGTCATGTTTGCTGCCAACCTTGGCTATTGAATCAAAGACTCGTGGATTTGCAACTGGATGGATTTTACCCGCGGGTCTAGTCTGCTGGCCAAACAACAGCAGCCATGAGCAAAGAATAAGAATTTCACTGTTCGACGATGCTCGCCACTTATTTTTTCACACTTGACCATGGCTTACATGTTGCATTGGAAGAGTGTGTGCGCTTGGGTGTGTCAAGGACCAATCAACCCCCTATCTACCCGGTGAAGAATGATGGCTGAATGTTCCGTGAGTGTTTGTGATTGTTTATCCACGCCAAAGCAAAGCGAGACACTTAAAGACCTAGCACAGAATTCTTCAAACCGTTGAACTCCCCCAACAGGATTAGATGTCATATTATATTATGTTCATATTATGAACGTTGGGAGATGTTTCCAATCAACACTTTTCACTGCTTGCCAACCTGAAGCTAATTGCTCTTCCACTGCTCGCTGCACAGCATTTCCAACAACGTCTTCATTGCCATAGAATGCAGCCGTGTCCAAAAGCCTGCAAAGAAAAGGGAGCCATTGAGCACCCTGGCACTGATCGTAAATGGATCTTGTCTGCAGAACTGCTTTCCAACACGTGGAGCATCCAGGCAGGAAAAGTCATGAACTTGTTCGACAATTTTTTCCACTCCCAGGAACGCTTATACAATAAAAGAATGTTCATGACACAGCGATTTTAGACACACAAAGAATATGTTGGCCATGTCCGGGCTTGCTGAACGGCCTGTATCCGAACTGTAGAGCCGTGAGCAGCAGCATCACATCGCGAATCCCTGAAGTTCCCAGGCCCAAGCGTTGCGCCAACGGCACGTTCCGTGGCACGTTCCGTGGCACGTTCCGTGGCACGTTTGCTTCGCGCCTCGCGCCGCGGAGTGAAGTCGAAGAGCCAGCCGGGCGTTGAGGGCGTCAGGGGTTGAAAAATGGCGCCAGGTGGATGAGATTTGATAAGGATTATTTTTGGGGGATTTATCATGATTTATCAATCAATTTGGTTCATTAGGCAATCCAGTGCTTCATAATCATGTCACAACCAAATTGTTGCAGTGATCCTTGGCTGATCTTTTATTCTATTGCTTCAAACAAATCAAACAGTACAGTGGATGGAAGAACCATTAAATGGTCAAATGGTGAAACGCTGCCGTGTTTGTTGCGGTACACTCCCTCATTAGACTCTTGGCTGAGGCGACGCCTGACGCTCGTGGATGCCAAGGATGCTACCATCTCTCTCCTCCCAACAGCTTTCAAAGCCACGTCTAGCAAAAGGATCTGGATGTTCAACTGCCACATGTCAACATGTTTCAGCAAAGTTTTTCCCAACACACCTCGAAGGCTAAGCAAATTATACTCGTTCAGGTTACATTTCTCTTGCGCAAACAACCCTCCATAAACATGAGAGCAACATTGACTCCAGGCTTGAAAAGGCTCTTGAAGGACGATTTTCCAAGTCCAGGCGCTTTGTCTCAGGAAGTACAAGATGGTAGAACTATGTCTTCCCTGGCCCGTGGACACGAAGAAATCAGATTCTTTCCGTCCGTGGATCCTTGTGGCCGCAAAAAAGGCCATAGATGGATGTCGTTGGCACAGAAACGGTCCGATCCTCAGGAAGATGTCCAATGGAATGGGAGGTGTGGATTTGAGCCTTTTGGAGAAGAAATATGAAGAAACCAATCAAATCACTATGTTCTTCAATGTGGAGCCTTCTGGAGCCTTGGCAGCCTGATGCTTGGAGCGCTCGGTTGGTGGGCTTTAGATGTCTTCCAAGAACGATTCATTGCTGCCAGCAGAATGCAGTTTGCAGGGCTCAAATTTCTCTTGAAGCATTGAAACCGGTTCACCTCTCGTGTTTGCAGGCTGTCCAAAGCAATGGTGCCATAAAAGCGATGCCAGAAAAGGCGCCTCAAGCTGCCACTCTGCTGGCAAAACGACGCTAGCGTCTCACAGGACTTTTTGAGGGTTCCAATTTTCGCGCTTTGATCCTTTGTTTCAAGTCTTGTGCCCGGAGTGCGCTTCAATGCTTCAACTTCTTGCAGTGCTACTGCACCACAACACCAAGTGCAGCTGAAAGTCCAAACCAGAAAAGCCAGTTGTGCAGCTGCGAGCTGCACACATCTTCCGCGAGGGCCATGCTTGCTCTCCGGCCATCTCATTCCATTTGCAGGACTCAAGCTTCCGACATAAAGGACTCAAACTATGTCAAACTACCGTCCGTAAAGAGAAATGGACGAATCAGTTCGAAAGATCGAACAAGCTTGCCAATTGTGTGTGTGCTTTGCCCATCCGAAAGATCTCTGATGTGCTTGCCCATCCGATGTTGGTTCGAGGCGCGTTCGAGGCGCGACCGGCGAGACGGCACAACATGTCGGTCCAAAGGTCCGGTTCGAAACACCTCCGGTTCGAAACAACACATGAATCATGAGCCCAAATATAGCCGTATCTCGAATATGATTATATAGATGATAACAATATGGTTATAACATATATAATTATACAATCTGATTGTTATACTTCAACTTTAAAATGAAGTGATCTTGGCCCCCAAATACCTCTCACATCATCCTTCAGTCGTCCCTGAAGGCACCTGGCGCTGTGTGGCCGGCTGTCCCAGGGGCACAGAGGCTCCGCGTGGGGCGCCGCTGCCCGCGCCCACCACAAAGACAGTGGTGGTGTCCGCTGCCTGTGGTATCCGCAGCGCTGTCCGGCAGACCATGAAAGACGTAACACATGGGGAACGGAACGGAATAAGTGTTAAACACATGTTAAAACGCAGCAAAGGGTCACCAAAGTCAACACTTAGGAGCATGATTCATCACGATTCATTTGAGCGAGCAAGGAGATTCATCATGATTCATCTGTAACGAAAGACCACTCATGACCAGTCCCAAGTGCATCAAGGGCACTTCGGTCTGACCGTAGTGATTTCGGAGCTGCCGATGATGGCTCTGCAGTCGATTGCAAAGCTCCATCGGCAAAGGCTCACCTGGAACCACAGTGACAACCAAATCTGAATGCCATGTGAAGTGGCTCATCGAGACATATCGAGACGACACACTGCATGACATGATGAGGAACACCTTCTTTGCGTCACACTTGGCCACACAAGTCTATTGCAAAGGGAGTCACACCCTTGTCTGACACAGTGGAACGACCGATTCATCCTGCTGCTCCGAGTCTTGTGTCTCCGATCGGGTTCTCCGCCGCAGCGGCGCGATCGGAGGCGAAGTGAGTGAGTGGAGCGTCCGTCGCCCTGCGTCGCCTGTCAGTACGAGATGACGGCAAGCTGGACTCACGGGCAAGTCAGCCAGCAGCATGGCCTCGAAAACACGACGGACATCGAAGGTCATGTGGATGTGATGTTGTGGCTGAAGAGCGAAGCAAGAGAAAGGCCGACACTGTTCCAACTGACTGGTCGAGATCTTGGAAGAACGTGGGTTCCGAAGAGCAAACAACAACTCTGAGAGTTTCCGGTTGTTTGGCCTTGGTTCCTTTTTGTTGGTATCCCTCTTTGATATTCAACAACTAGCTGGTACTAGCTCTCGTCTGGTCACCTGTGCTACCTTGGCAGGTCTTTGTAGATCTGGTCACCTGTAGGACGCATCACCCTCATGGCGCCTGGAGAACCGAAGGCACATACTGCTGCAAGCTGCAACGCTTGGCAAACTGAGCCTCAGGGCCGGCGTCTCAGTGCACAAACCAAGCAAGGAGGACAACGCAGGGAAA
Organism: Durusdinium trenchii; assembly: GCA_963970005.1. NCBI lineage: Eukaryota > Dinophyceae > Suessiales > Symbiodiniaceae > Durusdinium > Durusdinium trenchii. The sequence continues at coordinate 183,164 of CAXAMN010008080.1, forward strand.
ACGATGGAACGCAAAGGAAAAAGGTGCTGGTCAGGTGCCCGATTGCTGGGCAAGTGGAAAAAAAGCTTATGCCGTTATTAAAAATCTAGATCAATAGAGAGAGAGAGAGGCAACTTCTCATTGCAAATTCCAACTGACAAAAACAAGAAAAGACTGCCAGTGGAAAAGAATGACTAGGATGCTGGCCAGCATTTCCAAATCTTTTGCTCCTGTCAAATGGAGAAGCGTGATGCTGCATTCACAAAAGCAGTGAATGTGCTGTGAGTTCAAAGGAGATGAACAATGATGAAAGTAATTGTTCAATCATTGTGCTTGCATGCTCCCTTGCATGGGCACCTTTCCTGACTGCATCCTGGGGGGTGAAGCAGTGTGTTTGGAGATGTGAACATATTATTTGAAGAAGTTGGACACACAGTTCTGCAAGGAACCTCCTTTGGGTGCCAACGGCGCAATCGCCAGCTGTGCCCCAGCAAGCAAAGGCGTCCAGAGTTCGGGGGCTGCAGCCACCCATGCGAGGCTGGTGTGTTGCAAGGCCACCTCAACTTGGGCTCGAGAAGACAAGCACAGAACCAACATGGCACCGGTTCCTGCATTCTGGGCCATGTATCTGGGACAGTTTTCTGCATCTGCATGTCTATCTCGATGTGTAAAACCATACGAGAGTCCATACGAGAAAATGCTCTTCTCGTTCTGGTGCTTGAAAGCTCTTCGAATGGATTCGTTTGGCCCTTGCTCATGTGATTCCAAGCCAATCTTCAGAGCGGTATCCGGGGTTCTGCTCTGTTCTGCTTCCAGGGTCGTTCTTCTGCAACCTGCAAGGGGTCCACAGTGGAGCAACAATCACCTGGCTGTAGGTCATGGCACCGGAACACCTTCCAAACAACCACGGAACATGAACAGAATGGAGCGCCCATCGTCCCTGGTCTTCTCCTTCCAGGGCTGACCTGTTCAACCTTCATCGTTGACCGTCGCTGACCCACGTAGGTCGGCTGGGAGCCCCACATCGGTCGCTTGCAGCTGATGCGTCCGCACCACGTGGAGCAAATGCGTCAGGACCTGGGCCGTGGTTTTCACGGTCCACGTCCACGTCGACGTCGACGGGGCGTGTCAACCGTGGGCGCGAAGCGGGAGGGCGCGCGAGGGAAGCCGCACGTGAGACGTGCAAGGTGATGATGTGGAAGGCCAATGGAGCTTGGGAAACCACTGGGACCCGCGCGGCGGTGTGCGATGCTCGCACCACCTTGGGAGTGCCCGTGGATCCTGATGTGAAGAGTACCTGGAGAGATGGTAGCAGGCTGTAGGTAACAACTGGTGATATCAGTGATGATCTCTGCTAATAATTTAGTATGTTTAGATTAATTTCATTGAGACGTTGAAGCAACCACCAAGTATCATCACGCATCCGATTGAACCATCAGGTCTGCGATGGCGCTCTGATCATGCAAAATGTCTGAACCAGTCACTCGCCACTCGCCACTCTACCGTTCTTTGGTACATACCGAGTCATCCCAGCGACGCATGAACGACGCTCACGTGCATCGGCTCATCTCCAGAGCTGGCCCGGGACAGGGAGATCTCATGGAGAGAGCGACTCCTGGGAAGGAACTGTTCATAACTTTCCTCTCAGCAAATTGATGGACAGTTGACCAACATTGCCAGAAGAAAATGGTCCATGAATCATCGAAAGAAACGATCATCATTTCACTCGATGCTTGGCGGATTTTTTCCAGCCACTGCTGTTTTCCTGGTGGCACCACACCATGAAAAGAGAACGAGCCCCGTCCTCACTGAAGCATCCAATTGGATTGACACCTTGGAACTCAAGGTGAAAAAGCATGCCATTGACCTCCTGGGAAATGGGATGGTTTCGCAAAGTGGTGATGGTGGTCATTGTTTCAAACTTGGATTGTATTTCCTATACAAGAACATGCATGCTAGCTACTATCCAAACTTTGATTACTTTTTTCATTTGATGGTGGTCATTTGGATATATATATATATATACACATTCCTATACCAAAGATCCTGGATTGCCAAGACCGCTCTCAACTAGATCGTCCAACTCTCAGGCACACCTCTTCCACCACCCCGCCCCATCCCCATCTTCCCTCGTCTTCTTCCCGGGCACCGTGTTGAGGCTCGTGAGTTGTTGGAGTTCGTGGGCGAGCTCTTCGGCAGAGGGGTGGAAGAGCAAAGCTCGGATGGCAGCCACGGAGATCATCGAGGCCTCGGGTTTGAGCGACGAAGGTTGTTTGGTGGAGCAACTCTTGTGGCACAGATCCGGAGGTGGACAGCATGGGGACTACGTTGAACATGTTTTAAAGACCAAAAGTAACTCTGTGGTTAAATTGATGTATGTTGACGTGTGAATCCATGTTGTTGTTGTTTTTATGTCATCATCAAAATCACAGCTGCACCCAATAGATGATAGATGTGGAGGGCCCGCAGGTTCTTGGAGATGTTTTCCATTGCCAAGGCAACAATTTCCACTCAAAGCTTCAGCTCGATCTTCTTCGTTAGATAGTGGCAAAGAGTGACAGTGGGTTTGGGAGCCACGGGATGGGTTTGGGAGCCACGGGATGGGTTTGGGACGATTCGAGATGGATCGGACGATCAGCATGGGTTTTCTTGCCGATTTCGGTCGGTCTAGACATCCTTCCAAGATTGTCTAGACATCCTGGGGTCAAGGCCAGCCGGTTTGGCGGCTGCGATGGAATGAGCGGGCAATAAGCAGCACCTACTAACCTTAGTTTCACTGAGGCTGTGCCGGCTGTGCAGATTGCCTTTACAGTCGAAAAAGAATGATTCCAGAATCCACAAGGAAATTTATAGGGGATCACGAGTGGATGGCATTTTTGGCTGTACACAAGTAGATGGAAATGGAGGGTTGCATTACTCTTACCGGGACCTATGTGTTGGTCGAGAATGCCATCTATGTGTTCCTGAAAAGCCGGGGTGGTTTCAAAGAGAAAGAGAGAGAGAGAGAGAGACACACAAATCTCACCTATTGTTCACTGCACTACGGTTCCTACTGTTTGCCCCCCTGCTGATCATCGTCCATGGTAGCTTGAGACGCGACGGACACCAAATGCCATCAATCAGTGCACATTCTTACAAAACGACATCCAAAGATCCAAACGGATCAAGCGACATTTGCTGACATTTCTTGCATTTTCTGGCAATGCTTTTGAATGCTTTTGAGCTCTATTTGTATTGTATGCCATCTACTTGTTTCACATTTCTCTAGTGCGGGGGTAGATGGCATGGAAATGGTCTAAACCACAAGAGGCTGGCATATCATAGGCTCCCTCCTCATGCCATCCTCATGTTATCCCCTATACAGTTAAACAGGGACTTCAATAAGGCTTCAAGAGACATATAGGTTGTATATACATCCGGAGTGTTGAAAAGGTTTTTTTTTCTCTGTGGCAGAACAAACAGTCACGACTGCGTGAAAATACCAAAAGCAGGAATGTAAACATAAGGTACTTCCGACTGACCGTGAGACCTTCCATGCTGTCATGCAGTCCCGTAGAGACTCGTGGAGTAAGGTACTGCCCGGACTGATAGCACGCGCGACGTGCAGTCGGAAGTGCAAACATTGCGCGCCACCAGGCCGCGTCAAATTTGTGCGAGCCTACGAGCTGGTTTTCTTTTGGCGGCTTTGGTTGTTCCCTTCCGACGGGGTTTTCACACATGCGCAAGTTGTTTTAAACCCCCACAAAAACACCTGGGGTTTTGTGCTTTCATGCACCGTGCATTCAATTACATGCATTTCATGCAGAGAAGTATGGATATGTATGGCAAGTTCATGCCTTTGGCGCAACAATGTATGGCACACTGTGACGGAACATGACGGAACTCATTTGCTTCTTAGGACACTTGAAACCCTCAGAGCCACCGAAGCCCGGTAAAACCTTCAGAGCCACTGGGGCGACCGTCGAAAAGCAAGAAGCTCCGCAAGGTACAAACACCCTGTGTTTCACCGTGGTGCTTTCTATTTTTTGCGCTGCTGGTCCCGTCCAAAACATGGCAAATCGCTGGGAATTGGCACGAACCACATCATGCATGTCGCCTTGGCGTACGGGTGGCCGTACGGCAGATGCAGCGGAGTGGATGAGTTCACTCAGACGGCACGGGAAGGAATCTGCGGAGCGGACGGCGTGGAGATGTGCATTGGGCGATTTGTTCAAGACCTGCACCTTCTAGTCCTGCCAGGTCCGCACTCCACACATGGAAGGCAGCACAGCACCTATGTGGGGGAGCGACACGAAACAAGGGCGCGAATTGAAACCTGAACCGGTCTTGATTTCTAGTGGTTTCTGCATGTGTGCGCGGTGCACTTTCTGCTAACATGTTGCAAACCATTGACCCACTGAACCGAAGCTTTGTGCCAGCAGAAACCACTAGGCCTGATCATGCCAACTACTTGTGACCATGGCAGAAAGCTACATACACATGCTGCACCTTCTGACTGTAGCACTGAAAGAAAAGGATATTCTGTCAGAATTCTGTTGTAAGCCTTTGCATCGTGGCGCCAACAACACGCATTCATTCATTGGAACATAGACGGCAGCAAAACCAAGCAGGGATAATATGAACAAGAAGAACAGCACTACCAAAAAGTAATTGATGAACAGCACATACAGTCTGGGGCCGGAGGGCTGGATGGGTAGAGTAATTATATAGAGGATGGATGAGTAACATCACGTTTGCAAGAAGGCTTGCCCATCACCATCTCTATGTTTTGTGAGTTGGATTCCCTTAAGGAACAGCCGTAAACACCCGTCATGATTCAGACCTAATGTCCTGTGCGTTTGTGTGCCCAGACCCAGTCCGCACCGCTGTCGCCAGGCGACATGGCTGCGAGAAGGCCCACTAAAGCAGCCACACCACGTTCAGCTAACACACCCACAATGGCTCTGGAGCCGGCAAACACCATCAGCCTCGGCCAGGGTAGCACCACCCCCTTGTGGGTGAAAAAATAACATCTCCGTGTTGTAACATATTAGAACACGGCGCCAACAGTGCTGGTGCAGTGCAAGCAATTCATGAAGTCATGAGTCATTGCACTTGAATTATGCTTCTTCCACCACTGCTTGCATCATCTTGCAGGTTCAATTCTGAGTCTGCATCTCTTCGAACCTCTTCCACCTCCTTCCTTTTTTCTTTGTTTTTTTCTCTCTCTCTCTCAACTGACAGGAATCCGGACTCTTCCGAAGCTGCAGCTGCACAGGAGAGCAGCTCGGAGTAGCTCAACCTCAAAATCTCGCGAGTCCAGCCGATGATGAGGCGATTTTGAGGGTGCACCAGTTCAATTCTCGCCATGATCATGTGCGCCATCCCGCCCAACTGATCCTTACCTGAAAACCAATTACGTACAGACCAGGAATGTGCTGGAGGGTCCTCTATAGTGTTTCCAAATGAACATCCCAAATATGTTATAAATCGATCTATATTATGACAACAACTCGACAACTCACAGAAAAACATAGAAAAACCACTTAAAAAAAGATATATAAAAAATCCTAGGAACCTAGTCCTTCGTTTCAGCCGAACCCCTTTTTGCGCATTTCGGGTGACGCAATTCCCACGTCAGCCGCCGCCGTGCTGCGCGGCGTGCGCTGGGCGCTCTGCAGCAGCAGCCGCAGGAGGTTCGTGCGCAGCAAGGGCGGGGAGCCGGCGACGCCCGAGGTGTGAAGAAGGTTGGACAAACCTGGACGAGCATCTGAGCGTCTGTAGAGGAACGTACTGGAAGAAGTAAAGGACATGATCAAAAGCAAGGTTATCGCAAACTGAGGGGGGCCGCCCATCGCTTTTGCAGGTTTTAGCCACAATGTCAACATAGCTGAACATATCGAAATACTGCAGACATGTGGTAAATTGGTCACTGCGCATTTTGGCGAATGCTCATCTGGACATCCTCTAGCAACTAGCGGGAAGAAAGGAGGGACCGGTGAGGTACATAGAATCATAGAATGACATATATATATATAGACATAGATGAATATATATATATATGTAGCCAAGAGCTCAGGAAAAGTCTGTGCAAGAAGGACACATTAATATAGCCAAGAGAGGTTTTAGAACAGGGAGACGCATGGCGCCACGGTCATGCTCTTTTCAGTGAACATGAAGGGATTGGACAAACCAAAATGCATCTGTCTATGTGGTACCGAAGTGGTCCCAACTTGTTCAAACAAACAACCCAATGAGAAGTTAATCAAACTTGAAGCCCAGTAGCATCTATGTCATCTATAGCAACCCTACCCTACAATAATCATACTCCAAGCCAAGAATCCATCGCGTGGCTTGGATTGCTTGGACGGGTCTTCATCGAAGTGGGCAGTGAGACGCTTGGCAAGTGCTTGTGCCATGGGCTGGTCAAAGCCACAGGCCTCATTGAAGATCATCAACCCACACGTCTTGCTCCTGCAAATTGGTGGCAAAGTTCTGGCAGAGCAGATCAACGCATACAGATGGCCAGTGGAGGTGTAGGGGTAACATGTGGGAGCCAATTCCTGGAATTGGTCACAGAGTGTGGACATGTTTTAACCCACGGCGTCCCATGAAACCAATTTGATCCTTTTTCTCCTGTGCAATAAGTCGACGTGCCTGCGCACCCATGACCCATGGCTGTCCTGGTGCAGATGTCCACGGTACCCAAGGCCACCATGAGCTCAACACTCTCTAAATCTCGATGAGATGCAACGGAACTGCGTACTCGCTGACTGCATCCTTGGGACACCAACACTGCGCGCTCTCTGAAAAACAGCGGACTCCCGAGCTGGAAATCCCTCAAACATCCATTCTTGTGGAGTGGGGGAAACCAATCTCAAAAAAATGGTTTCGCTGCTTGTCCAATGCTCATGGGTAGGAAGACAAACACACACACCGTTTTTCCTTAATGGAATCCCCAAGAAATCCATGATGTAGCCATGGACCTGCAGCTGAATGATGTTCAGTGCAATTGTCTGGTTTCCAAGTCTGAATTCTGAAAGTTGGATCTTTCAACTATAATGTATACATCAGAAAACACGAAACTGGACTTTGCAGGCTCAAAGACAAATACATAAAAGGACAATCCAGCCATAAATGATCACATTTGGATTTGTGCCCAGCAACTCTCACCCCATTGCTGCAAGCTTGTGGACAAACACCACGCACCGCAAGCTGGACCTGTCCAAGCTGGAAATGGATCAGCACAGGTACCCGAAGACAAACACCACGGCATCCATGCTCAACATCTCACTCTTCTGTAAAAAATGAAGCTGGGTGATATCTGAGAAGTCAAAGAAACAACGAACGCGGTGCTCAGAAGGAGGACGTCTGTAGCGTTTCTTTCATGAAAAGCGTCTTTCGAACATCCCTCCACCAGAAGGTTGGCTTGTTTCCCATCTTCTTGGTCTGTCAGGTGTAAGTTCCCAGTGTAAGCGAACTGCGGTTTCCAGGCCTTTGACCTGGAGCACTGCGGCAGAAGGCCTCGATGGTCGTGCCATCAGCCTTGAGCTGGCCAGCATGGGCACCCGCCGGGGTCGGCAAAAAGCGAATTCTGTCGTTGAAAACGTGTGCCTGGTTTTTTTTCCGGACATGTTTTTTCGTGACCGGGTTTTTGATCAAGTGTCCGACACCGGTGGTTTAAACAACATACCTTTAAAGGATCACGCAAAAGGATTGCTGGATGGTAAATGCATGGTAACGGCAAGGGCTCATTAGGACCATCGTTCGGGTGGTGCTTGCTGGTTCATTCTTGTTTCAGATTCAGGGGTGTCAGGTGCCGCATGCGCCAGTACACCGCCCTACCAGCACGCAGTTTGCCCAGCAAAAGCCCACCTTTCCAGAGCGTAGCGTGGCACCAGGGCGTGCTTTTCCATCTTGGTGAGCTCTGCAGCCACCTGCCAAGTGCTTTTTGGGCACTTCAGCATCCACTTGAACCCGTCTGAAACCAAGCAGTGGCATCAGCTGCCAGTCGGAAAAAAACAACAAAAAATACCGGTCACATCCAGTCACTGGTGGCGCTGCCAGAGAAGAGGAGGAGGCCTGCCTCAAAGTCTGACTGCACCTTCGCAAGGCACAAGGGAAACCTTGGAACGGGCGAGTTCGCCAGATGTGTGGGCATGCAAACATATGCGAACATCCAATGGTCCAAGGTTGGATTCTTTGACTCCACCAGAAGGAGAAACTGGTGTTGACATGCTTCAACTGAAATTCTCTATGCAGGTAACTCAAGAATCCCGCAAGGCAGGCAAAGAGACCCCCAAGGCTCACTTGCTCATCCAACGCATCTCCATATTCAATGTGTCCTCACTCCTCACTATAGTTCCAACTGGACAAACAATCTGAGTATAGCTCGTGAACAACGCTAAGTATGCTGCCTGCCAAAGACATGCGCTTTTCTCTAAGATATTCTTCCTCACTTAAAACTTCCCGATCAAATTCATCTTTCGGTCCAAAGCGTGTCAAGCTCTACTGCTCCACCTGAGAGTTCGTAGCAGCTCTGCTACAAATCGTTCGAGGCCCCTGCCAACCGGTAGGTTCTTCACCTGTTTGGCTTACACAAGAAGGCTGCTCGAAGCATATTGTCTTAAACTTGAACTCTTTGTCAGCTGCTCTTACCATTTGCTCCAACGAGTCTTCAATAGCAAAGGGTTTGATAAACTATGTTTACCCATCAGGGCACATTGACACGAGCGCATGTGTGTGTGTGAGAACGTTGAACCCTTTTGTAGGGCAGCTGGCATGATCAATTTAGAAGCTCTGACCTTGACCAAAGTATCTGGTTTTGATCCAAATCCACATCTGTGATGCATCCTAACATACCCCGCTAGCACTGCACAGGAGCGGCTCGGACAATGTGATGCGGACATGGAAAACCCTTTAAACGCACAAACAAACACACTTATATAGTATAGATTATAGAGTATTATAGAGTGATAGTGTCCAAATTTCACCCAGCTAGCATCTGAAGAATGCGCCGTCCTGTAATAGTGTGCCGACATGTTTGCCCACGCAGAATCTGCCTCCCAGTGGCACCAGGACCTCAACATGGTATTAAAAGCTCTGGAAGCAAAACCTGTTTGTTTGACAAAGCCAAAGGCTTCCTATCACCTGGAATCGGGCATGCAAGACACACGCGGATCACCTCTGATCTGTGGACAGCCAACTAGTTGTTCAATCTATCTAAGTTGTTCCAAAGATTTTGCAAGCTGTTGTGGGAGGACAACTAAGGACCATGACTGATACCTCCTCCTGGCCAGACATTTCGCCCAGCCTGAGCACATGGTCCAGCTAAGAGTCTTTCTCATAATTTCTCTGAGACGCCAAGCGAGTGAGTCAGGATGTTTGCCGGGGAAATGAAGAAGTCAATTCATCTCAGTTCTACGTGCAACAACCGTTCTAGAGATGCACGGAGACCCGAGATGACTTGATCCAAGCCACACCCCAGCCAAAGCCGCCTGAGCACAAAATTGAGTAGTGATGCTCATGAATGATGAAGTTGTCTGACATGCCAGTACTCTACCCACTCCAGCCAGGGGCGCGCATCAGAGAATTGATTGTTCATGTTTTCTCATGCTTATGACTCCTCATGCAAAAAAATGCAAACAATATATCATGTACACATCGTGTCTTTTGATGTCTTGGGAGACTCATCAGGCTTTTGACACGTCGCAAAGCCTGTCACAAAACGTCAGAGTCCAAGCGTGATGAACAAGTGATCCGACTTGACGTCGAACATACATCTAGAACCGACATGTTTGATCATACGTAATACTAGTACTGCATATTCTGTATAGGCGGATATGTACAAACGCCAATAATTCGTATATATCCACACCGTTTGATCATTTTCTCGCAGTCTTCCTACCAAAAAAAGGCCATCCATCGTTTGGTTTTCGATCAGTTTCGATCCCTAGCTGCACTTCAGCCAAGGCACGATCACTGATTCCACTGATGTTGATGGCAGCAAGAAGGGCAAAGACTGCCACGAGGGAGATGCGGCTGATGCCCCTGGGATGAAACTCAGAAGCCAAATGGACTACATCGCGACACAAACACAGGCTCCCTGCAAACCTATGGGGTACGACAAAGACCCCAATCTGCGCATCTCCAGAACCTATCTGCAATAATCTTGAATTTACACGGGATGTCCGTCCAAAGGCTATGTTGTACGTGGACTCGAGCGATTTGGCATCTAGCTACATTGGCAAGAAACTCTGCAAACAGAAATTCCACCGCTTCATCACCATCACACTCAAAAAAGGGTTGCTATAAATCACCTATACATCAGCACTTCGGCCATCTACAGCCCCGGCCGTGATTCCTCTCGCTACAGCTGCGCCTTGGAAGGAACGTGGAAGCTCAGCCTAGCGACACACGGCCCGTTTTTGCGGCGCCGGGCCAACGGCTCGTGGCTCGTTCCGTTCCAAGAGACAACCAACCGACAACCTGATGGACCACATTGGTCTCTGCCCCGAAATAGGGGGCCATCACGATCGAATTTTCAACCCCCTCTTGGTCTCCTCCCTCTGTCGTTTCAGATCGAGCACGTGACCGAGGGGTCGCAGCATGGAGGGGCATTTGGATGAATTGAAAGGATTCACAGTTCACAGTGCGCCTCATGCATCAATCTCTCCCTCCAAAAGTTCTCCAACACCTGCAACAACTCGGCTGACTCTGAGAAAGAAGGGTCATTGGGTCACTTTACGTCACTTGAACGACAACAGGCTGATGCTAAACAGCACGCCAAAAGGATCCAAAAGGTCTAACATGGTCTTACACTCCGTCCTGGGACAAGAGCACCCTCAATCAATGCATGCTTTTGCACCCGTTTGAAGACAAGGCTCGGGGAACCCATGGGTGGAAGGTCATCTGAATTGAAACAACACCGAAACGTTTGGTACGCAGTGTGCTTATTGCCATTGGGGTCAATAGGATGATGCCGCGGATCGTGATGATCGTATGCTGATCTGTGTGTATTCTGCAACGGGAAGGGCGACACGGCGGAAAAATATTCATCCAGATGTGACGAACTCATTTCTTAGAGTTACACTGTTAAACATCGATTTGCATTCTGAATGAACATCTCTGTAAACAATGGAAAGCACCCAATGATAATGGCAACACGATTACTCTACTACAAAGAAAAACTTGTAATAGTTATTCAAGGTTATTCATCCATTCAAAGTTGTCGACAGTTGTACTCAGCCAACCCACCCTCCTGGTCATCCAGCGAGACCATGGGAGCACAACTACACCTCAGTCACAGCAAGACGCGATGGAAGCAAGACGACACCTCTGGTTACGGCGTGACACCTGTGACACTCATGTCGATCGCGGCCGGTGGTCCGAGAAGAAACCGGATTTGCTAAGTGTATTTAGTTTCTGGTTGTGTCAACCATCAGTTTTGTTTCATACACAGCTGTTGAGAGTTCTTTGCACAACATTGCACAACTATATTGTTTGACTGTCAAAGTGCATGCTATGTCAGAGCCATACTCTGACACCAGAATAGACTCTTGATGAATCTGCCCTGCCTTTATTGTTCTGTCGTCATGTTTGGGGTGGGGGATTGCAGGGTGCTAAGTCCATTTCATCCGTCGCATTCCGCCCTAACCTGTCATTTGCTTGGCGCCTTTGGTGATGAATACCTCAACTGGGCCTGCCACGGTGCAAGTGGAACTGCCCGCAAAAGATCATGCACCTCAAAGACCGGCCGAACTGCAGCCCCATACAATGCCTTCATGAATCCAGGTTCCTATACATGTGCACCATGGATTTGTTTCCACAGACTGGTTTACATTGAAGGGGAATGCTCTGATGTGTTTGTTCCCTCCAGATCCAGATTAGGAGCCTCTGGAAAAGGCTAGGAGGGAGGATTGACCGAATGGTCGACCCTCCCCCTCCAGATTAGTATCTTTTGGCAAAGGCTGAGAGGGAGGGTCTACCAAAAATATAACCCCCTCCTCCAGATTAGGATTCTTTGGCAAAGGCTGGCAAGTCTAGTAGAGCAGAGTGATAAAAGCAAGTTTTTTAATTTTGAAATTAATGTTCACAATTTTTGAAATGTATAAATATATCAAGCCTTTTTATGCTCTGCAAATTGCCCTGGGGATCTCGGGGAGAAGTATAGATATATCTAGAGGCCTGTGCAAACTCTGGGTGTGCAGGCTGGCGGAAGATTTGAGGGACGCTGTCCCATCTAAACAACCTTGCCCACAGAATCACAAAGCTGCTTGCCCGTCTGCGTTCGAATTCACACCGAGAGAGACTCAAACGGACCTGAGGGTAGGGTGGGGTCTACGATAGGCTTAGCAATTTAGGCTATTCTAAGTGGCAGGTTGTTTTGGCAAATTTATTGCTCAATGAATCATGCTCAATCAATCCTTTGTTAATTTGTTTCTCAATTTCAATGCAAGAACCACCACCGTTCGCCAGCTCCCATCGCTTAAGGGCTTGGCAGTGTACTTCTCCACATTCTCCTGGCTCTGATGGGTGTTCCATTTCGACTCTTCCTGGCCTTTTTCATCACTGGTCCCCTCGTCTCCTCTGAGAAGAGCAGCAACATCGCATCCAACTCCTCCAGAAGGATCTTGGCCTCTCCTCCAATGAAGAAGACACCGAGTCTGTTCCAGAACAAAACAGCTGGACATGTCTTTTCCATGACGACGAAATGGATTCCGATGTCGATCAAAACTCGGCTCCGAATAGACATGGAGCATGTCCGTTTACGTTCACGCGCGACGTTTTAACGTTTCAGGGCCCCATTCTTTTCTTCACGTTCGCTCAACGTGGGGCGCTGAGAACCCTTCCCGAACTCGTTGGCGTTCTCCTTCGTCACCTGGGACGCAGCCTCTCAAGGTGACCAAGATCTCTTGGCCTCGCCTTGCGACGGTGACGATGTAAACATCGAGGGAGCGAAGCAGAGTCTGCCAACCTGAGTGACCCGGTACCAAACATGCGTTCAAGCAAACCTGCTATACCAGGACCTTCAAAGTGACCGAACTTGAGATCCCAGGATAAGGTCACTTGGGCCTGCAAAGGGTCGCTTAGAGACACCAAAGAGGTCACTTTGAAGGCCCTGGTAGTTAGATTATAATACTATACAGTAGCTGCCAGCACTGCTTGCCTGTGGTTGATGAACATGGGTCTGAATGAGGCTCTCTTTCAGCCTAGAGGACAACCCGGTTGTTCAACTGATCATGGTAGTCTGCAAAAAAAGCAAGCGTCCATACAAAATTTTTAGTTACTTACTTCAACAGGGTACCAGTAGTTGACTACTCTCTTGATCTGAGGACAATACTGACCCCACTTCACAAGCATTTGACGTTGAAGACTTTCTGATTTCAGCAAACACGTCTCCAAACTCTAACTCCTATGACTTGCCTACTGTCAGCTGAACCGATCTTAAGATCCTCAGCAAATCTTCCTTTTTCAGACTCTTCCCCGACATCGAATCAGAACCATCTGTAACCATCTGGGCCTTGGAACCATCTGAAGGGTCACGGAATCCATTGAACCCTACATCTGACTGCACACTCGCTACGTGCACGGTTTCGCGCGAGCGCACCTCGCGACACGCAGCTCTGGAATGTGGGCTTCGTCGCCGGCAGCGGGCACTTCATGCTCACAAACCAGGTCCTGTTGCGTGTTTGTGTGTGGATCGGTTGGGCTCTGTCTAGACCTTGACCAAACAAGCTGGGGTCGGAGGGGTGTGCGCTTCACATCTCCATCGGTACAGGCAGGAGTGTGCGCGAGCGGACCAATCCTATTTGCAGGACGAATTATTGCGAAGCACAAACCAATTCTGCACGCCATGTTTTCGAGATGTCTATGGGCCAGAAGAAAAAATAACACCAAAACTCTGGCAGGAATCTCAGATCGGGCTTTGTCTTGTTGATCCGGCCCGCAGTTCTTCGCGCTGAGCAGTCCAAGTTGGTCTTCGCCAGAAGTTCTTCGGGCAATGGTGGCATGTGATCAAAGATCCAGGCACATTGGAACAGCGGCCTCATGAAGGTTCGGCTCGGCTGACAAATAGTATTCACATTGTGTTCACCCAACGACGCCTTCTTCCGTGATCATTTCGCAGTTGGAGGTAGTTCAAACGTTTAAAAGGCTCGGGTGATGAGTGAATATGCAAAATGTATATAAATAGATGAGAATAGATGTATCCTACACAAACGGAAGCTAGCAGTTTTGACTCACTGATAGCTAGCCAGTCTCATAGAAGCTATCAGAGAGAGTGTGTTCATTGTCTCGGACTCTACATCCATGGACCAGGTATGAGGTGTTTGGACCCGGCTGGACCCGGGTCCAAGCACCGATCCACCGGTCACTGGTGATGTGTACCCATGGTGACCCCCGTTACTTGGAACAGATGTGTCCCGGATGGATGTCGAGACGAGTTTCCTACAAACGAAGAGACGGAGATGACCTTGGAGACCCTGTATATCCCAGACTCGACTCATGGGACTGCTAGGACGGACTGCCGCCCCATTGGGGTGGGGCCATGAGGGGTGATCGGCTTGATCGGCAGTCCGGACTGGCAGTCCCAGACAGGTCGTGTCTGGGTGGTCCTCATCAGCGTAGCATGTGGCATTCGGTCCGGTGGCACCTAGACGGCACGTAGACGTAGCATGTGGTTAACTTGTGAAAAGCATGAGCTGTTCAAAGAGAGCACATTGTTTGTTATTTTTTTATTTTTTTTCGGTGAGGCGTCAGAGTTTGTGGCATACTTAGTTGTTGACCTATGGAATTCCTGAAAACGTGTTTGTCTCCCTCTGTGAGCGTCTGGGCAAACCATGATCTTTGGGCAAGCTAAGCAGCTACATCCAGTTTACATCCCCTAAACGCAACACATCCGTCCCATCCAAAGAGAAATACCCTCCCAATTTGGGAGTAGATGGTGCCACCTGCTTGTAGAGGAACAATGGTTATCCAATAGGGCCATGCCATCCACTTCCATGCTTAGCTTCATGGAGTGTATCATGCATGAGAACCTCAGCTGCGACCTGATGCTCTCGTTCGTTGAAAATGTCTGAGCACTCCACCCCTGGGGAAGGCCACACCATTTCCGAATCCTGCAGTTTCGGCGGCTCGGCCCTCCAACGCGTTTGCTTGAGTGGACAACCCCCCCTTTCTGGGTGAAACAAACTCCTCTTCCTTTCGGGGCTCAGGACACGTGCACGGCATACTCATGTCCATGACCTTGCTTGATGAACCAATCAGGTATTGACAAAGAACATCAAAGAACAACGATTCCGGGCACCTCTTTTCCAACTCCGAGAAGCGCACACGCTGCCACGCTGCTTGGAAAACAATCACCGTGTGGTTGTGAAACACATCTGAAGACTACTTTGGGCTGTGAGACTGAACATCTATAGATTGTGGATCTGCCCAGAAGCGCTTCTTGTTAGTGAACACCTCTGCCTCTGCCCGACCTATGTTGTCAGGTCAGAAGCTTCAGGCCATGATACAATCATCTTTCACACGGCCGTGAGGTGGATTTAGATTCTGCAAATGTTTGTACTTGGTCTTTTGCGGATGTAGAGCACCCCAAAGATCATCTCCTTGGCTGAGCTGTTTGCTTTTGGCGACGGAACGTGACCACGACACAGGACACACTGACATCGTCCAAGTCAAGTTCCTATCCACGAACGGGGCGCGCAGCGTGGCCGCTGGGTCAAGGTTGGAAGGCGCTTTTTGGGGTGGCAAGGAAACGCAATTTGCCCGTTCCATGTGATTGGTGAGGTGGGGTGTTCTGGAAGAATTCCCTTCGTTGATGTCTGAACTTGTAATGTTGATGTCCGGGGAAGGCTTCACAAATCATCTGATCACCATTCCAAGACTCTGGTGTTGTCTAAGATGGGTCTGTCAGGGTTTGGCTGTGGGAGGGAGCAATCTTTTTCCAAGACTCTGATGTTGTAATTGGGATTGGCATCAACGAACAAAAGCGAGGCATTCTGCTCCGGCTTGTAGCACGCTAACCGCACCGTCTCCTTGTCCTTCTCCGTCAAGTTGGACATGGGAACATAGACGGGTGGATCGGGACACCAGGTCATATCATGTGGACCTGCAATCTCATTGGCATCCTTAGGATGTGAAGGAAAAACCATAACACACACATATATATATATATCTTCCCGATGATTTGTATGGATTTAGAGGAAAATCAGATGAATCACCCTCCGAAAACTGGGGCGCATTTCAACCAGGCATCCTTGCAAACCACGGGCCGAATCATGGATTCACCCTTGGAGATATCATCCTTCACGTACATGCGAAGCATCTCCAGATTCAGCATCTGATCCGCCTGAGATCTGGCCGCTGGCAGATGCTTCGCCACATCGCGAGCCTAAGGAACAAGCTGCGGTCGACAGCGGCCAAGCGCGGTCGTTTCTGCGGCGCAAAAAGAAAAAACATCGAAGCTCCCTGCAAAGAGCGTCCTTTTAAGTTTGCATGATGTTGTGTTTGGTGTTCAATCAGCTCTCACCTCCTCAACAAAAAGAGAAAAAGATTCAAAGGCAACTGACCAAGCGCCAAGTTGGAGCTATGCTGGTAACCACGCGAGACCTGTGGCCCCAGATCCTCTGACATCACCAAAGGATTAGGGCCCATGCTCTCGAAGAGAGCATCTAAATTATCCCACTCTCGCCAGCCGTTGTTCAAACGCATGCCCGGGAAGTCATGGGGACTCTGCTGATCTTCCTTCTTGCATCGTTGGAGCAAGGCTCTGTTCCTTGGATCTGAGACACATGGCGGCACAGGTCAGTTTCAAAGAATAAAAAACACCCAGTTGCATGTTTATACAATTGGCTTCTTCGAGGACCTTAAAATTGCCAAACAAAAGAAGTGTGGCTGCAGAACATTCACCACAGAAAATCCAAGAACATCCACCAAATCCACCCTTTATACCCTGTAAATCATTGTTTTTGCTGGATGATGTGCAGCTGTTCGCACTGTGGTCCACACGTGGCTGTGCAGAAACCTCTCAATTTGGGCAAAGCTTCTGTGCCTCTGCATTGATCACAGCCTGTTCGATGGCCTCGCGACACCAACAGACGCAAACCGGGTCCCCAACAGACCCAAGTCCACAAGGAACTTGATTCCCTCCACCCCACTCCCACAAAAACACACACCAAACCTCCTCGGCACCTTCTCATGCCTTCCCCCAAAAAACATGCAAAGAATCACATCAGAAAAGCCGTCGTCTCCACATGTGTCTAAGACCACCAGGAAGTTGCCCCCCACACGCGGGCTTCGCAACACGCCGCACCTCCTCCGGCGAGCCGTGCGGGAAGTTCCCCGTGCGCCCGGAGACGCGGTGCTCCAACTCCAGCGGCGCCGTGAGCTTCGGCAGCGCCACGCGGCCCGACTTCATGGTGTCGTCGCCGACGGAGGCCTCGGTGTGGAGCGTGCGTGCGTTTGGGGTTAAAGCGGTGACAGGAGAAGGGTGTCACAGCAATTCGGGGGTATTTAATTGTTTAGTACTGTTGAACATCAGCTTCACTGAATGGTTGTAAACAAGCAAAAAGGAGTTGAAGGATGAAACAGCTTAGAATGAGGAAGAGCAACAGTATATTGGTATATTAGCACGCTAGAGGGTATAGAGGCCCTATGTCCGGCCAACTAACTAAGTGCTTTTTGGGGTCTCCACTCCCAATCAAGATCTCCCCCAACCACTTCTGCCACCCGAACGCTCTCTCCGCTCAGGTCCGTCTCCGTCTCCGGTCCTTCCCCGTCGGACCGTCTCTGGGCTCCCCGGGCCGATTCGGCTTCCGTGACCAGGCGATGGGAGACGTAGATCCCGCCCAGCAGGCGTCGGCTGTCCGGATTCCGCAGGGCCAAATAGTCCTCTTTCGTTCGGTTGGGGGAGTGGAGTTGGGGGAGACGGCAAGCTGGTCAGCGAGAGAGGATCACACGGATGTATACATGTTCATGAGGGCTTAGTTAGTTATAGTTGAAAAAGCATGGACATATAATACATTATAGAAGAAAAATGGTGAAGAAATCCCTTCAACAACTCCTAATTAGTCAGACCTTCAACTCATCCTCTAATGATCCTTAACAATCCTAGAACCCTATTATATATAATTGCTATACTGTTATGACTCATCATCTTCATCCATCTTCTCCAGCCTATTTACACACACGGGATCTTACTGCATCACCGTCCGCACATCCGAAAAACACCGAGACGACCCGGTCGACGACTTGGTGAAGGGCTCCTTCACCATGGGCTTCCAGG
The DNA here is from genome assembly GCA_963970005.1 of Durusdinium trenchii. Classification (NCBI taxonomy): domain Eukaryota; class Dinophyceae; order Suessiales; family Symbiodiniaceae; genus Durusdinium; species Durusdinium trenchii. The sequence continues at coordinate 201,408 of CAXAMN010008080.1, forward strand.
AGACCTTCACCGGGTCAGTCACGCCGATGATCTCGGTGCTGGTCGTACTCCCCGACCTGCCCCGGTCGAGATCGACCGGCGGCCGAGGTGGCGGCGCGGTGGCGCGGCTGCTCGGACGGTGCGGCAGTCCCCAGTGGCGCAGTGGGGGGGGGGGGCGATGTCGGAGGTCAGGTGTGTTGGTGATGCATACATCTGGGCAATATAAAATAATTCCTGGGTCGTCGGTTAATTTCGTTAAATTCAAAAACTGAATTTAGTGACGTCGTCGAAATTACGAAATTATGGTGACGTCGTTGTGCCCTAACGCCCCCAGCCAGCCAACACGCTGGCCAGCCAGGGGCGACCAAAGCTGAAGCCACGTGTCCACCTGCGCGCGAGAAGGCTCTGGCTAGTGGAACTGGAGCGATTGCAGTGGGTCTTTTGTGGTTCACACAATTTTTGTTCGTGTAGTTTGTTCACCAGCAATAAGTTTGGTCGTTCGTGCAAAGATCAAGAGCCAGCTCAGCAAGCACAATGGATTTTTGCCAGGGAGGGAAAACTATTGCTTGAGGTCCGCGACACAAAGTGCTGGGTGTTTTCCTCAGCTTGGCTAGCACATGCAAATTTGCCAACATGCAAAGGAAAGCTAGCCAAAACCAATTTTTCCCAGCGTAGTTTGCCGAGCTACAACCTGATAAAGCCCCAACAATCCACTTTCAAGGCCGCCAGGCCTCAAATCCT
>CAXAMN010008080.1:202137-269762 GCA_963970005.1 Durusdinium trenchii
CTTTCAAGGCCGCCAGGCCTCAAATCCTAGTTCGGCGAACTAGGCCCAAAAACGATTTGGCCAGGAAAGAACCAGTCAGGTTGGGTGTGAAAGGGAAAACAACCAAACCATCACTACTTCAAGTTCCAAGGATCTTTTCCGTCCACAAGATCTGGCTGAATGGTCCGTCTCTGAGAGGCTTTGGGGCTAGGGAACACGCTTGGCCGAACGCGGTCCGTAGGTGTTGTTGGGCACTCATCATGGCTGGAGGGCCGCTTCATGGGGGGCACAACTAAAAGAACTTCAAAACTTCCCGACCTCGAAATTGGGCAGTGTTTTTTAGTGGTGTGGAGAGTGAGCAGGTGAGGCATGACTTTTTATTTTTTTGCAAACTCGAGCCCGAAAACTCAAGCAAAACTCCAACTGACTGACATCCTCTTCCCCATGCAAATCCAGTCCTAGATCCAGTGCCCACGCCCGCCCGCGCCTCCAAAATCTCTGCCAGGACTGTGAAGTCGATGAAGTGTGTGTGTGTGTGTGTGTTTTGCGTGTGTGTGTGTGTGTGATGTTAGTATGACCATATACCTTAATTTCAGCTTGCTCGTTAATTTCAGGTGACGTCGGTGACGTCGTTTTATATTGCCTAGATACATAGAGTTAGAGGGTGTCTCTGGGTATTTTTTCCGGATGGGGCTACAGTAGGCATACAAAACAAAATGCTTGGAGATGGATTTCGGTGCCCTCTGGTGCAGGTTCGCACTTCAACTGGAATCAAGTGATCTGAGGTTCTCAAACATCTTCAAACACCCTGTCACTCGATGCCTCTTGCCATACGACACTGCGATCTTGATGTACTGGGAGCCTTCCTGAGCATCTCCACCTTGGGAGCAGAGCGCGGAGCGGAGGGCAGCAGAGCGTTCAGATCAGCATCTCCAGCGCTCGAACAAACATTTTTGGTGTGGGTCAAAACCCCGCAACATTCCGTAACCTTCTTTGACCACCGAAAATGCACTGAGTCCTCTTTTTGAGGGATATCGACCCTGGTTGAAAGATGTTGAAAGGGTACTGCTTTTGACCCACAGCTATTTGACATGCCATCACCTTTGTTCAGCTCTTGACTCTTTAAAAAGCAGAACATTGGAGATTGGGCATGGTTGGGGCGGTGTCTTCCGGAGGACTGGAGAGGACTGGACCCCATGAACGGTTGCTGAAACAGCTGTTCGGTAAGCTTCCCTTCCAAACTCGAGGTCAAAGCTGGAGCACCACCCTTAGACTTGGCACTGCCCTTCCCGCTTCACTGGGCACGGACTCAGTGTCACAAGACCAACCTTCGGCTCTGAAAACATCCGTGGACGGTTGGTTCTTGGGTACGAAGGAGGAGCAATGGCTCACCGCTGTTTCTTTACGGTGTGGTGCCAAGAGGCCAAAATGTAAAGGTGCCTGCACAAAAGTCCTCGTTTCCCGAAAGTCCACGGAGGCCAACTGATTTCCAGTCCTTGGTCATCGTGTGGATCGTCGGCATGCTTGCAGCTGAAGTGCTGAACGAATTCCCATGCCCCTCACAAGTATACACCTTCTTCTGGCAAAAGGCTTTCTGAATGGAACCCATGAAGAAGAATTTAGCTGATGATATATCGCAACCAGTTCTAGTCAACGTCCAGTCATTTTTCCATCACCTGTCCACACAGTGAGAAATCTTCCGAAGAGACGTTGCGGCGGACTGCTATAATGTACAGATTCTGGGAAGCATGTAAACAAGTCTGGCAATCTGTTACCATTTCTTCAGCCGTGTCGTTATCTCCATCGAATAAAGCTGTATTGAATACATCCAGCCATGCAACACTCAAATACACCTAAGATGTTGACCAACAAGAACATCCTCACCTTTTTCCTGTTACACCCAGTAGTCTCAACCTCTCTCCCACATCGAAACTCCGACCTTGCGACAGAATGCGACGCCAAGTGTCAACATCTCTGACTGGAAGAGCCCGATCTTCCTCAGCTCTTTGCCTCGGTGCGCGGGCTCCGCGGCTTCTTTTGCGGAGCAGGAGCCGGCAGGAACGATCCGTTCAATGATGTTCAATGCGGGCATCGAACGAGAAATCCACCTGCTCTTGAACTGATAGTGTGCTTATTGCTGCCGTTTTTTAAAAGCAAAGCGATTGCCTTTGAATCACGAGCTTTGACAAATGATCTGCCGTTGCAGCCACGAGGCCCCCATCGGTCAACACGGTCACCACCACGTCTTTCATATCCTTGGATTGAGCAAAATACACATGATAACACATTGCTAAAGCATGCTTACAAGTCGTGAAGCGGTGTGAAGGAATATCACACAAGGATGCCCTATAGAGGTTGACAGCCTGGGAGGCACCAGGGAGGCACCAGGGAGGCAGGAAAGGACTAATTGGACAGCCTGGGAGGCACCAGGGAGCCCAATAGTCTTTCGACTTCATACGTTTGATGCAGCTTAAAACAGTACACAACTGCTGCAAAGCAAAGCAAGTCTCTGGTGTTCTTGGTGCCGGAAGATCTTTGGCAGCATGCAGCTCCAGCATGCAGCTGACGGCATGTTGCACGTCTTCGGCATCTACATTGCTCGCCGTGAACCTTAGAGTCTTAGAGAACTGCCAATCCCCTTAAACATCAAAGCCATAAACACACATTCCGTATCATTCCGTCACATTCCGTCACATCAGAATATTCATTCGAGGATCAACACCCCTCACCTCCACCACCTCCACCACCACCAACCACAAAGTGCTTCCTTTTCACAGAAGAAACATGAAGAAACATCTATGGAACCAACACACGACCCGCGAGCAGTGCCCGCTGCGGCCTTGCGGAGAACACCAGCAAACCTGCCCGGTGTTCTCCGTGTGTGCACCACGGGTGAGTCGTCGGTGAGTCGTCGGTACTGCAGCTGAAGAGCTTCTGCAACTGCATCATCCCCATGCCAGAGGTATAGAGTGGTGCCGCCGTCTCCTGAGTGCGCAAAACAACGCAAGCCAGTCAACTGCTAGGAAGGCGTTCTCTGCCTTCTGTCATTGAACGTGACAAACAGCGAGGCAATACCAAACATGAATCTGTACATCCCCACATCTTCCTTCGGCAATTGCATTGTGTGCCGAAATCACCAGCATCTTTCGAAACTACTGTCCTCACCAATTCAACTGAAATGAATTGAACTGAAATGATCTCATCGGCTTGCTTTTTCACCAAGTGGCTGCAGGCTCATCCTCGACAACGCATAGCTCAATGCCACAAATGACTTGATTGTCGTAGGTCACCTTAGCACACAATCACACACAATCACCAACTCCACATGAACTGACAGCTGCGTCGTGTTACCTACAAACTGGGATGTTCTGTGGTTCTCTTGCTCTTCTATGATCTTCTACATGCTGCACATGTCTTGCTTTCACTATTATATATATAGTTATGTATAATATCTATTAATATCTTAATTACTCCCCCCGGTTCCAACTCGGCCGCTCTCTCCGAACCCCGCTCCCCGCCTCGTAGGGCCAAGGCTTGTTCGATCGAAGGTCCAAGCGGTTGATTTGACAGGTGCCGATGGTGTTGCCCATCATTCCCGTGAACTCCACCTGCGGATCCGATCGAACACACCAGGCCAGCGAACGCGAGCGAAAGGGATGGACGGACGTCCAAGCGGATCCGAAGGCGGTGCCATGTGGCATCATGTGGCCAGGTGAGGTGGATGGGTGACCAGCAGCTGGCCAAACGTTTTGAAGACTTGAAGACATTAAGGCACTTTTGAGGAGTGCCGACCCAAGCACTTCAAACGGTCCTGGATATTAACATATACTAACAGTAGTGGCACCTTCAGTCTCCGGCAAAAAACATGCACTTTTTGAAGGGCTGCGGCTGTAACAACTAATTAGAATTATTAGATACAACTCGCATGTAATTACACATTTTTTATATATTATAATGTGTATTAAAATACTTTGAAAGCATTGCATTGAAGCCAAGCTTAAACCAACGAGTCACCCATCCCATCCCCAGAGCCCCAACAAACAGCGCATGTCCTGCCTGGACCTGGATGGTTTTGGACAACGTCTTGGCATGCAGAGTCCCCAAGTCATCGGGGATAGCAAAAGTTTGTGCCGTTAAGCCTTTCAGCTGATGATCCTCAAGTCCTTGAATCTCTTCACTTCGTGCAAGCTCCTTCCTCTTGTGATCCAGAACGCGAAGCTGATAAGTCTTGGCCTCTTTCCCAAACATGCTGTTCTCAACAGGCACATCCAAGAGCTTTGACACCACCACCGTGCAGTAGACCCCCAGCTCATTCTCCCCCGCAGACCGTTGGCTTGCCATTGGTGCCAAGGTGTCCACTGGAGGAGCAAAGCCTGACGACATCCCTGAAGAACGGAAGGCCGCCGGACAGCCCGCAGAACTGGACATCGGCCCGGCCGGCCCGGCTGGCCCGGCGGAGGACATCCGCATGGAACCGTGCATCATTGAAGGACCGCCCCCCCCCAGTGTGTGGGGGGACGATGGTGCCCGGGACGGCCTCGTCGACCACGGTTCGGAAGCTCTGGTTCCGTGAGCCCACCGTGTTGAAACTGCTGTTGTGGGTGGCAAAAGGCCCGGCTGGCCCGGCGGTGGGAGGTAAAACGGGACCTCCAGGGCCCAGTCCAGAGCCAAAGCCCATCTGATTGGAATGGATAACGGTTTTGAAAGGCGAATCACTTTTGCCTGATTGCATCGCACCGATGGAATGGCCTAGCCAAGAGGTGCTAGGTCAGGAAACGACATGTGAAATTCGAGCTCTGAGCCAAATGCGGAAAAAACGAAACAGCTGGGAATTGCATGCGAGTGTGTTGTTTGGAGTATAGATCGTGAGTGGTGCAAGAGCACTACTTCAATGACGGAATGCCGGACAACAGAGCCATTGTCACTTGCCAAACTAACATTTTAAACGCTTTGCATCCAAGCATCGGCACGTGGAGGCGCAAGTCAATGATAAGTGTTTCTTTCGCATCAGTTCTCTCTGTGCTGCTCTAACTGGGCGCCCTGGCTCAGTAAGTGAGGGACACGGGCACATTGATGCGTGCGCAACTAGGCAGCGCTGTACCTCACAAATGTAGCACTACAGCTCTTGCTGCTCGACATGAACAAAATCGGACCTGCAATGCAACGCGTCCATGTTTGCAATTATCATGATCAGCGTCCGGGTTGTTGAAAAGTCAACCCGGCATCATGTCGCATCCAAAAAAAACGATACGCGTTTCAGGGAGAACAAGCCCATACACTGAAGAAACGAAAGGTTTCCTTGTCTTGCGAAGATGTTGCACACCTCCGTGATGAAGCTCTGAAGGACTTGCCAGGAGTCATCGATGCGCACCCGTAGCGGCATCAAAGAAGCAGTACACCTAGCAAATGGACTCCAATGTGTTCTCAGAACAGGGACATTTGCCAATGTGCGGTTCTTTCTTTCAATCTTCTTTGCTGCTGCGGTGTTACTCCTGGTGGAGGTTTGTTGTTGGCTTTGCTGCTCATCCGTCGAACCGCACTCGTGCAAACTAAGACTCTGTGTACAAATCAGCCTGCGTTGTTTGTCACTGTGGATGCATGCGCATGGAGGCCATATGTATAGTGAAGCGAATGAACCCTCCTTCCAGAACTACATCGATGATGGTATTGACTTCATCTCATGTAGCAGCCTGCCTCATCTTCAGGTGTTGTGAATCATAGTCAGTGTCCGCTGGTGAAACGAACCCCATGCATCTCCATGCAGCTCAGGCTGAAAAAAAACACAGAATGCTTAGAGCTGAGAGTCAACGCCACAGGCGTTGTGATGTCACCACATCACGAGATCACGATCCAACGCTTGCCAGCGCGACCCCAGAAGATCACTTGGCACCGCCTTGCGAGCGGCTGACGGGGTCCGCAAGGATGAGACGTTGAGGCTGCAAGTCATGTCGATCATGTTATCACAGCAAGAGTACCGCATTGAACCCACCAAAATTCCGTGTCCTTTCAAGAGTACTCGTTCTCCATCCATCAGCCTCCATCTTGAGTGATATGCATTGACATAAATACTATATATAGTATAGTGATTCTGATATTAAAACACAGTTTTAGCAACAGTTCATTTGAAGCGACAAATTGGGGTGACCCCCAATCCTTCACAATCCCTATCTTCACCTCCGCTCACCGTGGCCGAAGGCCGAACCGCCCGGCCTCGCGGCCCGAGAAGACGGCGCCGAAGAGAAGGTCCCGGTGCCCCGTCGCCCGCGACCAGACCTGGCCGGGGCACCGGGAGGGTGCCGAAGACGCTGGTGGCGGCGCGGACGGCCCTGGCGGTGAGGGGATGAAGGGTGCTTTAGGACGCCTTCTGCTTCTGTTCGTTTTGAAAGAATAGAACATGAATAGAAGTCAATCACTCTATAATCCATCTCCTTTTCACAGTGTCTGTTTTGGGCTGAACAAGGTGGTTTTGCATCGGTGCCGCTGGGGCGTTGGATGCCAGAGTGGAAACAGAATGAAACATGCCAAAGAGGCCAAGGACCAGCTGGCAAGTACCAGGGCCTTAGAGTCTATCAGTCTGTTTCGGCCAACGGCATCGAGACCTATGGCATCTTAACAGCAAGAGCAGCACCGTCAAATAATCTTCAACCATGCCAGGTGTCATCTGACCAATGGTTTTCGAGTCATTCAAGGGATGGTTTGTGTGTATCGAGTCATGTGCGCTTCAGGTATTCCAAGGTATTTGTTGTGGAATTATTCCAAGGAAAAACAATAACAAATGAACTTGATGAGAGCAACCAAAGCTTGATGAGAGCTTTCGAGTGTGTTTCCTTGCAAAGTAGACTTCAGTCCCCTCTGGGACCCTGGTGTCCTTGTTCGCACCTGGTCAGGGCCGACATCGGCGACCTCCAAGGCCCAAGCGGCTGGGGTCACCTGCCACGCCTCCGGGGAACGGCGCGAGCTTCACCAAGAAGCATCCAACGTAAACTTCCGGATCGAATGGAACTACTGTTTGGGGAAGAAAACACACAAAGAAATAGAAAGGAAACAGAAAGCAACTTCCAGAAGTCCATCAAGAGCTGCACCACACTGAAAGTGGTCTTTGCCAATCTGCCATATCTGCCATCTTCCATGGAAAAGCTGATGCGTTGGGTCAAACCGAGACACTGCGGCGCGCTTCTGGATGATCTCCCAGGAATTCTGCAGCCTTCCGTTTCGTTGGGGTGCCAAGTTCGGTCTGAGTGTTTTTGCTTGGGCAGTTTAGGCGACCCGTGCTTGGGCACACATAGAACACTAGAGTCACTGACAGGAGAACTACTAGGAAGGACCCACCAAGTTGGGACCTACTGTTGATGGACAAAATCCTGCATCACTTTGCGCACAGTTTTCTTGCTGCCCTCGTTCTCCCTCGTTAACAATGGGGCCACCACAGTAAGAAAGTTAAAACAAGTTGAAAGTCCAAAATCCTGCACCACCTCCTCAGAGGGGTCGCGCCATAAGGGGCGGGGGGTTGCTGTGCGACCCTTCCAAGGTAAAGTGGTGAGGTGGTGCAGGATTTCGTCCATCAACAGTATGGAGCAGGTTGACACTCTATTTAAAAAGTAAAAAACATGTTTGCGATTTGCGATGTTGACAAATCAAAATCAAATCTATGCCAAACACATGCCAAAACGTATCCACTGTGAGAGTGCCGCCGTCTTTGGTTTCTGGAATCCGGAACTGCTCTCTGGTTGACACTGCCACGGTGGAAAGCAGTGCCTTCGCCGTTCGGAGGAGTGATGGCCGCGCTTCTGCAAAGCACCATCCATCACAGGACACCTGCCAATGTATCACAAACTCATGCACCTTGAGTGGAGTCAAGGGCATGGCATGTAAAGGTAGTTCCATACTTATGTTGAATCCTTGTTGTGATTGACAGTTTCTATGCTCGTTTAAGTAAGCGCTGCAATCAATGTGCGGTGCATCGCCCCTGAGTATACGTGGCATCCTTCTCAGCGCTTGGCCTGAAGCCATGCAGTGTTTCACGCCACCAGGCAGCGCCATCCCCCTCTCGCACAGGGGGATCAGAGCGCGGCAAGACCTTCTATGAAGTGAGTGCTTTCTTCAGGGCTGAGCCACCCGAAGATTGCTTTGTCAATGGAACAGCAACGCTTCGGTGGCTTGACTGACTAACCAGCCTCCCAAACCCAACAACCCATTCATTTTGGTTTCCGGCAACATCAATGCGGACAGTAGGGTTTCAACCTTACAGTTGTCGAACAAGAGTGAACGCTGAGCAATGGAACATTGTCAAAATGGGAAGAATCAACATCGGGTCCAACGTCCGAGTTGCAATAGGCCAAAAGAACTTGATAGCACCATGGCTGAAGCCAACTTCTGAAAGTGGGATGTGACCTACAGTCAAAAAAATGTAGAAAATCCACAAGGCTTGTGAATAGCAGGTTTGCATACCCACTAAATCACTAAACCCATGTCTTGAAGGTTTTCTGGGCTGTTCATGTGAAGCTGCACCTCTTTCACAGGTATCTGTGCAGGTCGATGTGGGGCCTTGCTGGCACGGGTTGCGGCAACGGATGGCAATGTCCGTCTTCCTCCCGTGTGTTTCCTTGAGCGACCAACAGGGCCTTGCCAGTCCAGGAAAAAAACATCATAGTTGTTTGATGTTTTTTGTATTTATATTAATTATGACACTATTAAGTAAAAACTTGATAGAACCCACGGACCCGAATGCACGCACGTACACAAACGGCCAAGCGTTGATTGACACTCTTGCTTGACACCTTCACAGACAAACATTCTCGGGTGACAATCTTCTATAACACTCTAGTAAGACACGTTTGTGCAACATGTTTTGGCTTGACATTCTCGCGCAATACTTTTATAGAACACTCTTCTGGGGGGCCCTTTCATGCAGTTTTGGTTCGGACATGATCTGTGTTTATTGGTTCTGTAGCACTTGGAAAACCCTAAGTTGGCCTTGTTGGCCACATCACGCTCTGAACAAACTGCGCGAGCTTGCGCGGCAGGTAGGGGGGTCCCAATTCATACCATATCAACCTGATGTTTTTGATATTGCAGTTTGTTGCATCCAATAAGTAAAAAAAACATAATCCGTATCAATAGCGCTTTTCCGGAATCTTGATGCGAATCAAAGAGCCGAATGCTCAGGGTTTTTTCCGAACCGGTTCCGAACGGGTTCCGAACGGTTCACCGGGTCAACTCGCGACACCGGTCACGGTGGGAAGAGCTTCAAGAAGATGCACGGTTAAGCGACATGAAGACATTCATCATTAAGAAGAAGCTATGAACGGAGCAAAAGGACGCTACTAGGGCTTGGGGCTCCTGGCCGTACTACTAGGAGTGATCGGACGCTACCAACGGGGCTCCAGGTTGAGCCTTGCCCCATCCAACTTCCTGCACGCTTTGGGAAAGGAGCCACTGCGGTCAGGGCCACTTGGCGCTCCATGGGTCAGGGCCGGTGACCAAAACGGTGTTCAGGTCTTCGGTAGGAGAAACGGGTTTGTGTGATTCTATGCCCATCTTAAAAACAGCAAACAGTTGTTGTCAGTTCTTTTCGCAGCGTTTCACAACAACCAGGTGTGTTTCAAAGAAGCTGGTAACCTAGTTCCAACAACCGAGCACAATAGTACTCAGTATATAACAGCCACCTTTCACCAGTTTGCGTGGGCAGAGATTGCACCTTTAAAGCTAGAGCTGGAAGTTGGGGGAATGCCGGACATGCAGTCTTCCAGAATCTGATATTCTGAGCCAGGCACAGCGAGGCCAACTGAAAGTGACATCAAATCCTGGCAGTTTGTGGAGGCCAGCAGTAATGAAATCTGACAGGTCATTTGGGACAAACTAAGTGCATTTCATGTTTGTTGTGAACGGGTGTTTGTGTTAGTTCCCTCTGAAATCATTGTACGATGGACTTCGGTCTTTCTTAAAACCCGGACTTGCACTCTGCCACTGCTAGATGGTCTCCTGCAGCAACAGGTTTGCCGACCAGCCATCACAAATCGCGTTGTGCCTGCAATCACACTTTGACAACCCCAAATCTCCCAACCCAACCATAGCGATGTGTTAAAGGTGGCCTTCTTCAATGCCTCTTAGCCAGGTGAAATGGTAAAACCTGTTCAGCAACAGGAGACATTTTGTCCTCCATCATGGCAAAGCCCCCCCCCGTTCCCCATCTTTTTCACCCCCGAACTGAGCAGGAATCAATCTGTCAGTCAACGATTTCGGAACGGAGTCTCGGGGGGGTTGGGGAGGGCTTTGAGTCTTGAAGTTGTGTTATGAGGGCTTTGGATTGCGAAGTCCGAGTCCGCAACATCATCTGCAGAGACTGACAGTGACCAACTTTGACACTGCCAAGCGACACGGAAAGCAGCATGACAGAAATGTTGCAGTTGTCTACCTGCCAGCGTATTTGTCGCAATCTGACATGAACCTGTGTGTGCGTGTGCTTGGCCACATTACCAAGAAATGCAAAAATTGTTGAATGTCAGGGCTGTCAGCAGCTGTGTGTCTCAACTCTCAATGACTGCCGGACTCATGTGCATGAGCCGCACCGCCATTTCCTTGCGCTCTCAAGGCATCAGACGCACCACCACTCTCTTTGCGCGAATCCCAACAGACAAAACACTAACAACGGAATTGAGTTCCAACAATGGAGTGAACAAGGGAATTACTTCTACCAGGACCTTCAGTTCGTGACCTCTTTGGAGTCTCTAAGCGACCCTTTAAAGGCCTAAGTGACCTCATCCTGGGATCTACTTGGTATTTCCACATTCCAACGGAGTGAACACCTGGGCTGTCTAGATCTGGCCTGTGCCTTGCCAAGCGCCAAGCGGGCAAGGGGTCCTGGACCATGGTCACCATCCCCAAAGGGAGCGACACAGTCAGCAACTACATCACTTTCGGATTCCACCAAGCGTGAAAAACCTTGTTGCGGAACGAGCATGCATCGGATGCATTGTGTTTTTTCCCAGAGATTCTTGATGTTTCACAGCTTCACTGGCTTTACTGATGGAACTTCTCGCAGAGACTGGTTTTGCTGCCTGCTTTGCCTCAACTGATCAACATCAGGCTTGGACTCTGGTCTGATAACACCTCTCTATTCTTGTGAGAACGTGGAACGGCCGTCAGACCCTCAAGAAAATAGTGTGCTGCACGGACAAAAGGCTAGCTTAGCTCTGGTTTTCCTCAGTCTGCCCTGGGGCTTTAAAGGAAGTACGTGCTCAAGGGATCCGCTAGGTTGGGCCACACGTGGCCGCGGATCGGATTGCCTGATTGACGAACAGAGCAGCAAAGTGCCAAAAGCTCTAAAGGGTTTATCAGTCAGAAATTCACATCTATCACTATCCCATACAGGATTCCCGAACACAATCATGTCACCAGGGGGGGTCTCTACGCGGGGCAGTTGGCTTACGTCTTTCTCCTGTGGTGTGGTAAGGCACTTGCAAATCGTCCTGGCCATTTGCCGAGTCGCTGCATCTCGCCACATCTCCATGAACACCCAGGTGGTCATGCGATTGATACATAGATTGAATAGACTCCTTTCGATTGACACACAACTGGGGCAACTGGCAAAACCTAGTGGATCCATGAGCATTGCTGCCATCAGGCATGCAATTTGTTTCTGCAATTTTGCACTTAGGGAATGTCCATCTGTAGAACCGCTGCGCGAACCAAATCTCACATGTGGAGGCACCAAATCCTTCAACCCGAAAACCATGGAACATCTTTCTGCTAGTGAGTGGCATTTACAATAAATAAATATATATATATATGATATCATATAACATCTAGGGTGCTTACTGTAAGGGCAAACCCACCAAGTTGAAATAAATTCAGATACTCTTAGGGATGACATCATATTTCTGGAACACAAATCTACCAGGTCCGACAGCCTATCGGTAGAGCTTACAAATCCACGAGCGATGGCCTCCAACCTGCCTCTTTCCCACATCCCACATCGTCTCCTCACCCAGCGCTTCACACGGACGGGCGCCTTCATGAAGGATCGAATCTGTTGCTTTAGACCTCACTGCTGAAGCAGCCCCCTTCTGCGTCCGTGCATGGGAAGAACCCGTGCGTGTGAAAACACGCGCCCGGACAGCCCTTGGGCAGACCCGCGATGTTTACGTCAGTGGCAGGGTTAATAAAAAGGAAAAAAAAACGCCGAAAAGTACCTCTTGTCCGTTGTCTTCTTTGCAAGCCGTCTTAAAGCCGACCAATGATCATATACCCCCTGTTCTTTCACAGGGAACGACCGCAGGGTCGGGCCGGGCCGTTCGCAGGGCACATCCGAGCTCTTGGCTTCCGCTTCCCGGTCTTGTTACACGGAGACGTTCTTGGGACCTCAGCTGTCGTGGTTGTGGCGGCTCGACCGGTGGATCGACAGGCTCCCGGGAAAAGATATTGGGTGTTCCACTTTACGATCTGTGGACATGTGGACGATGGTGAGTGATGGACGTGGTAAATCCTTGTACATCGGTAGATGTTTGCCTGTTTTTGTGAGATCTGTGAGTGTGACTGGAAACTAGGGTGAATATGAAGAGATATAATACTCACTCATTCTTGCACTTTGGTTGCCACAGCAAATCCCTGCACTCGAAAGCATCTCCAGCGACAATTCTTCATCAGTTTTGGAAGAGATACAAATCTCAAATGCAGTACTGTAACTCTTGCATTGTTTCATGCCTTTCCAGGTGTTTCAATTCCACAATTGTAGACAACATTGTCACCCGTTGTGGACGAGAATTCACAACCGCTGTTGTTGTCGTTGTTGTTGTTGTTGTTGGCATGCCACAATATGTTTGCAGCAGGCAAATTCACGATCTCTAGCCTCTATCTGTACGCGAGCTGCGGTTTGCATTCCCCAAACTGTCTCCTCATAGCTTCAAAATGACTGAGAAAACAAAGTACATCCATCCTTTTGGCAAGGTAAATGCCTATTTGTTGAATACAGTCTTAATCCATGACCTCACCATGTCTGCTTCTTGAGCTCGCAACCAGGTGTTCCGCAGGCCCACTTGGATGTGGTGGCCGCGAACCTCTGTTGCACAATACGTGCCACGCCCATAAACTTCATTTCGGTCTATGCAGCTGCGCTCTGTCTTTGGAGCCCTGTGTGGCGTTTTGGAGATAACGACAACACGTGGAAGACCACCTCGACACAAATGGCCCTTCACTCTTCCAACCTGCAAGAAACGAGAGCGTAGGGCAATGCAGCGCTGCTGGACCATCAGCCAGGCATGTTGCAATCCTCACGAAAAAAACAACAAACCGCAAGGGAAGCGGCAAGATCAATGCCGGCCACAAGAAATCCATTGCGTAGTTGCTGCAACACCCCAACCGAGGCAAAGGTTGTTTTCACTCTGTTCAGGTCTAATCTGGCAAAACAACAGGATTGAAGTGAGTGAAGGCTTTGGTTTTAGAACCCCTGGGTTGCTTACATACTTGCACTTTCAACGTAGCTGTGGTGAGTGACTGGGTGACCATCTACCTACACGAGCGCAGCGCCGCGCTCGGTCTGGGGCTCAGTTCACCAATCCACCAGGGCCCGGTCGGGCATATCTGGTGGTCGATCAACATTCCTTCTTGCTGAAAGGATCTGAAAGGCCATTCTTCGCCAAAAAACAGTTTGCGAACTCGCGAAGTCCATGTGTAACTTTCGCGGGGGGGGGGCAACCTTCAGACATCTTCGAAGGTTTAGTGGTTTTACATAACAGCCTAACCACTTCCATCTGTTTGTTGAGGGATCTGTTCTGCGTCCAAACAAACTACCCGGTCTCTTCCTAGGTGGTCGCTTCATCCTGATCTAGAACAGCAGCAAGAAAAAATTCCGCGTGCACCAACGATCCAGGACAGACACCGTGTGCACACACGATCCGGATTCTGCGTGTACACACAAACCCGGTCCCTTGAACTTGGGCAAGGGTCTACAAAACAGGCCTTCACATTTGCCTAGGCTTTCGCGGAACCTTCACGCATCTTTTGCCAAAGAATGTCGCGTCATTGGCGGGTGTCTAGGCCCAAAGCGAAACAACAAAAGAGTTACTATACAGCCTAGGGATTGCGCATCGCAAGTGTGAGCTATATATTGTGCAATGTAAAGGCTTGTGAATGTGCCACTGATGACTGACTGTGCCTAGGAGTATGGCCAAGCCAAATCGCCAATGTGAGTGAGCTAGAAGCCTAAAGACTCCATCGCAAGTCAGGAATCAAGGCTCCTCCTGAGTGGAGGAAGTATGAAGTATACATAGTTCTAACATAGAGTATATAGGATCTTTCGCAGATCTTTCGCGAATAACAATTTACTTTCGAAAGAACATTCGCCAGCAACTTGAAGAGGGGTTCAGTGACATAGGCCTTATGTCGACCTTTCGATCGACTAGCATATGTTCTATTGTCTACATGGAAACATGATGGAGGTTTCATGTCTCCCAATTTACAAAATACAATACGTCTCTTTTCCAACAGGTCCTGAACCCACACATGCAACCGGACCCAGGGTCGGTTGACGACACCATCTGCGAAAGCGGTCCGAAGCGGTCCGAAGTGTCTGAGACCGGAAAACCCGTGATTCTGATTTGGGCGAAGCCATTCTTGAGGTGTCCAGGTGAGATGTTCCTTTCGCTTGCGCCCCTTTTCCAGAACAAAGGTCTCGACATGTCGACATATAACATACAAGACAAGTTGCTTGCACAAGGTTTTCCAAAAGGATTCAAAAGGCAATGAAGATTGTAGAATGGCAGGGTGGTGTCAGGTTGTCAAAAGCCATGAAAGCAAGGATCCTACATCTTATCAATGCGTGATGTGGGCGCGTAAGTATTGGAAACAAACATGAATAAAGTGACCCTGAAAAAGAAACGGGATTCTGTCTCTTGTGGCTCTTCCTGGTGCTCTTCTGTCTGTTGGGTGCCCCATTGTCCGCTCAAACATCATTCACTTGAGCGGTCACCGCGGGTGCCCCATTGTCCGCTCCTTTGAGCGTCACCGCTGGCCTTGGCGAAAGAAAGACGGTGAGCAACTCACGTCAGGTCACGTGGTGTCCACGCCTTTGGGTCCAAGCGTCACATCGGCATGCCACGAGAAAGCACGCAAACAGACGGAAAAAAAGGTACATGACATGGTTTGGTTGATCGGAATTGATCAGCTCATGATCCACTCTCTGACACCTTCTATGTTTCTTCCAAAACACACAAAACACACACCAAAAAGAAACCGCCTGGCTTGATGTTTCTTGTCAGGTCCCTGAGATACTCACCCTAGCAACGCGCAGCTCTGCAAGCTGCCTGGAGACAGCCTGGCTCCAACGAAACGAGGGCACATTGCGGCCGGTGCTTCGACCAAGGAACACGAGCAGGGATGGGACGTGCACTCCCAGTCGCTAACATGGACTACTTGGAAAACCCCCTGTTCATAGAGCAACATGGGCCTATACTTCCACGAACCCCTGTTTGTCGGTCAGAGTAAACGCCGATGTACCTTTCGTTTCAAAGACATTGTGTGACATGTTGATCAGTGTCGGGTCTGACACTGGATTGTCAATGATTGCTTTGTTGCTGTCTCAACAACACCCTGAATACACATCTGGACAAGTTCATGTGCATGCATGTATAACTTAATGTGTATGAAGGTGCCCATCTCCGGGTGTTCTCTTGTACCACACATGAGCACCACCAAAGAAACAAAACCAAAATCCGTTCAAATTGTGGCTCCTCTCAACGCTCAAACACTGATGCTGAGTAGGGGCGCCGCCTCGTGCTTCCAGAGTGAGACCCTTGAGAGTCTGACGATTCGAGGGCCTCAGTCAAAAAGACGTGGTCCAGTGGTAGTTGCCGGGCCATCATCCATACAACGCCATTCTTCTGCCGGGAAACATGTGGGTCATCTATCACTTCACTTGTCTGGAGCACAAAACCAAACCAACATGATCGACACCGAAAAAGTATAAATCAGAAATGAAAACAAGTCACAGAAAGCAGCAAGTCCTGGAAGGGGCTGCAGGGCCTTAGCCAAACAGAAATGTAACAGTGTAACGCATGACGCTTTTGGAAGTTGGACGAAGAACACAGTTGCATAGGACTTGGTAGGATCTATGTTGTTTGTGGTTAAATGATGTTTCAAGTAAAGTACTTCCCAACAAGGTAACGGGCACATGTCCCCTCGTCAACACCCTTTGGTCAGCGCAGAAGATCCCTTTCCACTGGATTTGGGGTTCCAATGTTTTTTCATAAAATTCCTGAAATATATCACGTTCGACATCGACTCGTCCGTTTTCTCCGCTCTGCTCACACTTTGGACAGGTCGAAGTCATCACCTAGGCAAATGACTTAGCGGAGGCGTTCACTTCAGGACTCAGCATAGGCCACAGGGAGAACAAAACATGCGTCCAAATGGGTGGCGCTTAAACCCTAAACATCAGTGATCGCATACAGATGCGTACAGAGATATTTTAAGCCCTTGAAGAGCGGGATTTGTCCACATCCAATCATGGACAAAAGCATCGAATGCCACGACGTGATTGATCCCTTGTGAGTTAGGCGTCAGGTAGCTGGGTAGCTGCTGAAGATGGTGAAGCCTTATGTGGTGAAGGCGGTGAAGATATGTGATGTGCTACGCTGCCTGGCTGCCTGTGATGAGATGAGATGCTGTGCAATATTTCATTTGGTGATAGGCGATCACACATGTTGGAATCTGGCAACACAAAGACTTTGACATCTTTCATGATCTACTGCGTGTGATGATTTTGCACCACGGCCATAGTCTGTTCTGCTAAAAAATGCACAGTCGTGCAAAGTCTCTAAGTCTAGGTTGAGATATTTGTATAAAGACTTAGACTGGGGCAAGGTGAATAAGACTTAGACTTCGATTGGAGACAAAGACTCAGACTTAGAGATGTTGAATAAGGCTGGAGCAAGGTGCACTTGTGCTGCTTGAGCTCTCCACATGAAGGCTTTTCTCCGGTCGTACAATACTTCAGGAGCAGCGGCAACCTTGCGAAAAGCGCGCCACAGTTCCGAGTTCAGCAGTCTCTCGACATAGCATAAGCTGGCTGTCTTCAAGACCTCTCAATATGGCTGTGGGTCAAAACCCCGAAAGATTTGATCTCCCTGTTTTTATGCCATTGTGTTCATTGTCTTCATGCTCGGTGGTCAACCAGGGTGTCCCGCTTGAAAGACCCACAGCCATATAACTTCTATCTATGCCATGCGTATGCCATGCTTATGCCATGCACTGCCATACTACGTATGGAGATGGCACACTGTTCAAATTGAATGAAGGACCCTAAAAAGCCAATGCTGCAACTGCTCCGTGCAGTGTTTGCACCAACAGGTCTGTCTTACACACGGCTCGACCGGCTGGAGTCGATGGGCTTCTTTGGGGAAAAGGTCAAATTCATGAATGTGTTGGGGTGATTATCATAATTAAACAGTTCATGTCTTTCCTTCTTTCTCTGAAGCCGAAGGCGGTGCCTGTGACTGGCATAGTTAAACAGTTCATTTACATTAACAAATTTGGATTTCCTTAACCATTATGTTCATTCAATTCATTCTGGGGTTCCTTTGGGAGGGAATGTCAAGTTCCACACCATCAGTTCATGCATCTCGGCTTAAGATCTCCGGAGTTTCGGTGTACACCCAGGCAGCAACACGCAGTCAGTAACATGCAGCTTCTCTGAGGCACTGTGACACTCTCCCAGCGCCTGATGGATGCACACTTGATCTCTTCTTGAGACATGGCGCCCACCTCACATGGCCGAGTCAAACTCTGGCGCCCACCTCGGGCATCAACTAGACTAGATGCCATCATACTCGACGCAATCCCAAAGCACAACTGCAATGAAAGCGCCATGATTGCTGCATGCTGTTGATACCGCGGGGGCTCAAAATCCGGAGCCCTAAGCCCTAGTAGGTTGACCTGTTGAGTAGTATGAGTAGTATATTCTGTGGTCAACCAGGGTCCGTTGAAAGACCATCTCTACACAACGAGTGGCCCATCACGACTCCAGGACTTGACCGGGCACCCCGGACTTTGTATCTGCCCACCGCCGTGAGGACGGGTTCTTTGCCTGGAGTGGTGAAGCGGCACCCCACCACCGTTGGTCCAAACCTCTTGGAAAAAGAGCAAATCAGGTGACGCTGTTGTCCTTTGTGGCTTCACATTGCATTCAAACCGACCATTCCGCAAAGTCTTGCAGGGCTATCACCAGAACATAAGGCCATGTTCTATAGGTAAATCATGGTAAATCTCTATGGCACATAGTCCTCGCCTCTCAAGCAAATAAACAGCGCGGCTTCCTGCATGCCGCAACTAGTCGAACCAAAACATGCAACGAATTGCAACATGCTGTAAAGTAGCAGCCGTGACATCGACACATGCACATTGGGAATGGCAGGGGTGGCTCCTCTGCTACTTCCATGAAGTCGTAGAGCAGATTCCAAGCAAACATGTTTCACTTTCCCCGAGTGTAAATACACTGAAAAAAACATAAAACAACAGTTTAGTTTAGCCCTGTCGCCAAGTGAAATAGACTCGTCAGCCAGGTGAGCCTGGTGTCAGCCTGGACAGTCTAGCAAGCTGACCCAACACTGAACAAAGCATTGCAACACATGGAAATGCAGCTTCGCAAAGGCTCCTCATTTGACAGCACATGCACGAGCAAGTCATCACCAGGCCGCACTGACATCCGAATGTTGACCTCGGCCCAGCCCAATTGCAGGGCCCAATGTCTGATCGGGAAAAAGACGGGGTTTCCTTTGGAGTATGGGCATGCCTGAACCAGACTTCCCAGGTTGGAGGCAGTTGCGTTCCTCCAATGTCAATGAATTACACCTGTTCACCTCACCATGGAAATAGCTGCCCACATCTTGCACCCATGCATGGATGAGAGAAACACATGCGCCATTGGCTTCCACTCTGCTGGTTCAACGATGCTGTCAGGGAAGAGAACCTTATAGGTTCCAAAAAAACCATGCTTGCCACAGATCTGCACAATACTCACAATACCTGAAGAGACCTTGGCTTGGCCTGTGATTTTGGCAATGAAATGCGTGTCAATAGTTCCGCATCAGGCAACTAACCCAACAGGTTGGAGCATAATAGGATATAATAGGTTCAATTGGTGCCCTGTAGGGCTCAACAAAACTATATAATATAACACCAATACAACACCAGCAATGTGACGAACACTGGCAAACAACAGCCAGATGTTGCGTGTCAAAAAAAAGGTTCCTGGTCAAAAACAAACACACTAAGAGTCAAGGGACAGCAAACAGTTAAAACAACAATAAGGGAACAAACCTTATTTGTCAAAGTCAACATACACAAACACACCAAAAGAATGCAGTTGCAACAATCGAGTATAAAACAATATGTTTTTGGTTATGGTGTTGCGCTGTGTTTTGCAATTTGTTGGCAGCATTGGTTGTGACATGTCTGATTCTTTTCTATATCTTGTTTACAGTTCTCAGTTCTCATATTCTTGGTTATCATCACTGAGGGGTTTTAGCTTGTATCGTGCAAGGTGAATGGCCACGTGGTGGGGTTGGTGGGTTCATCTTGTACGGAATTTGTGGTCTCTGCTCAAAACAAACAGGTCACTTCAATGCCCTCCGCTCCGGGGCTACCAACTACGGCTCTGCGCCATGATGGTCTTAAGTATCCATCCCCTTGAAGTGCTCAAGCCTTTGCCAAAACTAGGCATGCCCAGAGCTTGGCACCAAGCCAAGTCATTGTGTAAGTGGTTGACGGCCTGGTTGCTGGTAATATTTGCCCACTTTTACACCCGCTTACATCGTAGCGTTGCTTGATCTGCGGTGCTGGTGCATTGGCCGCTTGTGACATCTTGTGACTGTGAGCTGGAGGCCGCCATGGTGCGCTTCAACAGCGTTGACTAGTGTCCATGATTGCCCATGGCAGTCTTTGCCATCCGGAGAAGCTGCGGAAGCTGCACTTATTGCGCTGCAGGCGGCTGCAGTGTTCCTGCGCTTTCTCGGCAGCGTGCGGCCTCGAAACCTGTGCGGCGACAGTCGTCTACTTTCTTCTGTCTTCTCTTCTCTGCTCTTCTCCCTGCTTCGCTTCATCGGTTGCGTGTTATCTCGATCGTATTTCCCCGCCCGTCAGGCCATCAGGTCCGGGTCTCTGGATTTGATGTGGCCCAACCGTCTTCACCACCGCCGAGACTCTCAGGAGACTCTCGGTTCTGGCATTTGGATCTTTTCGGTAAGCAGTTCCAGCTCAGCAGATCGGTGTTTTTTTTCATTTTGGATGACACGCGTCTTCGATCGAAGTCCTTGAAGTTCGTCTATTGCTACGATGTCTGAAAAGCACTGCCAGGCATACTCATCAGCTCAACGTTCGGTATTGTCCCAAGTGCTGTGCAGTTCGAAGGATCACTCGATCACTCCAAGCTCGAGCAACCTATCGAAAATTTATCCATCCTTCTTCTCTTTCTGTCGGCTCTCCTATTACCATACCGTTTCTTTCTCCTGTTCTCCTTTTTGCCTGCTTGTGTTGCTTCTGCCCTTCTGCTGCTTCTCTTCTCTGACTGCTTGTACTGTTGCTTCTGCCGGTTGTTCGTCAGCGGTTTCTTGTCTGTTACTCTGTAGACCTGTAGGCTCGCTGGATCTTATTAGCAGTGCCTCGTTGCCATGATAAAGCTGCGGCAAGCGGGTGCATATTCATCAGTGATCTCTTTATCTGCATGCCTCTTCATCTGGGTCTGCTACGTGGTGATTCTATGTTGCTCAACAGCAGCCGTTGAAGCAGCCGCTGACGCTTCCTTTTCGACGGGTCCCCAGTGCTTGTGCTTCTATGTTGTGAGTCTTGATGTTTGTTTCTTGATGTTACTAAGCTCCTCTAATGTTCTGGGATCAAGTCTCTTCCTGCCGTATGTGTTGGAGCCCCCCTGGATGTTCCGTTGATCATTGCTCCGCCGCTACCATGTAAAGATCGGAGCTGCAAGTGCGGTTGCCTATGTACGCGCAGTTCACGTGCTGGACTATCTGCTCAAGTCTTCTGTACATTGTTGTTATGGTCCAGCCTCCTCATGGCTGACTCAAGTTGTTGGCTTTGAGCCTTGAGCCACGGAGGCAAAGTCACTCTCTCACGTTGGAAGAGTGTTGCGTGCTATTAATTACACCGGCATAGACCCCAGATAGCGGGTGCATAGGTGCAAAGGACACACCACGGACACGGACGGTGCTGCATGCCACATATGTGCATATCTCTCGTCTCTCGGTAAAACCAAGCCTCCAGGCATAAAAGGACGAGGCCTCTCCAGAATGGCAGGACTCCATCATGGAGGGCACCCTGGCCTGGCAGATCCGAAAAAGAGACACGAACACTTCGGCAGAGATCGTGTAGCCCAAGCTGGGGCCATCAGCCGAGCCGGCCATCAAATGCTGGGTGCTTGATGTTGAAAGCATTTAGAATTCCATATCTACTTTTGAGAAAAGAGACCAACATCGGGTCATTGAGCACATCTGGTGCTCTTCAGCGGATCCTTCGGGTTGACGACCGGTCCGTGGGCCTCGCGACCGCGACCGCTCCCGCGGACGACCGCAGACGACGGCATCGCCTGAAAAAGCACGTGGTACATGTCGCAGTCGGAGGAGCGGACGCAGTACCGGGCCTGTGAGCTGGTGGGCAACTGGAAGGAGCGCTAGAGTTGAAGTGGTTCTCGGAGCCAACTGAAGATGTATGAAAAATGATGAGTATACTAGTTGACTACTTAAAGCGTAGTTTTTCAAAATTTAACACATATGTACACATAGCTTAAAGTCTTTTCTTGAAAACGCGTCAAGATTTGGAACTCTCTGATGAACGGGCAGAAAACGGTTGGCGCCAAGCCTTGAAGACCATTTAAGAGCTCTTGAAATGTGAAATGTCCTTTGCCAGATCGCGAACGTGCTGGAAATTCCCTCTGCGCCTGCACATATTTCTCAGGCACAAACGGCGATCCAGCCTTCCTTGGTTGGCGCCATCGTGAAGCTTTGAGAGCACAAAAAAAGAGTCCACAAAAACACTGTGAACACCAATACAGAACCAGGGAGAGGAGGCAGATTTCGAAGGATTCAAGGTTCCCTACATTTGTATAAGATCTGCAAGCTCCATGGGAAGTTCTTACCATCCTATGAAGTCCACACGTCTTCCGCAATCTTCCGCAAGCTGTTTCCATGAAAGGACGCCCGACTTCAGCTTTGGACGATCCTTCATTTGTTCTTGGACTCTTGGACCTTTCCAGCTTCAACTGAGTTTCTCTGAGATTCTCATAGGCCATGAAGAATCTCAGAGATGTAGAGGAGAACCTCTTCTTGCCCGGGTCGGCAAAGCGGCTCAACTCCTGCCGCCAGGTCACGAAGCAAGGGATCAGTCTCAGCTGGATGCGGCCCCTTAAGTACATGCTGTGCATTAAAATAGACCAGTCTACCCACTGGCTGGGCGTCTCCAGCTCTGAAAAAGAAAGCGAGGCTTATGAATTGTATATAGTACTGATAAACAGTGTCAGCTCAGAAGACTCTCCTTTGTAAAGCTTCGGTAGTTGGATTCATCCACCCCACCTGGGCCAAAAAGAACTTGGGCTGCAGGGAAGGCATCAAAATCCAAACTATGAAAACCATAATTGTTTAAACATATCATACTGAAAACTAAAAGTATCTAAATGTCATTGGCATTTGAAGTGAAAACTCCAGACCAACTACCCATAAAATATGCCTTTTCACACGATGCTTCCTGGTATCACACGGTCGCAAAAATATCTAACAGTGCAACAAATTTCAACGAAATTGCTTCAATACTCACTGGGGCACGCACTATAGGCTCCAGTGCTAGAGATTTGACAAAGGTTGAGCCCAAAAAGGCCTGAAACGGAGCAACCTACTCGCTTCCACACAGGGACTGTAGACTGTAGAAAGATATAGATTCAAATCCTTACGTCGCATCACGACACACACCTGTCATTAAACAATTCTGAGCGACTTTGCCACCCAATATGTTGAACATTCCAAGCTGCTTCAGAATCGTTCAACATCTAAGTCGCAAAGTAAGGCAAACCTCATGGCTAAATTATTGTTTAAGAACATCTCGTTTCGCATTCATCACGGTAACTCCATACCTTCCCATCATTTCGCACCTCGCATGTAAAGAGTTCCATCTTCTTTGAACATCTCAGTGTCCTAAGTCCGCGCGATGGCGCCGATACTTGTGACGACCGGTGCGGTCGTGGACTGCAAACAAGAATCCACATCATCCACCACCGGAGCGTTGCTACCTATGCGGTATGGATGGTATCATGCTACCTTGCCATAGTTGGTTTGTACCGTCCAGCACCTACCTATAAATAACTAGAAAAAGGAATACAAATGGATTCTTCTTTGTTGCTCCATCCTAGAAACCAACACGCTCTGTTTCTCTTATCGAAAATTGAATGCGCACGACGTCAGGAACGACGTCACCGAACCATCTTCGGGCCTGAACGTTACGGCGGTCTTTCCTTTAGACTTCCTCAAAACGACGTCACCTGAGCCTCTCTTTCATACCTTCGGGTCGTTTGGTGGACCGCGTGTTCCAAGGTGTTCCAAACACTTTTTCGTTGTCCGGGCTGCGATCTCGTGAGAAGCTACTAGGGTGGAGGCCATCGCTCTTAGGTGGAGGCCATGGCTAGTAGGGTGGAGGCCACTACTACTAGTAGCAGCAAGAAGCTATTAATTAGTATCAAGAAGCTTAATTGCCAAATCGTTTCACGGAATCGTTATTACTATACTATAGTCTATAGTAGCAAGAAGCTAGGCCATTAAGTAAAGCTATTCGTAGCATGAAGAGCCATCGCTCTCCGTCGAGCCCCTGGCGACGGGCGTGACCGACCGTCTGACCGTCCCGTCCGACCGTGCAACGTAAGTGGACCGTCGACCATGGACAGTCGACGGGCACCTGTTTTGCCGGTCTTCCTAGGGGGTTCCGTAGGTTGCGTGCGCCGGTGAGATGAACGGAAGTGGCCATTGGACCATTCCATCTACAGATCTATACCTATAGGATCCTATAGGAGTCGGTTCACTCATCTCATCATCCATCACCCTGACAAGGTTTGAACTAGCAAGGCCCAGCCAGTGCTTTTCGATGCTTTTCGCTTGCAAAGATTGCAAAGTTCTATTCTCATACTAACAACACATAAGTATACGTAACTCATAGAACACATAGAACGCATAACACAACACATGGGTGTGTATTTTTTTACCGTACTCGGGCCGGGAAGTTTGAATAGGTGGTATGATTCGAGGGTATGATTCGGGGTATGATTCGGAGGTATGATTCGAGGGTATGATTCGCAGATGATTCGCAGCTTTGAAGTTGTATCGTTGGATTAGCTGGACTTCCAGCAGTGGGCCCACTCTGCGCCGAGGCAGTAGGCAAGCAGCATCCGTTGGATGCTGGGCAAACTAGGCAAATGCACTCTTCCACCAAAGACTCCAGTGGCTCTGTGCAGGCCCCACCAAAACAACCAGGATGTGGGATGGGTGGGAGACTGTGTGGAGGTGCGTGATTCGGGTATGAATCGGGCATGAATCGGGTGTGATTCGTGTGGCCATTAGATTCTGCAAAAGAAGGCAGCCCTTTGGCTCTTCTTCCCAAGGGAGAGCACATGCGAACATTGTGAGTACCCCTGGGATGTGAGCCTTTCCTCTTCCCACAAGAAGACACAAACAATTTTGGCCAAATTGAGTGCCCATGGATCACACAATTGCAAACGTCATGCACCATTGGCTCATGGACACCTACAAGGCACAAAGACCAACCAAAAACTTCACCTTAACACCTGGTTCTTACGTGTAACGTTTTGAGGGGTATGATTCGGGGGTATGATTCGGGGGTATGATTCGAGGTATGATTCGAGGGTATGAATCGCTCAAGTCGAACTTCCAACCACTACTTCAGGAAGTACACGCCAAAAAAATACAAACCCACATAGAACACATAGAACACCATAGAACACATGACACAATAGAGCTCATAACACAAAACAACACATAAAACAGTCAGAACCCGAGATCGCCTCAAAAAAACGGTCACGCCGCGCGCAAGCCGCCGCGCCGCGGAAAAACGCCGCGGAGACCGCCTGTTCCGCGGAAAGCGTCCCATGGGAAAAGTGGTGCGGCTGGAAACTCAGGCACGGTCTCGACGCGCAAAGTGTCCAGCACCCGGATGCCTGGCGTGTGCCCGGGACAGGGCTCCACAGTCGCCCTTGGGACCTGAAGCCCTGGACCTATTTTCCCACCACTGTTAGTGGGTGAATAAGTGGGAAGTAGAATGAGCACTCCCTGAAAGAATCAAGGTGGAAGTAGATGGCATGGGCCGTGGAGACTCGGATGATCCGTCTCTGGCCATCCACAATCCACGTCACCCATGGTCGGGCGAAAAAAGGAACACAAAACAGGAAGAGGCCGACCCGCATTGAACCTGATGGCATGGACTAGACAGACTGGACGACCAAGTTGTGTTCCTCTAGAAGAGTCAGTCGAACCCGTGAGAAAACCAGGGTCCGTGTGGGTGGGCAAACCGGGCCTCGGGCCCTGTGGATTGACTTGTGTCAATCATAGGTAGACTCTTGATTCATCCAACCGTACCCCATTTGGATGCGCTGTTCACCTCATATTGGGGGATGGTTCTACGTGAGTGAGCAAGGCCTGTAGATTGAGACCAAGAAAAAGGGTCGTCCGGCTCTTCAGGGGCCATCCACTTTCATGTTTGTTGGATGGAGGATGATGGAGGTTGGAGGTTGGAGGGCCCACTTCTTCGGGGATGGAGGATGGAGGTTCAGACCACCTGCTTTACCACCTGCTTTCATCGCCTCCAGCTTCAACCTGCTTCCCTCCCCGCGTCTCCCTCATCGTCTCACCTGCGCCAACCACTTCCACCACAAACTCCGTCGCGAGAATCGCCAATTTCTTCTCCTGCGCTTCGAGCCAGTGAAAAGCAACATCAGCACATCAGCTTCTTATGACTACCAGATCTCCCTGCAACAAGGTTTATTCCCAACCAGCCAGTACAATCATATCACATCCAAACAAGCTGACTTGATGCGATACTAAGTGGACATTTAAGTGGATTCCTTTGGACCACTGACCGGCAGAATCATATTATGGCATATTATGGTCTTTGGGCCAAAGCCACATGCGCCGGGGCTAAGTCGGCTACGTGTATGAAGCAGCGGTAGGTCCCCAGTCGTCCCTCACAACGCCCAGCTCCTTGAGATCTGCCAGGGAAATACCCTCAGCCACTGCTCACTTTGACGCCCGGTCCGGGCAAAAACATGTTTGTCATGCCTCTGCAGCATCCGAGAAAAAGGATTCCAAGAGAACAGGTCAGACATTCTGAGAAGTCGTCTTTTGAAAGCTCTTGTGGCCGTAGCCTCCAAAATTGCACAAGCCTTTCTTTTTCCATCAGTTCGCTTGCTGCCGGTATCCTTTGGATCACCTTTCGCACGAATTACTCTTCTTCTCGAAGACTATGTTCATTGCCGGCCCAATGGCCGTCACATGGACGTGACTCTTTGGTCAGCTAGGCCCATTTCTTTGTTTGCCATTTGGGTCATCCCGACACTTGCATCTGTGATGTCCTTGCCCTGGTAGAGCATGAGCACATGGAGTTGGTAAGAGTTCGTCATCTTTCGAAGCTCCGCATTTTCTCTCAGAAGGTCGTAACAAAGGCCTGGCACCATGGTGTCATGTGAGATGATGTCATCCTTGTCAATCTGAAGCATCTGGTCGATCTGAGCATTCGAGGCCTTCACCAGATAGGCCAAATGGGCATCATCGCTCCCGAAGTAGAGCTTTTTTCTGCTCGCACTCCAAGTACAAAGCATAGAGTGAGAAATGCTTCAAGGAGTCCCATCGATCCTTGATGATCCGCAGCGCGGGGAGCATCGGATCGCAAAGCTTTCCTTCCGAGACCTTCAAGAGTTCGATTTGGGTCTCATGAAGTTGCAACTTGCAATCGAGGCATTTGATCAGGGTGCCCTTCAAAAGTTCACTCAGCACATCGACCGAGACTATGGACGAAACTGCATCTCTTCTCTGTTGCAACTCCTTGGTCACTGCGATGATCTTCCGGATATGCTCATTGGCGCTGGAGCTAAAGTCCTTCACTGAGTAAGCAAAGATGGGATCGGAGGCGGCCTTTTCATCATCCTTCCTTCGGGCATCTTGGATTCTTCGGGCTGCGATGGTCCGCTGCACCTTCTCTCTTCTCAAACGACACTCGTCAATGAACATGCACAAGATGAAACGCACATTCCGGGTGCCCGGCATCTGCTGTGTCCGCCGCAATTCTTGCACTGCAGCTGTGACCAAAGCATCCAAGTGCCTTTCTGCTCGATGGAGTCGTTCGACTTCGACTTCCAAATCATCTTGGATGTTCGCACCAACTTTTGTTGGTGAATCTGTCAAGTTCACATTGCTATCTTGTGGAAGCTCATAGGGCTGGCCATGCTTGATGTTCAGCAAATGGTTCCACCACTCCTGTGTCTTCTCCATAATCTTCCGCATTTCATCGATGCCCTGGAAGATCTCCATCTCCTCCTTCTCGCCATGGCCACCATCCTCTGGCAGGGTCTCATAGCGCCCGAAGTTGGTGTCGGAATCGTTGCCACGGATGTGAGCAATGATGGTCTTGCCATCAAAGACCTCCAGCTTCCTCACCCGCGTCTCTTGCAACAGCGTGAGCTTTCGAGGCGATTCTTCCATCAACTTCCCATCCTCTAAGCCCAAGGCGTTGTCCTGATTGTCGCCCCAAGCAAAGACGGTGCCATTGCTGGAGAGGGCAAAGGTCGAGCTTTTCACGACCAGAATTTGGACAATTTGCTCATTGCTCAAAGCCTCAACCTTTGATGGCGCGTGGAGCGTCTCACATCGCCCACTGCCCAGTTGACCCTTCGAACCACTGCCCCAAGTATAGACCTCTCCACTGCTGGTGAGGGCCACCACATGTTCCGGACCCATTTGAATGTCCATCACATCCTTAAGCTTTGGCACCTCTTGCGGAGCATCAGAGCTCACGATTGGAATCCCATTCTCTTCACCCAAGCCTAGGCAACCCGTCTTGGAGTCCTTACCCCAAGACACGACCTTCCCCGTCTCGGTCAATCCAAGAACGCAGCTCTCACCCAGCACCACTTTCTTCAACGTGCTCGGCACCTTCTTCGTCAGGAAGGGC
Organism: Durusdinium trenchii; assembly: GCA_963970005.1. Taxonomy (NCBI): domain Eukaryota; class Dinophyceae; order Suessiales; family Symbiodiniaceae; genus Durusdinium; species Durusdinium trenchii. The sequence goes on from CAXAMN010008080.1 coordinate 230,335, forward strand.
TTCGAGATCTTTCTCGCCTTCCATGTGCCCCACAAGAAGAAGTTGTTCTGTGCCACGGGCGCCGACATCGCGAGCCAACGGCCCGAGTGAACAGAACCGTCTGTGAACAGGTCCCGACCGAACCCAAAAGGCGGCTGCGAGCGGGCAAGCTATCCTAAGGCTCCCTACGTTGCAAATGGTATATATGCCGTTTCATATCATTTCAAGTTCCACTGTGGCGATGGATCAAGAGTTTGGAGTCACTGAATCAAGCTCTCTGCAACACGAGACACGGCTCTGGGTCAAACACCCCATTCTGTGCATGCATGCCCTCAAAATTTTAAAATGTATAGTTTGTTGGTGATCTTCAACCACCACTGATCACCAGTGGATCGCCGGAATGTTGACCCAAATCCATGTCATCCCCACCAGATCCCTGCCACCAAGAGGCCATAATCTGCTTCAACGCCAAACTTCGGATTCGCTCGGCATAGGCCACCAAAGACTCCACGCGCACCTAGAGCTAAACTCCAAACGAGAGAGAGAGAGAGACTCTTGAACATGCATCCAAACGTGAACGTGGATATGGGGTATCTATTTTATTTTCAGCCTTGTGATCTCATCTTCAAGTCTTCAATATCTTCAATGGAATCTCACGAAGGTCTGGCATTTGTGTGAAGAAAGTCCTTCTATGTGTGTCTCTGTCTCTCTCTCTCTCTCTCTCGCTTTCCACTTGCACCCACTTAGCTAGCCGCATGCCCATTGGGAGCTGTGTCCTGTCTATCACCATGAAAATCTTAGTGGGGCCAGGAGCAAAAGGTAAAACAAAGAAAACAAAGCAGTCACAGTCCTCGCAATGAACTCGAACCGGCATGATGAAGCGATGCTTCTCCTCCGCTCCAAAACCAAGGCAGGTTTGGGGCTTCGTAAAAAGAAGCGCATTGGTAGAAAGGTCCGTCATGTATCCCACCAGAAAGAAGAACACGAGTCCAGCACCCAAATCCAACACCGTCAGCTCCACGTCCGCCCAGCTCTGTCAGCTCAGCTCGAGTCTTCCGTAAATCGCTTCGCTTCGCGGAACCGGCGCCGCGCCGCCTGGTTGAAGCCGGGCGTTTCAAAGCCGAAAGGCGCCGGCACGGCCGGTGCCGCATCGGCAGCAGGGAGTGCGGTGCCGTTCGCCTGAAGCAGCGATGACGTGGAGATCACGTGGCTTGGGCCGCCTAGCATTCATCAAAATGGACTTGGAAGATTGACTTGAATCTGCTCGGCAAATGAAGTCCCAGGATTGTCATAAATCTGCAAGACATAGCCAGTTCACGGGAGGCAGAACAAGAGTATACATCAAAAGGAACAACAAGGCCTCTCCCCCCTGGCAGGGACGCAGCACCAGCATCAGCCACAAAGTATTGGGATTATTCGGGCTCAGTCTTCTCTCAAAAAACCCGATGTTTTTTAAGCGCGGTTCAAGTCTAGACTTTGAAAACTGAAGCACAACAATCCCCTGGAGGAGGGTACAAGGGACAGTACTAGCTACGGAAAATTGCAACTTCTGCGATGTGAAGTTGCATATATTGTTCTTCAGATATTTGGCTGCAAAATCAGGACAAAGAACGGTTGACCTATGCTGACCTACCTGCAAGGTTTTGATCCCCCTTTCGTGAGATTTCCCAACTTCCTAAAGCCAAATATCGCCCAATGCTATATACTTCAATGCTACTTCACCTGCATTTCTCCCAACTCCGATCCCTCCACCTGCCCCTGCCAAAAAATACCCGACCTCGGCATAGCCACTCACCGCTTGTTCAGGGCTGGAAGCGCCAGTTGTGCGTGGCGGTGCTGGAGGTGCTGAAGGGGCAGCTGCCTCCGGTGCATGGTTGCAGTATGTTGCAGTACAACTGCTGAACATGCTCAGTTGAAGGGCCTAAAAATGGTTGAATCGCCAGACTTTAGACTCAACAACCTGGCAGATGGTATATTTTTGATTGTTTTTGTATGTCTTTTTTCGGATTTATATACATTGGACAGCCAGCTGTGTCCTCAACTTGTTCATCCTCATCTACCTGCCTTCTTCTTGGGCTTTAGAAATCCACCACTACCGATGAAGATCTCGAGATCCTGGCGCCACAGTGGAGTCCAAACAACTGAACGACTAAAATCTTCAGCCACCTCACCACGAGACCTGCGAGGAGAGGACACTCTTTCCCCATCTTTCCCCAATCTTCGCACATCTTGATGCTCATTCCCTCGAACGCTCTTCCTTCGTGTTCGAAAGAAACGGGTTTATTCTCAGGTGCTCCGCAGCTTCCGGAGGGGCCGGTGGTGTCCACCGGCACCGGACGGCGCGGCGCGCCGGGCGACCGCCTTCAGACTCCAGGCGTCGGCATCCTTGGGCCACGGCAGGGAGTCGGGCACCACGTCGGGGAAGTTCACCTGAGGGACATGCCATACGTAGTCACGCCATGGTGTTCATAGCTGTCATGCCATGGTTTTTCGGCTTGTATTTGTTTTGCTCTTTTCGAACGGTTCGATGTGGGTGAACCACAGGGGGTGGGTGAGATATGGTGAGATGATGCTTGAAGAAGAAGAAGAAGAAGGACTGAAGAAGGACTGAGAGCACGGACAGCCTTAGTGAGCGGAACCGTACCTTCTCACGTCCAAGTCGATCCCACAATTTCCGACGCCTAAAAAAAAGTCGTTGGATGGCTATTGGTCCTGTTTAGCAAAGAAAACACAATCCAATCAGAAAAAGGCACATTCAATGTGAGAATAGAGCCGAGGCCGCCACTAGGACATCCTTTAAATGAGGGTTCTGCATGGCGCAAAAGTATCTCCGAGCTTAGTATTGATGCTTTAAGTGGTCTACATATCAAAACCATGCGACATCACACTGCATGACAAGGACATGTTGTTGAAAGCACTGTGCATTCAAAAACTGAAAACTCTGGGAGTGTCTGCAAGACAAGGTTCAGGGATGAAAGCGGAGGGACATACTTGCAAAGGCAGGTCAAAACAGGACATACCACCGCAAGGATTATCTTCCGGACATGTGCACTGATTGCGGAATGGTCATCACATCTTATGACAAATTAGTTGTCTGCATGTAAAGCAGCAAGTTGTAAGTGCAACTGAGCCAAGGCAAAAACTCGCGGCCGTGCATAGAGAGACTGAGAGACACCTCTTTGAGAGATCTAGAGTTCTTCAAGGGGCAAAGTTGAGCTTCCTCAGTGTTTTCAGGTGTTTTCCCATGTCTTCAAGTTGTCAAAGGACGATCCAATTGGCTTGAGTGGATTGACAACTTCTCTTTGACGTGATTGCACCTCGGGCCCCGAACCATACTGACTCCACAGCCTTGCCACCACTGTGAACATGTGCATGCAATTCGTGCGCATGCGTGCGTGGCAAGTTGTGGAAAGGTGCAAATCGGCATGTCCCTACACTACACTCTATATGATCGACCTGCAACGAAGCCACACGGCGCTCCATCCGGGAGCGAGCTCTCGCTCCACCGCTTGGAAACGCGCGCCCAGTTGGAGACCCGCTGCGGCAGTCCCAGTTGGATGGAGATCTCCTCTTCCAGCTCCTTTTCGCGAAGTGGGCGGCTCTCTCAGCTACCGCAAAAAGCGGGAGGTCTGCGAAAAAGAAAAGGTCTTGATTCTTGACCTCTGTTGGGTCTGGACCCAACAGGTGTTGTTGTTTGATTTCTTGTAGTTGATTTAGTGGGGCCAGGTGTGCCAGAAAAGAGTCTTTGAGAGGTATATCGCTTTTAGGTGAAGACAATCCAAGTCCCAAACCCTCCTTTCTTGGGCATCAAGAGAGATCTACTGGTCATCAAGTGCGCATTCACATGTAATGCTGAGACGAAAAGAAGCCAACAACAATGGAGTAACTCAAACTCATCTGGCTCAAAGAGTCACCTGTTGCTGCTAGTCGAAAGATGGTGAAAAACACTCCGTTCTCGCGCGTGGATCATGAATCAGAAGTTAACAAATTAATCATACCCCATGAAGCCCATGACGGCTTCCTAGGCAATAAATAGGTTGTGCTTGCAACCAAATCATGTACATATTGCTTGGTTGTGCCTTTCTGACTTCAGAACTCGAGCCGACCACATCTATCCGGAACGGCTGGCCCGCCTCGGGACTCAAGCCCCAAGGAAGACTAGACAGATTCTCGTTGGCCAACCTGGCATAACCCTTACGGCGCGCCAATGAACGCGCCCATGAACGTTAAAAAAAAGACGCCAACGCCACAGGTGTTTGTTTCACAGCCGGAGGACAGTTACGCTGATCTATCGACCAAAAGGGCGGCTCTTTGACCTCTGATGCAAGCAATTTTTAGCCCAGGAGCGTGTCAGAGCCGCCACGTCGCTGTCTTTTCAGAGGCGCTTGCAAGGCCTGTGCCGCAGGGCCGGCCCCCTGTGATCCGTGCAGATGGAGCAAAGACCATGGACGAACACGTTTGATTGCCATGGACGAGATGGCAGCTCTGGACATACAAGAACCATTTGCTGTGTATGACCCTATGACCCCCTTACAAATCTTATAACTCAAGTTGTGCAAAGATCGGTTGCTATTGTGGTAGATTGGACCTATTAGTAAAGTGATCAAGGTAGCTTCAGTCAAAAGAATATAGGATGGTGATGATGTTCATGTTTTGCAATCTAGAACATATCTAATTTAATCTGGACTCAAACCGACTAGTTGGAATCCGGGAAGCCGTGGTCGTAATTGTCTGTTCCCTGAAAGAACTTGGGTTTGTGTGACAACTGAGATTTTTTTTTGAACTACAATCAATCACAACAAAAGATACTCCCTACAGATTAACATGGAACCCTAAAACCACTTGGTTGTAGAGGAAAATGCAATTCTCAGGTTCCATGATGTTCCATGTTAGTTTGCGGGAGGGTAAATCAAATGAAACAAATCACAACATCCGCTCCACATCTTCACAGCTGTCAATCGCTCCACATCCGCTCGCCTCAGCATCTGCAGCCTCAGCCAAGGTCTTCGCAGCCAACAAGTCCAGGGCAGAGATCTCCAACCTGTTCGTTCGTCGCGGGGAACTCGTCCATCCAAAAATAACGTGTTGAATATCATCGTTGAGGGGTCAGGATGAGGGGTCGGGGTGCCTATTTGGCAGAGAATTTGCTTACATAATGACAACCAACATCCCAAATCTGTAGGCTTCATATCATCGAGGATTGTTGAATATTGTTCAATCATCTTGCCCAAACTCTAAGAATCAACTCAAATCCCTCACATCCTGCAATTAATGTAGACTCTTGAGGACCATAAACCCTTCCAATTGAATTGGACGTCCTCTTCATCTGGGGGGCGTTTATGGTCCTCAAGAGTCCTCATTACTTGGGACACCCAAAACCCTCCCAGAATCCTCTGGGCCGCCCGTGCCCCCGTTGCCGCGCGGCGGCCGCACAGCGCAGCGCCGACACGGAGTCGCCGCCGGCGGCGCAGAAGGACTCGCCCAAGGGCACCGAAGCACCCAAGACCTGCGATCCCAGACACGACCCGTGTACACCCCGAAGATTAACATGGAACCTGAGAATGGACCTTTGGACTATGTTCCTTTAACACCGAGCGGTTTTCAGGGTTCCATGTTGATCTTCAGGTTCGTGTACTTCGATCGCTGTTTTTTTCGATCCATGGAACCCCCTGAAATCCACCAGGGGGTCTCAACTGGTGGGTAATAACCCAGACGAACGGACCATGGAATTGACCCTGGCGAACGCCACATGGGTTTGATCCGGTTCTTTTTTTCCTCCGGGTCAAATGAACAGATCCCTTTAAAATCCTTTAAACATGGGATGATGTCAAGCTCCCATGGTTTGGTGGGGGAGGTTTTGACTCACATGAGCATGGTCGTCAGTGGCTCTGAGCAAGCCTCCGTGATGCTGGCCATCAAGACTTCTTGCTGCCTGCCAACTTCGGAGGTACAAAGTGCCATGTATGTCTATGAAAGAAATTGTGTGACTGACAGACATATGATTTTCCTGGGTGTGGAAAACGCGGGGTGTGACAGGGCCGTCTTTTCACTAACACTCAACATCCACTGTGCAGCAATCAACAAGTGCAAAGTGCTCACGATGTCAAATATTCCGCGAGTTGCCTTCAAGTGTGGCCATCCAACTCGAAGAAAACTCTTCAAAGGACCTCTCTACCAGTCTATACATCTTCATCTCACGCTACCCGTTGTCGACACTTCCTTTCTTTCATGCCTCGTTCTGCCGGTCTCCACGGTCTCCACCGCGGTCTCGGCGCGCGTGGTGCGCCCAGTCGCTGGAGCTGTCCGGAGCTGGGCCAAGAGGCGCAAACGATCCACCTGAGACGAGGCGAACGAGGCGAAGCGAGGACGGCGCCGAGGACGGCGCGAGGACGGCTCCGCTGTTTGGACTCCAGGTTGATCCGAAAAGGAGCGGTATGGCGGAGGTATTACTTTTTTGTGGTGGAGAACATGTGTAGCTCCATATATTTTTCATATTGATTACAGTACTTTGTATATAAAGGGTTCACAATCGATTGCAGTAAATGATTGGATCACATCTCCTATCTGCTTGATCGTTTACACCGTGAGGAAGCTTCGATATCTTCGATCGAGCAACTGCAACGAGCAAAAATAATATCAGCAGATATCGGCAGCCTTCTGTGTCTCAGCCTTTCTTGGCAATGGCTTCTGGAACCTGGCAGTTCAGTCACCTCTGAGGGTAGACCAGGAACAATCATCGAAAACTGCTTCTCTGTGTTTTTGGATGTTTTTGGGGGTTAAGACCAACCGGGTCACAAAACAAAATACATCAAAATACCATCGTATCGGCTACTGTCACCAGCTACGTGGGGCCACATTCACCTCGACGGCTCTATGATCTCTGTTACAGAAATGGCAATGCAAAGAATGAAACAAAACTCCACAGTGCCAAGCTGGCCCTTCACAGTCCGCCGTCCAGCGAAGCGTCAGAAACACTGCTTCGACAAGACATGTTTGGGATCGCCAATGCAGCTGCACTCCACCGGATGGAAGGATCTCAGTGGAGCGAAGTCGATGCTTACGACGGAGTCGAGATGCGCATCTCGCCCTCTTCTCGCTTCACCGGTTCGCATCAAGCCAATCCAGAAGGTTCATCCAATTCGTTCGTCCGAAAAATGAAGGAACACATGGGAACCGAAAACCAACAAACGCACGCCGCCACGGCCTTGGCGGCCATCGGCGCCAAGCGCTCACCGTCCTGGCCGTCGCCCAGCACGGCCGCTGCCTCGGTCGGTGCCATGCGGGGCCAGCAACTCACCGACCGATGCCCTTGATGCTGCGCAGGCCATTCATGGGATCGAATCACCCAACCACCCCACCCATCCCTATACCCCACTCGGTTGGGGGGGGAGGTTCGCACTGCATCCAACCACCCCACCACCCCACCCACTCCCGGCAACGGAAGCGGCTTCGGCCATGTGTCGGCCCTTGTTTCGGTCGTTGTCCATCGCCGGTTGGTCCGCGCCGAGCGGCGTAATGTTCGTCCGGGCCGCCGGTCACGGTGGCAGCTTCCAGGACTCCGGGCCTAGGCTGTCGGATGAGAGGGAGCGAATCACTGGTCGCAAAGAGTCGGAGAATCCAGGCTGTGAATGCCTATGGAATGGCTATGGAATGGTCCCTGCTTGCCTTCCAAAAGACAAATACAGATGTCCCAGCAAGACTCATAGACTGGAAAATAGTCGATGAAGAGTAAATGCAACAAATCACCCAGTTTGGTGCAATCATGGTCATCAAACATCTTGGGACACCGGCATCATGTGCCATCTTGTGCCGAAACCCATTTGTTGGGCCAACAAACAAAGCATCCTAGAAACACCTTGAAAGAATCCATATCTCCGAAAAAACATCTGATGTTTCAAGGTTTGTTTGTGAAACATGGGTGGCTCTGTGTTTTTGAATGAGACATCCTTGACCCATGTCTCACCAAAGACTCATGTCTCACCCCAAAGCCAAGCGGAACCGCTTCCGCCGACGGCTGTCCTGGGCTCCCCGGCAGCTCGGACAGGCGTCGACTCACCTCCGCCAGGTCGACCCACCTGGCGGACGTGGAACGTCTCTTGTCCTTTCACATAGGAATGATACGCATCTAGTTGTAGACGAATTACTAGAGCTAAGTGAGCTAAGATCTATCACTTATAGATCTTAGCAAGTAATTGATACACTTATATAAGTAGTATAGGAAACAAGAGAAGGACGAGACCAATAATTGAGACGGGCTCACTTGCCGAAGATTTTCACCAACTCATCTCCACCTAAGAACTGCCCAAGGCTCGCTTGGAGCGGCCAACAGCTGCGATCCACAACAGCTGAGTTTCTTTCGGTGGGACGCGTCGTTTCAAACACATCTCTCGCAACATTAAGGATGTATATGTGCTTTATTGTGCTTTCGGCTTTCGATCGTGACTGGTGAATTTTGAATCGATCGAACCTCGGTTCCCATGCCCGCTTCCGGTGGTCCCACGCCGAACATTTCCCCACCTAATCCTCACCATGCCTCACCTCACCATCGCCATGCCTCACCTTCTTCAGTGTCAAGCGACGCCCGGCGAAGACTAGCGCGGGGGAGGCAGTGGATCCGGAGCTCCACGTGGCCAAGTCTCCGGAACGGTAAAAGCGTCGACCTGGGTCGCGTCGGGTGGAGAGGTGGTGGAGAGGTGGTAGGGGGTCATTTGCATCCCTTGATGAGGTACTGGGGATGTGAATCGCGAAAGCAGTGGTGTGGGTCAGGAGTAACATGGAGTAACACTCCCAGTTAGATCAGAATAAAACTGGTTGACAGAATCCGAAGATCATACCGATACTCATACCGATCATTATACCGAAATTATGCCCAGGAGCTCTAGAGGTCAAACGACATAGACTACTCTAGATCCCGTCAGAGGTCTTTTACAAGCATAGAGGTTCTGTCCCTCCAAGCTAGAACGTCTTTATGCAGTCATTCCAATTCAATGTCATTGTAGCAGCAGCAGCAGCAGCAGCACAGGCAAAACCTAACATATCGCCAGCGATTTTCCTGACTTGAGTGTCCAATCCACGCGCATTGCTACGAACCCCCACATCAACCACTTCCTCCGCCACATCTACCGCCGCACATCGGGTCGCAAGTGCTTTTTTTCTCCGGTGAGCAGGGTTATGGGGGTCCATTCATAGCCCTGATCCACACCTTAGCATGGAGTCTGATTAACGCTTCGTGGCTCCTCAGTCCACATCTTAGAGTGGAGTAAGAAGTTTGCCTTGGATGACTGCGTGTTATGGAGAAGCTTGAGTGTCATGCACCATGCATCGGTGGCTGTACCCCCATATCATCAAATATCTGCGCAGAAAGAGGGCCGATGAGTCTTTGATGAGACCTAAAATGAACACACTGACACACAGTGTCTACAGTCGAAAATACAGTACTTCCAAAGCTGACCAATCATCTCCATATAATATGCATATATGCATGCGTGAGTATATATGTTTGTATTGGCTTTATGTATATATGCTTCTTGCTACTAGCATCAAAAACAACAACTATGATTTTCTACACTTGGACGTTGGTTGTCACAGTCATCCAAAACCACACGATCATGACGCTGTCATCGCATGTACAACGGACTTGGCATTCAAATGGGTTTCATTCCGCTGGCTCTTTAGGGCTGCTTGAGCAACGCTGGTTTCTTCGCTGGATCAAATCCCGACCCTTCACTCCGGGATTGTATTGTAGAGGTGATCTAGAAGAAAACACAGTGCACAGTCACGGGTGCCAGTTCGGTGAACCTGAACTTGGAGGCAAGCGAATTGCCGTTCGGCTTGCCGTTCGCAACACAAGTTGCAGCCATTATCTTCAATGAATTGTTTGACATCTCTCAGCGCAAATCCAGGCAAAAATAGGCGGAACGGTGGAAGTGTTGCTTACAGAACTCTGGGGTCATCGCAACATGCATCAACATGCATCGACCTCCCCGTCACACCCCTCCCATGTATTAGCAGTTCCCCTAATCGCATCCCCCCAAAACCACGGAACCCCCCCCCCCCGAAAAAAGGTCACCAACGACACCGATTCACAGAGACGTTGGGAATCAATGAACATCTCATCTTGTGGGGAACGGAGAGTCGATCCACAGTCCGATCTCTCCAATGGCCAGGCCAAAGAAAGCCGGTGGCGTGCCAAGAATCCGTGTGAAATCCACAATAAAAGCAGTCGGCTGGGAGTTGAAGATGGATGGACAAATCTAGGTCCCAAACTCGTGCCAGTGCCAGCTGGAGAATACCCACCAATAGCTGGTAAATGGATGTCCACGCTGCAGCCAAAAAGAACATGGACGGACCCATCCCAGAAAGGAATCTACGACTCTACGAAGCTTGATGCAGTCTGCTCTGTTTAATAGTCTTGTTTCATAAATCACAGCAGACTATTGTGAACAGTTTGTTAAAGTATACCGTCTGTTCAGTGGCGTCTCCCAGTGGCCTTGAACGGGGCCTTGTCAATGACAGTTCTTTGAACGGATGAACCGAGACGTCGGATGAACAGAGGCTTTTGAGTTCAGGCATTCGGCCCTGTTGATGTCAGGGGCCGGTGGTTGATGGAATCGGTACCACATGGAACCTGAAAATGACTGGGTTGTAGAGGACAATCCAGGACAATGGTCTTCCAAACGTCCGTTTTCAGGTTCCATGTTAATCGTCCAGGGCGTAGTTCACGGCAAGATTAGCTTGCAATGGATGTCCCGTCAGTCCGACTACTCATCTCCAATCGCCCTTCAAATCCCCTCAATTTGGTCAGCCATTCCAGCCATACTGCTCTGCGAGTTCGAAACTGGTCCAAAGCCACAAAGCTCTGCTCAGGGAATGGTCAAAACCTGGCAACTCCGACTAAACAATTCTCCCTGTTCCCAGGTGATAGACATTGTTCGATGCCACCATTGTCCCACACGCATGTCCACATGCTCAAAGAGAAAACCTTCATAAACCTTCTCACATCGGACGCCAGGTGCATCAAGAATGTTGTTCGGTGAACCTTCTGCAGTCAAAGATGGCCGATGTCTGACGACCAAGAATTTGTGTTGTCCCTATGGTGGCGGTTGGATTCCTGCCTGGCTGGATTCCTGAGGCCTGACAAAGCTCTCAACAGCTCTAAGGCTTTGGACCGATTTCTGATGAAAACACCAGCTATGAGACCACCCGGCGTCTCTCAGCATGAGCCTGTCGGATTTGCTCGCAGAACATGGGCTCACGATGGTTCCCTTGGATTTACCGGACCTGGGCTTCCTGGGAGAAGAAAAGCAGGGCCTGGCAGGGCCTGTGTTTGATTCCATCACCCATTCCCGCGCAAAATCTGGTCTCAAGATTCACAAGGCTTGAAGTCTCTAAGATTTGTGGAACTTCAAACGGATTCAACTGGAGCTCTGGAGCTCCGAATATGAAATCCAAAGTCAAACCCTTCAGTGATGTCCCACCTCTGCCGGGTGAAGATTCGTGGAAATGCTTGAAGAGTTGAAGTGTCAGGTTCCAAGGTGAGCTTTGAAGGGCTACCTCGCCCAGGATCTTGGACACCATGACATATTGATGTATGAAAAAAGCACCCTCACAAACAGGTCCACGTCTCCATTTCAGCCGCCATTTCGGTGACCTGTAGAAGAGTCAGGTGCTGGTATAGTTATATCAAGCTTCACAGAGGGTAATCCGGAAAGACGATACTTCTGTTCTGCGCCCCACCGAGCAAAAGAAGGAAACATGTTGCCCCCACGTGTCGTGGACGTTGTTGTGTCCATGCAAGTCCCTTCAGATTTGAATCCAACCTTTGAACACGAGCGACGATCGCGACTGCGGTCCTGCCAGCGGAGCGCTCGGTCGTTGTCTGGCCTAGATCGACTTCCAGCGCTTGAAGAGGGCCGTTGGTTGCCTCAGGGTCGGGCGGCGGCGGACGGCAACGGCCGTGGGCGGACGGCAACGGCATCGTGATGAATCCGATGAATTCTTCCGCGAATTCACCAATCACCAGAAAGTAATGATGTGACACCCCTGATATATTAACATGTTATATATGGTATGCAATATTACATGCAGTATATATGTAATATGAAAGTGCACTTTAAAAAAGTACTATATCTCTGATATATTGTGACCACCGCTGATATCGGCAAGTCATCTCTTTTCTCTATCAGGGAAAGATTCTCTGTTTCCGTTTCGGGGTCCTGCCATCCACAAAAGGATAAGAACTCAACGCCGTATTGAACCACAAAGACAATGCAATACATCCATACTTAAAAATCCCTTGGGAGCGGTTTCAATTCTATAAGGCTTGTGCCATGCTTGACTGTGTCCTTGTCAATTCTCAAAATGTTTGGAGCACTGCTTTCTGGCTCTGATTTCCAAGATGTGAGACATGAACCTATTGAATCCTATTTATTGACCTATCACCAGTGAACACCACTATCACCATGGCTTTTGGACAGTGAGGCAGCTGCCCTAGGACCAGGATGCAAGCTCTTGACCATCCCGACAGTGTATTGCAAGCGACAATACAATCAAATTCAAGATAACATTGTCTGCCCTTCGGACACACTGGTGCTGTAAATAGGAGAAAGGGTATGGCTATAATCCATATGTGTCTTGCAAAAAGAAGCTCCAAGTGACATGTTCCATGAAAGGCCGTTCAGAACAACACTCTGATGTGAGGCCTTTTCTATCCTTCCTTTCAGCTGATTCCACGGCAGAACTGAGCGCAAACATGCCGCCCTTTCGTGACTCTTTCCACCGGTGGATGAACCCCACAAGCAAGCAAGCAAGCAAGCAAGCAAGCAAGCAAGCAAGCAAGCGCGCTTGTGGGCGCGGGCGCGCGCGGGGCTCGATGGCTCCTAGTTGCTTGGCAAAGGTGGCTTTCTCATACAAGCGTTTCACCCGATCAACCATCTGTTGATACTCACCTGGGCAGCTGGTTTTGGACTGACATGCTTTTTCCATCTTGTTCATGCAGGGAAGCAATCATAGTTCCTGGATCAGTTCAGTAGTGGCAATCATGTAGACTGATTCCTAAGTCTCGGCTGTTTAGCACCAACTCCTTTTTCCGTCGGGGGAAACCATGTGAAATCCGGGGGAAACCATGCTGTTTGCTCCCTGAGGTTTCATCTCCATGTTGGGTCATTCCATTGCTGTTTGGCCTCCCAGCGTGTGTTTCTATCGAGCACTCGCACCTCCAGAACAATCATTCGCATGTCTTCGGATGTCTTTATCATAGAGATTCATATAGAGTCATAGAGTCTTGCCGTCTTGAGCTCGCGCTTCCACTAAATTAAATAGACACCTTCCCTCCAGAACCAAGACCAACAACCGTCAGATATGATCATATACGATAGATACGCACATATCCTCAAGGAGTTCAACTACCCCGTTCCTGTTTGTTAGCAGCCAAGCATCTCTTCGACGGTGATGCGCTTGACGCCCACTGTTCAAACCAATATTTTACGGTTCCCATCATGGCCTAGCGATGCGGTCCCAATGGACGCCCGGAGATGAAAAAGCTGGAGCATCTGGCCTTGTTTGAGTGGGGAAACCAATCAACCAATCCCTAAGTGAAATCACTGGGAATCATTGGATGTCCAACTGAAATCTAACTAGGCGTTGCAGGTGCTTAACCAAGAAGGATTAGTTTCCAAAAAAGAGGTGTTAGCAGGTGATCCACTGAACTTATGGGCTGTCAAGACGTCACTGAGGTATCCAGCAGGTCACCACTCGGTCACCACCGCCGACACACGTGTTCGGAACGACCACTGCGGTATCCGCGCGGTGCCTGTTCTGCAAAAGCAAGTGGAGGGACAATCTTCACCTGGTTGGCAAAACAATGGGGCTCTGCAACTGCGGCTCTGTAATCCACAGAGGCCTTGCAATGCATACGGAATCAGTAGAAAGGTGATCTCTTCCGGAAAGAACCGAGTGCGACTGGTCTTTTGGTGATGACGCATCCCAACAGTTGCGGTCCGTGCGGTCGCGGTCCTCCCCTCCAAACGCAGCCAAGCTTGCAATGGTGAAGACCAAGGGTGATACGATGAACTCGATAAAACCAATTTGAGATGTTGGACCTCAGTCGCAGACACTCCCAAAGAGCCCGAGCCCTGAGACACTCACTTGTTCTTTTTGACCTGCACCAACCCTTGCCAACCCCTCTTTGTTTCAAGACGCACCTGAAACCACCGACAGCAGGCTCCTTCTCATCGCCACAAGTCGAGTGATATTTCGTTGCAACATCTTGAAGAGGGATGAACACATGCGGTTGTTTCATGTTTATTGGATGTCACATGATGTCACTATTTGTTCAGGTCGCTTGTTTCGTCTCCAGAACCTTATCCACAGGAGAAGCCTCATGTTTTTTGTGAGTTCCCGAGGGCGTCCATTATGCCAGCGCATGTTGGACGACATATGATTGCCCATTCGAATCGATATCGCCCGAAAAAGAAAAAAAGGCGGAACGCCGCCCAGACGCGTGAAGTCTTCTGGCGATCGTTAAGGGCTGGCACAGGCAGACCCAACTCTTTCATCTTGTCACCTTGAAAGAAGAACCTCAAGACAGTGAGATACTCACAGTTCGTGTGGATGAATCCGATACCCGAAGTAAGGACTTGAGTAAGGTGTAAGGTGACAAATACTCACAGTTCTACCCGAGAGTGACGGTAGGCCGCCCAGCAAGACACGGAAGACGAAGAATAGACTGACGTTGAGTCAGTCTGAGTCAGCAGCAGTTGTGGGTACAAAAAACCGGCCCGTGGCGTCTACATGTGGTCGCCACACAAAGACAACAACACCTGGTGTTCAAAACTCTAAGATTTGAACAATAATACTACTGTTAAGTGATAAGTTAGTCAGAGTATTTTACCTTAAGTTTTTGGTTCAGACCCGAAAAAAACAAACTGCATTCACTCCGGATTCACTTGTTTATCCTTTTCTACATTCAGAATCTTGGGTCCGAATTGAAGTGGCCAAGAGACTCCTCCAAGACCAGGTCGGCCCATAGTCCTTGAGCCGAACACACCGGGAGGGTCAGCCGAACACGGCCGAACAACTCCGGTCCGTCCAGCGGTCCGCGAGTGTTTCCAGCGGTGACCGTGGCTGGTCAAAAGAGTGGGAATATGTGGGGTTGTCTGTATGGTTGTTGTATTGCACTGACATGCTAATCATGCTATAGGCTATAGACTATAGATGGTATTCACAAATCAAATACGTACTAAAGGGGTCCTGGCACCGATGTTGTAGCCATTCTGCGTTCAAGCAAGCTGGCTGGGGGCATGACTTGGTGGCCACCTGACCTCTTGCAATTCGATATCTTGACCAATCGCCACGTCATGCAACGTTCTGACGGTTTTTGTCTCATCAAACCGTCAGTGACCGTCAGAACCCAAAAAACAACTTTTGGGATGCACAACATGACAGTGTTCTTCCTGAGCTCAATGTGAGCAACATGTTCACGACGCTTCATGTTGCTACCATGTTGCTACCATGCCGTGTTCACCAAGCATGTGTGAAACAAATGATTTGAAAACCCTGTTTTGATTTGCTAGGTTTCAAGAACGCGTGACACCTCCGAGCCAAAATCGTGACACCTCCAAGCGTTCTCGCCCTCCCTTCTAGCTTGGTTGGGTCAGGCTTCAGGCGTCGGTTGGTGACGCACGATAGTTTGTCCGACTATGCTCCAGCTGCACTAGAGGAGTGGGGTCCGGGTCTTTTGGGTTGTGGTCTCAGGTGCGAGATGAGGGCTGATGCACCGAGGGCTGCGGTGCGGAAGCGCTGGCGCTGGCGCTGGCGCGACCGATGCGATGCGTCGACTCTCGTGCCACACTCTAGGACACTCTGGTCGGACGTGCAGAGGGCGTCAGCGGTGTTGGTGTTGGTGTTGGTCGCGGTCGCACGTTGACGGAACCGCTGCGGTCGCACCGTTGACATGCGATGGCACGTTGGAGATGTCCCACTTCCCACGTCACCGGTGGAGGACGGAGGAACTATCCAAGAAGCCTGCGCAAGAGGTGGCTCGGAATTTCACCGCTCGAGCGCACCTGTCATGCAGCCCGGCCAAGGACTTCCAAAGACTGTCCTCTCAAACTCAAAGTGCAACGAAGAAAGCCACCAACCTCACACGCCCGCTGCGCCTGCCACAAACATTGACACCTGCCACACGTCCAAAGGATTGCGCCTCTTCTGAAAAGTCACCCGCGCCTTCGTGTGTATAGCAGTATAGCAAGTGTCGTTGCACTCCACCACAATGCTTGGAATATCTTGAATTTATTTCAACGCTTTCCCACCTCATGCATCCACCCAAATCGCAGCTTCGACGGCAGCGGCTCTAAGAGCAATTCCCAATGGCACAGCGACATTCGAGACCTTCCAAAAACCGACAAGGGAAACTCCACAAACTGCCGACCTCGGGGCTCACGTGTGCCTACGCAGCAAATTGATACCGCACACTTGGAGAAATAATCCATTCAAGACCTCCTCCCCCAATGGGAGGGCCATATTGATCTCACCGGGAACGGTTGATGTTCGAAGCGCGAAGCGAGCGAACGCGGGAACCGCTCACCCTCAAGTCCCTCAGAGTCCAACGAGAACCCTTCGCTCATTTGGGAATGAAATAGATCACTTTTTCAGATTTAAGATCTAATTTGGGAATGAGTCTGTGAAATTTAAGATCTGTGAAATCCTCAGTTAACTTCAGATTCACAGCATTTCAATGTTGCGATTTTGTGTTCGGTCAAAGCCTTCACACCTCCGACGAACTCAGGTGAAGTGGGAATGGGGCGACGGTCAAACGTGGACAAGACCGCTGCGTGCTTCCTGATGCCCGACAAAAGAAAAGTATCGAGAACGACTAACTGTATACTGTATACAATATGTGTGTTCAAGTCAGCTTTAGTAAAACATCTGCTCTTCAAGTCCATTGTTCTCACGCCAGTTTCGTCCCAAAGCATTTGCATTTTCTTCGATTCTTGTCTTAGTCTTGCCTTCTATTTATATATCCTTCTATCCTCCTATTTCATGTACATTTGGACCATGTTTACTTGGGCAAGCTTCGTGAAATGGTGAAAGGCTTCATCGAGTTGGAGATGTCTGCGAAATGTAGCAGGACATTCCTGAAGCACAGCGCAGCGAAGCTATGCGCAGCTGCAACAAATGGAATAATTTCTGGACATATTGTACTGTGGCTGGTGCCCCATTATTGAGCCATGGCCCTTTTCATGGTGCCAAACCATACTCACACCTTGCATGGACACTTGGTGTCTCCATCTGCCCAAAAGCCATGCGGATACCCACCACCACTGTAGCATGTTCTCATGGTCTTCGGGTCTTCCATTGCCACTCTCACTGATGCCCCAGTATCTGAGTGTTTCTTGGATCGTTGAACGTTAGAGGCGAGAGGCATTTCCCGTCCAAGTCTGACACTGGCTACGCACAGAGAGTCTCCAACATACTTTAACACAAGGCCACACATGCTGCAAGCTGTCAAAACAAATCTGCACTCCGACTCACGTTCCATGGAAATGGACAATGGCCACTGGGAAGACCATGAAATCCTCTAAAAACAGCTGGTGAACTCCATTTCCATGGAACGTGAGCCAGAGGGTACATGCTTGGAGCTGCACATTCTGCACAACATCCCGCCTGATCGTATCATGCGTTTCCTTTTCTCCAAAGATCTCGACGATCTCCTGTGCAGCGCAGTGCTTCCATGGCTGAGGAACCCGGACCGCGAACTGAGCGCTGGACATTGATTGACATTGGACAAAATTGAAATCAATCTGCTGTCCTGAACTGGCCACTCACTTTGATCATCTCCTGGGATGTACCTGAACCCGAGGTGGCGAGTTCGCGGAACTCAACAGGCGTACCCTCAACTACCCGGGCCGCGCTTCGGGTGAGGATACCAGTCATACAGCCGCGCTGCGGCGCGCTGTTGCCCAGTGAAAACTCTCCAAGGGGCGTCGAGACTGTGTTCTTGAACTCCTCATCATGCACCTCATGGATCATCTGCAGAGCCTTCACTTCCTGAGGAAGACATAGATGTCAAAGAATGTCGAAGCGGTGCGTTGATCAAACATGTCTTCAAGATTCTTCAAGAAGCAATGTTAGGTTTGCAGCTTGCACAGAATAACTTCATCATGCTCTCTCTTTTGCAAACAGAATGAACAGCAACTGTCTTGTGTCTGCATCAAGACCGCGCGTCAACCTTGAAGCCCTCATCAGGACTCTACTCCCAATCATCCCATAGGTCTGGTGGCTTGGGTGGTACCGTAAACCGGAGCGACCTCTTACGGGACTCCTCAAGGATGAATGACCGCAGACCTGCTGCGCGCTATAAAAACGCTCTGCTTTGAGTGGTCAAAGCTCACATCTTTTGAGGCGCAGGCATTGAAATGGCAGCTGTTGTCCGTGTGCAAGATCGCCTCGAGACAGGACTACTTTCGGAGGACCAAAAATTTGAGTCCCAAGAACCACACCATCCTTTGGCCCACACCGTTTGCAGTGTTTTTTCCATATGAAGCGGTGTGGGCGCTGCTTTGTACCGATCAATTTGGTGTGACGATTCGGAATCTGTGAGGGATTGGTTACGGTTCGTCAATTTATTTCCAGGCATATCGTCTTCCCCGCTACTTGGAAGTATGACATGGCGTCTGTTGGAGAATTGCGACTCTCCGATTCCGCGCGACAAAAAAACGGTGGCAACAGTGGAAGATCGCATCAAGCAGCTACATACAGAGCCATGTGAGGCCGGTGGAGAACTTGAAGAACACCCTATAAGGTCTATGTAGTATAAAATACACCTTTTTGTTTTTGCAGCTTATAAGGTATATACTACTTGAAGAACTTGAAGAACACCTGATTGTTATATACATTGCATTGTAACTGCTGAACAAGAGCATCTCCACACACACCTTGAGGGTAGACCCCGCACCTTGAGGGTAGACCCACTAAAGCCCGAAGACCCCAAGCCCGGAAGATCGACACGCAACACCTATAGGACAGCAATGGATAACATAACTCATACTCATACCTATATAATCCTAAATCCTAAAGTTTGGCCCACAAAAAGCATCCTCCTTACAAATTGCGTTGGGTCTTTTCCTGTCTGATGAGGAACAACACCCTGACTCAAAAGAAAAACAACAAACGGTCACAACAAGTTTGGCCGTCGCCTCGATGGACATCTTCCGGATATCTTTGCGCGTGGCCTCATCGAGGTCCCCAAGGATGTCGCAGTCCTCGTCCCGGAGAATCTCCTCGGAGCACGGACCACCGGTCGTCGGCTCGGCGGCCCATCAGACGGACGATTTCTCGGCCGCACATGGCGGGGGCCACGCACATGTGCCTTGTCACTATTTGCTATATAAGGCACTTGGCTACGTTCGTAGGGTCCTTGCTACATTCGCAGCGATGCTTACTAGTTAGGCCAAGGTCGAAGGATCCGTCACGAAAACGAAACCGGCCAACGTGCCGATGTCAACGAGCAGATGTCGTGCTGTCCAACTTGCCAGTGCAGAGCAGAATGTATGAGAACGTGTGAGGCAAACCGAAACGAAAGGCAATCTGTCGACAGCGTCGTCCATCTGAATTTCCTGGTTGACCCAACGTTCACATTGCGCTTCTTAAAGAACGGGACATCACCCGGCGTATCTTCATATACTATAAATATCAAGTCTTAGACTTGTGTGAGTGATATCCAACTTCATAATTCATGTTTATCTATAGCGCCCTGAAGCACCGCCGAGTCTCAAAAAGTCTGGCTGTGTGCATGTTTTCCAGTGGTGCCGAGTCGTTGTATCTCAACGCCAGCTCATGCCGGGTTTGCACAAGGAACCTCGAATGTATATGGCGGGCGCCGGCATTCGAGAAATGCAAATCTAGAGAAGGATCATGCAAAATCCTGGAGAGGCTAAAATGTATCGTTCTAATCTTGGTGGACGAGGACAAGAAACAATGATAAAATATGATAAACAGCCATCAAACATTTAATGTTATGTAGAGTAACAATGTTATCATGATGTTATCATAACAATGTTATCACAACCAGTTTTACTATAACATACTCCACAATGTGATAATATTTTTTTACGTATGCGTTCATGGCGACTTGCGCTCATGTTCTGTGTTGCATCTTCAACACTTCATCTCCTCTCTCCAGCTCGCGCCAGACCGAATTAGCCGTTTCCATGGAGACCATAGGGCACCCATGGGCGAAATGTGTTCATTCACAACTTGACCAAGACAATAATTCACCCCTGCCATCCCCCCTGTTTCGCGGCGTTTTCCTTGGTCTTTTGACGTCATGTCGAGTGGCTCATTGCTAAAGCCAGGATGTCCAATGTCGTGGGCAGCTGCACACATTAATAACGTATACCTCAAACAGCGCCATGTCTGACTAACGTCGAGTCTGACAAAAAATGAACCTCTGCAACGTTCGGAATCGCCCGGGCGGCCCTGAATTCATGAGCACCGGGAATGACATGGGCCGGTACGTTCGGCCCCAAAAACAACCATGCGATTGCCCGCAAAACCACTGAAACCACCATGAATCGACGAACCTTGCCCATGTTGGAGCACCACCGGAGCCTCCCTCTTCGTGGATACTTGGCGGTCAAAACGTGGGCACCCTGATTCACCGCCTAAAATGAACAGATTCCTCTATGTTCGGGATGTCAATGGTTCCACGGTTTGGTGATGTTTGGTGGAAGAGGTTTTGACTCACACTTGACAGCTCGAGAATTGACGGCAGCAGTGACTACTTGTTGAAGTCTGGAGTTATCACAAACCTGCGGAATTTTGAGAATCTTGAGAGCATGGGTCAAGGCATATGAGCACTCATATGCAATTTTTTGTAGGATGGCTACATGTTGTAGCTATGCATCTTCCATGAACATCACAAGCCTCTCATAGTGTCAGGTGTGCTGCCGCATAAAATTTTCCTATGTTGGTTAATGGACAACATGATCCACCGGGTTCTAGATACCCACCAATCCTGGCTCTCCTGTCTATACTACTCAAAAGTCCGGATTCCTTCCCGAATTGGCTGTCATCACAAAAATGCAGAGCACTCGGTGCTCGTTCTTGTATCTAACCACCAGGCCGAAATCAAATCCACTTCCGCAAGCAGGGCTGCACTTCCACACCAGAGAAGACCGCTCGACATTCTTGAAGAATCACATAAACCTGTTTGCTCGATCGATGAGTCGGATGAGGTGCGCCTTCGGGGGCCGCCCGAGGTGCACCAGACTCGTCCGCCCGAGCCGAAGGGAGTCTGATCGTTTTTTGTTACAAACGAGTCTGCAGGCTCAGGGCAACTTCAAAGCACATACCTGTGCCTGACACCCTGATGTGTGTTTGTGTGCTCAATCACATGCCTAGGCATCGCGTGTTCAATAGCCTAGGCAAGTGCAAACTGGACATGATTTCTTCTTTATGCATGCATGATCAAGTAATTTATCCAACAATCATCTTGATTCACCGTCACCAGGCTAAACACATCAAAATCAATCCACCCTGCGGTTGTTCAGATTTGCTGTGTGACGGTCGCTTGGTCAAAACATGAGGGTTGGTCAAAACATGATGCATCAGTTTCGTGATCGGTTCTTCTTGCTCACATTGCAATGTAACAAAGAGACACCAAGTTGCCAAGAGCATTGAACATACAGATTGTACGAGATTGATTGTATGGGAGTATGAGATTGTATGAGACTTCCAAGAGTTTTGATTTGTATGGGGTATTGATTTGTATGAGACACCAAGAGTTTTGAACATACAGTGTCTGTCTGACTCTGGCTGCTTCGACAGGTAGCAGAGTGCATCGTATCCACTGCATGATTAAAGTTGTGATACCTTGGCAGCGCAGGTTGCCATCAAAAGCCAGGCAGCGGGCACTAGCAAAGCAAAACAGCCTCCAAGCTTCAAAACAGCCAGTGACAAACACCCTCTATAGATGTGATCTGCGCATGTCTATACATGTGACAGCTCAGCTTCGCTAAATGGTTGCGAACCAAGAGAGCTTTGCAAACTGACGAACGACAGCCGGACAGGATGGTCGTTCGCGGACCCATGGCGGACTGGTCGGGCGAACACGGTTTTTTGACCGACCCATCCCCACATCTTGGTCCAAGCACCAACACCCTGGAAGACTAACGATCCCATGGAACCTGAAATAACCCCTGGTTGGTAAAGGAAAAGGACGTCAGGGTCTATGTTAGTCTTCCATGGGACCAGGACGGACCCGGGTCTATGTTAGTTGACTCGGGAGTGAAAGCCAAAAGCGCTCAGGAAACATCCCCAAGAGAAGAAATCACCACTCCAGCGGTCCAGCACCCTGGACCCTTGGACCCTTCTGGAAACACCTGGAGTCGTCAAAACGGATGTGAACTCCGTGAACACCTCAACAGCCATATGGTCCCTTGCAACGCGACGCGACGCTCAAGTGGACGACACCAGCCAGCCGCACCACCCCTTGCGACCTCGAATCCGCTCAATCCGCTCCTCGGTCCAAGCGACGGTATCGTCTTGGAGTATCCAGCTTGAACCTTCTCCGAAAAGGCGGAAATCTCCTGGCGCGCTCTGTCGGTGGAGGTCGTTTCCCGCGCGTCGGAAGAGGTCGAGACGCCTGGCCCGGTCGGTTGAGACCCGGCCTCCCTATCCTTGTTCCCAGAAGGGTCGCCGGCTCCGGTTCTCAAAGGCCCGCCGAAGGGCCACGCAACGAACGCTTGCATGGAATGTAGCCGCAAACCGCCAGAAAGCAACAAAAACGAGAAGGGAGAGGCTTCAAGAGCGATCTCCATATCAAGAAGATGCCAACACATAGAAGAGAAACTGTTCTATGACTCAAATGTACATGGTAAACCCCACCAGAGTCATATTGAGGTGAACTTCATATTGAGAAAATGCTTCGGAACAACATGGTTTTGCTCTCTACCTACCTGCAAACCCTGCCTCTCTCTTTGCTAACCGCTGAGGTGCCGACCATTTCGGTGACCCCTGCAGCTTTCAGTGGATAAGGAATGCACGTGGAGAGCAGCTTGGCACAAACCTCAAGCAATGGCACCAACCAGTGGCCCAAGTGTTTGTGAAGAAGCTACAGTACCATGGCCCGTCAGCAGTGGACGTTCAGCTGACAAGCAGCGAACGGGCCATGCGAATCTTCACACGTCTTAGCTATCTATCTCATGTCTATCCCAGACACCCCATGTATGGATTATATAAATGCCAACATTGGGGTGGTGCCAGGGGGTCAATGGGATGGCATATATGGCACATATGGAGTGTCTGATATATATATATATATATTGCTCAAGCGGTGTGCACATCAAGTCGTCTTGTTCTTGCATGTCAATCGCGTGATCTCTCACCTCCACCAGTCTCCGAGGAACCAAAGGCACGGTTTCTGTGTCTTCAAAGTCAAGCGGATTGAACCTCTGCAATCGCTTCTGCAGGATGGTTCCGTGTTGGAACAAATGCAACAGGGAAACACCACTTCTATACAACTGATTATAAAGTAAACGCATACCCAGATGCTCATGGACCCTCATATGGAGGGGCCCCAGGGGTCTCAAATCCGGTATTGAGTGACCGGTCGGGCTGTTTGGAGCGTGCTGGCTGACCTATAACCCTCAAGAAGAAATCTAGTATGTACTGCTGATGGACAAGATTGAAGTTAACCCCAGATCTTCTACTGATACCTGCAAGGCACCTCAGGCATCCAGTGCATGTTAGGTGGCGTCAGGCCCTTGCCAAAAGTCACAGGGAGCATATCCCACACCTAAATTATATACAATAACTCCTTGTATAGAAGGGGTACATCAAGCAGCGTTGTAAGCAGTCTCTTACATTTCTTGCATCTTCTGGCAGTATCTAAGCCATCCGATTCTTGGATTCTCTGTCCCTCTTGGCCTCCAAGTTGTGATGTTCTCCACCTGTACGCAAGTCGCGGACGAGCAGTCCGCGTAGAGCCGCTCTGCATCCGAACTCGCTCGGCGGGAATGTGGCTCAACTACTGGTTCAACTCCCAAGCGACTTGCAGTTCCAACACTCCCTTTTCTCATCTTTCTCCCTCCCCCCAAACAAACAGGGAAAGCATCACGTGCCTTTGTGTGTGTTGTTTAGCATATCTTTAGCATAATGTTGTTTTTATCTGAAAAAGAGTCGTCCCTTCGAAGAAGAAAACGACCCGGCTCTGTCTCTCGATTGGTTCCCAAACACAAAAGTGTTCTCCCCTAAACAACCACCACCATGGATTCATAAACATGGGATAACTAGACTCACCTCTCCATGCCTCTCCTAGCCTTCTCCTAGCCTTGATCAGACAGAGATCTCATCCTTCCATCTTCGGTCCGACCGTCCAACGACGATCCGACCGTCCAACCGACAGCTCCGCAGGGCTCCGCACCTCCAAGGTTTCCAGAGTCTCTTGGATCACCGTCTGTAGGCGTACAGCCAGCGTCTCCCTGGACCGCAAGCGGAAAATGTGGAGTTGGAAGCTCCCAAGAAACCAACAGTAGAGGTGGTCTTGTGACCTTTTGACCTCTCTGTTTGTTAAACTCAAAAACTGTTTAACTGTTTAACAACGAAATGTTCTTTTGACCTGAGAAAATTCCATGGCAGCACAGGGTCCCGGGCACCCCCCGCCCTCCGCATGCCGTATGGCCCGCGGCTTCTTCGCCTGGGGGCCATGCTACGGAGCTCCTCGCTCTGTGCCACGCCCAAGAAGGCCAGCGCCTCAAGCTCCGATCGACGCCAATCGGTCGCCAGCGGCGTCACACCGGGGGGTTTTTACACGGGCAAAAGCAAAGAAAACACATGTCATGGTTTGCTATCTCCCACACAAATGAAACATATCAAGTCATTGAGTCATAGTGACAACAACTTCCTTTTCAACAAAAGGTGCAGCAAAAGCTGGAAAATCGGACGGGCCAGTGGAATTCTTGCCCCGCTCCACGGCCATGCGGCCATGTTTTTCTTGGAACTCAATGGACTGTCGACTGTGGCAGGCTTCAGCCCGGGGGTGGGGACCGCGGACCGTCCGAAGGTCCAAAGCTCTGCCGGGTCACTTGCGCATCCTCATCCGGGCGCATGAGCCTGAGAAGGACCCAAAAATCGGAGACGAAGAACAAAAGTTCCAGTGGCTACACTGGTTTCACATCAGGCTTCCCATCCAACCAAGCTCAAGCAGATTCCTCTTGGTCTTGCAGTAGCTGCTGCTTGACTTTTCCAGGTGGCGTCAGGTAGCCCTCTCAGTACCCTTTGATATGCCAAACAAAACCGACTCCTTCACCCCGTCCGGCACGGTACGGGAGGGGCGCCCAGCTTCAGGGGCCCCGCCCAACGCCTGGTTGTTCATACGCCCCATGTGGAAAGAGGTACGAAGAATTTAGTGTTGTTTGTTGTGTATTTCTCAGCTTGTGGCGCGTTGTAAACCCTTGTTCAGTGACTCCCCCCTTCTTGTGGCGCGTTTCTCCTCGTGTTTTTGTTGAAAGCCCTTAATGAACACCCCAAAACTGCCTGGCCTAGTGAACAAGATCCGGGAGTCTGTGGGGTCCAGCTGCGGATCTATCAAATCCAGGTCATGCAGACTCTTGATTCTACTTCGATTTGATTTGAAAAACAAGATGGAGCCCACGAACCCGAATGCAAACACATACGTCAAGCCACTGTGTATAAAAAGAGACACAGCCGGTGGGAATCTCTTTTTCACTCTCTGACACGTTGTTGGACATCATGCGCTGGGGACTCCACCACCAAGGCAGCATGCGCTGGGGACTTCACCACCAAGCTCTGTCTTCATCATGAAGGATTTTTGTTTTGCATTCAAATCAAGCACTGGCGTAAAGGGTCTGGCAGATCCGCGGCACGAAAGAAACAATGGCATTGTCCCAAAATCTCGAAAATAAGCACTTGAAAATGATAACCGTCCACATAATACAGAGAAATCCACAATTGCGGCGTCTGATCTTCTTGTAAATAGGAGTGCAAGACCGTGCGTTGTTGTGGTTCGCCTGCATCGACAAGAAGTATATGAGACACACACACAACGGAAGTGAAGAAAACTATCCTATAGGTCATGTCATTAGGACACTCTTGTAGGACACTCTTGTGGGACACTCTTAGAAGACACTCTTGTGGAACACTCTTGTAGGACACTCTTGTGGGACACTCTTAGAAGGCACTCTTGTGGAACACTCTTGTGAGACGCTCTTGTAGGACACTCTTGTGGGACATTCTTGTAGGACACTCTTGTGGGACACTCTTGTGAGACACTATTGTGGGACACTCTTGTAGGACACTCTTAGAAGACACTCTTGTAGGAACACTCTTGTGGGACACTCTTGTAGGACACTCTTGTGGGACATTCTTGTAGGACACTCTTGTGGGACACTCTTGTGAGACACTATTGTGGGACACTCTTGTAGGACACTCTTGTGGGACACTCTTGCAGGACACTCTTGTGGGACACTCTTGTGAGACACTCTTGTGGGACACTCTTGTGGGACACTCTTGTGGGACACTCTTGTAGGACACTCTTGTGGGACACTCTTGCAGGACACTCTTGTGGGACACTCTTGTGAGACACTCTTGTGGGACACTCTTGTGGGACACTCTTGTGGGACACTCTTGTGAGACACTCTTGTGGGACACTCTTGTGGGACACTCTTGTGAGACACTCTTGTGGGACACTCTTGTGGGACAGTCTTATAGGACACTCTTGTAGGAAACTCTTGTGGGACACTCTTGTAGGACACTCTTCTGGGACACTCTTCTGGGACACTCTTGTAGGACACTCTTGTAGGACACTCTTGTGGGGCACTCTTATAGGACACTCTTGTGGAACACTCTTGTGGGACACTCTTGTAGGACACTCTTGTGGAACACTCTCGTAGGACACTCTTGTGAGACACTCTTGTAGGACACTCTTGTGGGACACTCTTGTGACACACTCTTGTGGGACACTCTTGTGGGACACTGTTATAGGACACTCTTGTAGGAAACTCTGGTGGGACACTCTTGTAAGACACTCTTGTGGGGCACTCTTATAGGACACTCTTGTGGGTCACTCTTGTAGGAAACTCTTGTGGGACACTCTTGTGGGACACTCATATAGGCCACTGTTGTGGAAAACTCTTGTGGGACAATCTTGTAGGACACTCTTGTGGGTCACTCTTGTAGGAAACTCTTGCGGGGCACTGTTTCGGGACACTCTTGTAGGACACTCTTGCGGGACACTCTTCTGGGACACTCTTGTGGGACACTCTTGTAGGACACTCTTGTAGGAAACTCTTGGCGGGGACTGTTTTGGGACACTCTTGTAGGACACTCTTGCGGGACACTCTTGTAGGACACTCTTGTGGGACACTCTTGTAGGACACTCTTGCGGGCCACTCTTACGGGGCACTCTTGTGGGACACTCTTGTGGGACACTCTTGTGGGGCACTCTTGTGTGTCACTCTTATGGGACACTCTCTTGCGAGACACTCTTGTAGGACACTCTTGTGGGTCACTCTTACACGACACTCTTGTAGGACACTCTTTGTGGGACACTCTCAAAACCACTCTTGTGGGTCACTCTTATGGGACACTCTTGTCGGACATTCTTGTGGGACAGTCTTGTGACACACTCTTATAGGACACTCTTGTGGGTCACTCTTACAGGACACTCTTGTGGGACACGCTTGTAGGACACTCTTGTAGGACACTCTTGTGGGACACTCTTGTGGGACACTCTTGTGTGACACTCTTGTAGGAAACTCTTGTGGGACACTCTTGTAGGACACTCTTGTGGGGCACTCTTATAGGACACTCTTGTGGGACACTCTTAAGGGACACTCTTGTGAGACACTCTTGTGGGACACGGTTGCGGGACACTCTTGTGGAACACTCTTGTGGGACACTCTTGTGGGACACTCGTGTCGCGACACGGTCTGCCCACACACTAGAAGCAGTCACGCGAGCGTTTCGTACGAGACTTCCTCCAAAAGTCACACTTCGAGGCTGCAACACGAGCGTTTCGTACGAGACTTCCTCCTAAAGTCACGCGTCAAGTCTCCAAAACGGAGCGTTTCGTACGAGACCTCCTCCAAAAGTCACACGTCAAGTCTCCAAAACGAGCGTTTCGTACGAGACTTCCTCCAAAAGTCACGTGTCAACTCTCCAAAACGAGCGTTTCGTACGAGACTTCCTCAAAAACTCACGCGTCAAAGTCTCCAAAACGAGCGTTTCGTACGAGACTTCCTCCAAAAGTCAAGCGGAAACACCCATCGGAGCACACACATCACGCAGCCCTGCCAAGCAGTTTCGCGATTCCAGCCCCTCCAAACGACACCCGCTCACACGCCAATCCCAATGTGACAGCGACATTCACCTCTACCATAACTCACGACCTCGCGATTCCCTGCGCCTGCCACGAATCTTTCCGCATCCACACGTCTAACGCGCACAAAGTACTGCGCCTGCCACGAAATGTCAACTCCGTCACACCTCGCAACCTCACGATTTCCTGCGCCTGCCACGAAAATCGCACTTCCACACCTCAAAATCAGCACAAAGTACTGTGCCTGCCACGAAAAGTGAGAATATCATCTCACATGAGCTTCAACAAAATTTGCACCACACCACACGTTTAGAATGATTTCGACCCGTTCTGAGCACACTCCCATCCACCAAAATCGCCATTTCAGCTGAGACTTGTCACGAAAACAGAGCTTCGATGCCACACCCTGAAATGCAAATCTCAATGGCACGGCCACATCCAACACCCCAAAAACACGACTCTCCAAACGCTAATCCCAATGGAACTGCGCAGTAAACTGCGGATCTCTCAAACCACTGCGCCTGTGCAGCGAAATGCATCACGCTTCTTGCGCGACATGTCATTTTCATGCAAATCACAATGGAATAGCGTCGCAAACTGACACGTGACACATCCATGAAAAGTCACTTACAAAAGCTTCCCCCAATGGCAGCGCCTTAGCGTCCTACTGCGAACGGTTGCGAACGGTTGCGGACGGTTGCGAACGGTTGCGGACGGTTGCGAACATAGAAATAACGGATCGCGAACAAGACTCTACCCCCAGACCCCCAGAGTTAAACGAGAACCCTTCGCTACGCATTCGGGAAAAAGCTTTACAATATTTTACAATCCAAATATATACGGGGATTTATGATGTCCAATCAGTCTACATTCATTTAGTGCTTCGTTTGAAACACCTCAGACGTTCTTTTGTCGAGTCCACTGGATCTTCGCTTCGGTTGGAACGGCGCGTCGGCGGATCGGACATCGTTCCTTTCTCACTGAGTAACCTCATGGTTTCCCACGAGCATGTTTGAAGATTCATTTATCCATGCGATCGAACAGGATATATCCCCCAATCATCAGGCCGTGGTGAAGAACTCCGATGAATTGGCCGAAACGAGCAACCTCACAGCACTCAGCACGCCGATCTTGCTAAGGACTTCTTTCAACAACACCTCAGATCGAAAAAAGTAACGTCCCTGGAGATGTCTGCAGGGCCCAGAAATGAAGTGGGCTGGTATTCTTCCCCAACTCCAAGACAGAAATGTGGCCAAACTCTGCTGGGTGCCACAAAAGAATAAACGCCGTGCGACTGAGCCAAACGATGAAGAAGGTCCAAACGAGGTCATCCAGTGGCCGGAGAGTCCAAGGACGACATGGGACACCCACTTGGTAGCCACTTAGTAGCAAAACCATCCAACAACGACTAAAAAAACAAATGTGTCTTTCAAAGCAAGAATGACTTCTCATGCGTGGGTTCAAGTTTAAATATGTTAAACTCATATATTTCAATCAACCGACTCAACTTCTCCCGATGCTGGATACCCCAGGCAAGCTATGGATTACAAAGGCATATACATCAGGATGTACCACCAGCTAAAGGGTCCATAAGGTTGAGAACAGGGGTCAAAAATTTGGGTCCCAAGGGTTCTCTGGGTCCCAGGTGACTTCACTCGAATCTCACCCAGACACATCTTGCATCGCTCAACCCAGTCAAAGAGCCGCATCCTCGCCCAAGCCACGCCCGCCGGCTGCTTGCCCGCCCGCTTCCGCCCGCCCAAACCGCTCGCCAGGGAGCTGTCTCGTCCGCATCCTGGAAGTCATTGCCAGCGCTTTGAGACTTGCCTTTGCCTAGGGAAATCGAAAAGAGAAAACACCCCGTGGAGAGACTTCTGCAGGCAGCCGCAAAGAGAGGCGGCCACGATCGGATTCAACCTTTGGGGTGGATTCTTGAGGAGGAAATGCTTGGGAGAAGGACTGCTCTGGGGTCTAGCTATCACTGGCAAGATTTATGATTTCAGGGCAGGAAAGCTCCGCGGAGCCTTCTCAAAGTTGGAACAGTAGAAGACGGCTCAGCCAATGCTCTCGGGTTGCAATACGAGGCCTGGTTCTGGAATCTGGAATGTCTCAATATGTCTCGATGATGCCTCCAAACAGTTAGGCACATGATAGAGACTATGACGGCGTTCCTTCCAACATGAACTCTTTTCAATACCCTCCCAGTTACTACGCTCCGACGCACACGTCACATCGAAGAATTGGACACCCACCCCTCCGGTGGGTTTTCCGAAACATCGTCTTCCATCCGGGGGGGCCATGCGCCATGCCATCCACGTCGATGGACTGGAAAGCCTCATGCCAAGGCTCTCAAGTGCACTTGAAGAGACTCCACCTGGAGCCAAATCAGCCGTCCGATCTTCCTGGCGCACGGAAGAAGCATTGCATCCGATTTTTTTAAAACAGACAGTGGTTTCAGAATAGATGGCACAGACCCCAAGAGGTGGTTTGTATTAACCATCAAGAGGTCTGTGCCATCTGCTCTGAAACCACTGTAAAAAAAATCTTGCCGAAGTTCGGCAGTTCAAGTTCAGAGTGAAGAAAGCCTTTTTTTCAGGTCCGGGCAGTATGCATTGAGGTTTGGAAGAACAATTATCCGAACCTACTAAAGAATCTAAAGAATCATCAGGTTCAGAATCAGGCACCTTTGTAAACACTCCCGAATCTGCTACCAGCTCCATCCCAGATGAGCCTGACTTTCATCAAGAGGATTTCCAAAGGCGTCAGTGCATGTTTGGACACAGCTCTGGAGATCAAGAGGGAAAATATCACCATCCTCAGACGCAAACTCGGTCACGCGTTTGACGCGAGCGCATGCGAGCCAGGTGGTCGGGTGGTCTGACTGCCGCTTTTGCAAATTTTGGTAAAGCTCTTCTGCGCTTCTTGACAAAACGAAGACGCAACAAAACAAAAAGCGAATGAAAGATAGAGAATGAGTTAAAACACTCGTTTTGAACAAAATCTTGGTACTTTCTCTTCACCACCAAATGGCACTTCCTTTTCTCTCCAAGACTCAAAAAGATCGTTGAGGTGATCACCTTGAGAGATCTCTCTTTTTGGCTCACGCTTAAGATTCATCGTGGATCACGCGTTTCCAAGATATCCATAAATATACATAAATACACACAATAACTAATATTTGTATATCCATTACGTATAAAGGGCTTTCAGTGTTTCGATAGAAATCAATGAGTCCATGTGGACCTCTTTTCACTTGAAGCCAGACACAAAACGCGATTGATCTTGACTGTTTCTTGCAGATTGGCAAATCAGCAATTGGAAACATCTGACATCAAGTTTGCGGGTCTGTCCGTTACTAGCACATCAATGTAAGTCACACATGCACTCAGTCACACAAAATGTGCACACATGCATTAAACACTTGACTTGATAGTTTTGGGAAAGAATGCTTGTGCCAACCAATGTCACAACGCCTGATCTTGTTGCTCTTGGTGGCTACTGCGCAAATACAGGTACAATTTGAGGCAAAAGAATGCATGGTTTCACCAAGTCCTTTTTGAACATTCCAGGACCAACAACACAACCATATGCCAACATGATGGTCAAAAGGTAGGCAGGAAACGACAGTCAACTTATGTCAACTTACTTTCAATGACGTCGGTCAGTCTTGGTGCCCTTTGGCTCTGGGTCAAAACTCCATTCGCCATCTAGGCAGAAGTGCCTGGTCAGACTGCCGGCCACACAACAGCAGGCTTGCGACGATTCTGTGTATCTTCAGCAAAGTGTCTAACGATTCACAAGGCGTGGCTGACACACAACCTCCAGCCAAGGTGCAATCATGTTCATCCCAGCTTCGAGCTGTATTTGGTAGGTGAAGTCGAATAGGACTACAGCTGCACCGTACTCGATCCTGACCCCAGTCAGTCAATGCTCAAGTAGAGCACAACAGGGGACATACTCGCGCACATGTTTCGCACACATGCATGCAGTCTGTAACTTGAACGTGGATTCACTCTGGCTGAACCCTCCGTGTTTAGAAATGGTTTTCTACCTCGTTTAGACTGAACCTCCGAGTTCGGCGAATTCGTGCCTCATGCTGCGATCTGGTAAACTGGGACCACGACTTTGCCAGAGAACCTGCCGAAACGTCCAAGCGCTAAGCACTAGGCAAACGTCGGCTTGCTGGGGGTTCATGTGTTTCGTGTGATATGCCTCAAACTCTTTGGCTGTAATTAGGTGTAGTGGTTGGGTTTTCTTTTGATCCCCTTATTTGGGGGGTCAATACGATCCTTGTCTGATGCTTGGAAAATCAACAGACGAAGAAGAAAACGAGATGAACTGGTGCCTTCGAGAAGGCAAAGTGAATGAGCACAGGCCGCGTGCGAAAAAGCAAGGACTCAAATCGAACAAAAAAAAGGTCCACAGTCCACCTCCAACTAGTTCTGGGGATTGGAATATAATAGATGTAAATAGTTCATTGCAGTACTATCATGTGCTCAAAAGGTACCTGCACGTTGCAGACTTTCACGGACGTTCCACTCTGCAAATGTTGCGTAGGCCCCTGAACAAACTAGGTAGCGGCGTCATTAATGACCCCGCTGTTTTTTAGTATTCCAAACATGAAAACTCCACGAAAACGATGTTTTTAAAGGTTTGCTGTTATTTGCAGGAGAATGAACAATTTTGTCGGAATTCCATTGTGTAAATGATTGTACAATGTTTCGGTCCGAAAAACAAAATTGGTCACCAACATAAATTGCTGCAGAGCTATATGCAACACTTCAAGAAGCAGCGGATCAGCGGTGGAACTTTCACTCCAGGTTTTCAACAAGCTATCAAGATACCACGGGTCTACCTCAAACCATGATTGCAATGATTTGGGGAGCTGATCCACCCCTGTCCACCCCCTAACTTCAACAACACAACGAAAGGCAAAGCTAAAGCGGAAACACAGGAAATTACGCCATACGAGCAACAAAACTGCGTCCGGATCAACGACGAAAAAACACATCTCAGTGAGTTGTGTTGACCCAAAACGGTCCAGCCACCAAATATCCCAGCACTCCATGTAAGGAATATTTGCCTACATTGACTCCTGAAACCATTCCAATGTAGGTCAATATGCCATACATGGAGTGTTTGGGAAATGTTAAGGATTGGCCAAAAGGTTTGAAATGGCACGCTGGATGGGCGTTGATCATGTGGGATCCCAGACCACCCTTGCTGTATGCTTATCCACGCATGGCCATAGAAGACTGATAAAATCTAAGGTTAGGTTTGAAAAAAAAAACAGACGGGTTTGAAACACGCATGCGTGCAAGAAAACATGTGTGCGCAACACAGCACGCTTCGTGTATACATATATTGGTGTGCAGAGCGTAGACAAGTTTCCTTTGTACGGGTGTGCAATTTGAACCGAACGTTAACATCCCAACCCCACCCCACCCCACCCCCCCCACATGCTATGATGTGCATGACGAACACGAATGTCAAAAAGACCTGTAAATACCACGCGAAACTACAAAGTGCCGTAAATACCGCACGAAATCGTGTGCAAAGCCTCAAAAGCAGCGGGGTCGTGAATGACGCCGCCAGCACAAACTATGACCGTGTGAAAACACGACGTATCAATGATTCTCGGTTGGTTTGTTTCAGCGTTCCATGTCTTCCATTGCGGGACTGTTTCAGCGTTCCTGGCTTTTGTTGGTTGTCTGGGGGTCGAAACTGGACAGTTTGGTGGCTTCCCACAGTGAACGAAGAGATTCATAGATGGAATTGATCAATGAAAGACTTCGAACTTTAAAAAGAAAACACCCAGATATACCCAAATCAAATTATCAAAGTCAAAATGTTTCAATCAAAACATCCAAACCGGTCTGTCGATGAGCACTGAGCACTGTGCGGTCAACCAATGGGAACGTCGGAGCAACGGACCGGTGTCAAGAGCAACGGACCATGTGGAATACACTCTATGTAAAAGAACCAAACAACGAAGTGGAGAAAACATTCAGAGAAGTGGAGAGAAAACTCACAGAGAAGTGGAGAACACCGAAACCAAACTTGAGGGCTGTGACAACTCTTCCATGCAGGTTCCGCTGCAAAACGCCGCTGCGAACGCCGTGGAGAACTCCCAAAGAAAGAGGCCTCTGTGCCATTCAGGAAAGAATAAGGCTTGTAGGACGTGCGCTCATAGAATGCCTTCCAAGGTTGACACGTCTTCCATCGACGCCGCACCGTCTTCACGTATGCAGCCAAACGTCGTCGATACAAATCCTTTAAAACCCTTTTTAGACGTATTATTACCATCTATTGAATCTAGCTCAAATCCAATGCAGTGTCTTCTCTTTTTGCGCCACACGCACACCTTTTCCACATGTACTTCACTTTCTTTGACTCTACACCCCCCCGAAACGAAGAAAACGAACAAAGCTCGTCTGTCCACCGTCTTCGCCAGTCGGAACGTGGCCTCCTACCGCCCCCTCGAGCTCGCGTGCGTGACGTCTCGCGTCGGTGGACGTTTGGCCAAGCGTCTCGAAACTCCGTCAAGACCTCGTTGATGACCAGCAGTTCTTCTCCCTCCTGTTGATGACGGAGAGAGACATATATGACGATAGTTGCTTCTCCGCGGTGAACAAATAAGACGGCGAAGAATTATGATCCATTCAATTATATTCAATTCTTCAATTGTTTTGAGAAATGTCACTCATTATGACTCACGACACAGATCTGTCAGTCAGTTCTTGGTGTGCTTTTCTGATGTGGGCCAGGGGGTCTCCCTATTTCAACATCCACTAGAATTCTTGTACATTTGACCGTCAAGATCGTCAAGCGCTGAACAAACGTGGGAAGGACTTCAGAAAGGTCCTTTCCCGTGACCTGCCTCCAGCATATTTTGAAGGTGCGCAGTCCACATCTGGATAGACAAGTCCTGCTGGACTCGTGGCCCGTAGCGCGTGCCGGATTGGATGTGATCGGTGCGCTTCTTCGACAAATCCATGATGTCTTCTCACCGGACTCTGCACAGCATTTTTTACTAGCGATGCCCTTGGCTCCGTTCGTAGCGTCCGATCGCTCCTAGTAGTACGGCCAGGAGCCCCTAGTAGCGTCCTTCCTCCTAATTAGTAGCGATGCCAGGAGCGCCCAGTAGCTTCTTGAGAAAGGTACTTTGACCTAGTGGTCTGGTACGCCATTGCTCTTAGCAAAGCCAACGCCATGCTACGCCCGTTGCTCTCACACAAAACGAGATCAAAATGGCTTCTTAGATTTGACATCACCACATCGGAAGTGCTTGCATGGCTCCTGAGAAGGCATTGCAAGGGATCCAGGTAAAGGCAGCACCTGCCAATTCTCTGGAGAGTATGTGGCTTCCAAGAAAAGCACATGTTATCATATTTATCCATTGTTCTCCTACAGCCACCGATGCAAGAGCATAAGCTGACACCAAACTCCAAAGCGCACAACATGTGACAAGCATGCAGACTGTGTGTCTTACCAACAGAATGATATAATGATGGATTGGTTGGTTCCTCAGCTTGACATCCTCAAGTACTCCTGGATTCCTGGGCACAACAAATGCTTCGTACTTCAAACCCATGTTCCGCCACTTCTAGACCAAAACAAGAAACCTGACGCGGAAGAACAAAGAACTGGCAAAACTGCGCCCAATCCTGGAGTGCCTGTAATTAGGAGTAGTCATCAGAGTCCTACCTTCAAGGTACCACCCATGTCCCCACCTGGACTGAGAAAATGATGAGGCATGCCACGATGGACGACACTCGGCTGATGAGCTTTGAGCTGATCACCTTCCACAGGGGGCGGTCGAGACCCTCCTACCGTCTGTCGCCCGTGAGGCTCGCGAGGCGTTCGAGGCCCAGTTGGTTATGTGGATGTGGGCGGTGGTGGCGGTGGTGGTGGTGACACCCAGTCTAAGTGATCTTGAACCGAGCAGGAGCAAAGGAAGCAAAAGGAGTCTGGTTCAAAGTGAAAACAATGGCATGTGGACATATATCTGACTATAACCTCTTCAATGGTCTTGCAAAACTAGGGATTGACCGAATTCCTCCATCGCTCCATCCAAGGTGATCGGCGGCGGTGGGCTCCGCCAGAAACACTCGGCGTGCCGAGGTCACATCTTGCTCCATGGCGAGGTGGTCTAAGAGCCTTTGGTCTCCGAGAGCTCAATGTACGTTGGTATATAATAGCAGCGTTCTGGTCATTTGCCTTTCCTTGTAAGAGGAAAAAAAGGACAGACGCAAAATGTACTCCACCACAATACATGTTCCACCAAGCCTACTTGGTCATTACTTCCCCGAAGGCATCGGGAGGCTCAAGGTTTCGTGGGCGTTTCTTCCTCCCATCGCGTTTCGCAGTTGGCCTTGGCAGTGCTGCCATCATCCTTAGGAACGCCAGCTGGTAATACCATCTGTGATGAGGTCTCGTCGAGACGAGAAATGAACAGCTGAGAACATGCGCTCTCCAAATTGGCTGCGTTTTACAGCTATACTTCAGTTGATGTCACACAGCTAGACCTGCTCAGAAAAGGATGTCTGAACAAATCCCCGTACAAGGAATGCCCGCTTGTTGAGTTTTGAGACTTGCAATGTAGGCTTCACTACATGCTCAACAACTACTTGACCCGAGAGTAACCTGTATCTAAGCACCTCTCAAATGGTGACAATGCCTGCATCGAACAGACAGGAACAAAAATGGCTGGAGACCGTGGATGATGGTTGATGAACGAAGTACTGCACTACCTGTGTTCCATTAGATATCCACAGTGTATCCATAGTGGTACAGGAATTTGTCAACAGCAAGAAAAATGAGTGACCGTCGACACAGCTTGCCGAGCTGGTGAAATCCAACCTCCCTTTGATATTGGATCTTTAGGTCTCCAAAGGTTCTAACCATGGTTCTTTCATCCCTGCCTGAAGACCAAACATGCTTTTCTCGGCCAAAGACATACGCCGCTCGTTGCCGTTCACGTCTCTCCCGGGTGTGTTCCGTTCCGGGAGCTGAGCCGTTGAGCCGAGGGGCGGCACGCTTCCGGTTTCGCAGAAATGGAAGGAATCTCATCCTTGGAATGGCGCCAGTCTACCGAAGTCTTCACAAGTGAACGATGGGCGTAAACCTGTCTCCGGACGCGGTGAACAAGCGTGCAGCTCCGCTCCATCCAAGGATGGAGGTGCCTTTCACTCTCGCCATGGAACATCGCACATCATCGCCTAATAGTTGTTGGATGTTGTTAAGCACGATAGAGGAATAAACAGAAAGAGTCCTGAAAATTCTGACCTAAATGTTTGACTCGGGTGTCCTGAAGACTATCCTCTCCTCCAGCCCAACGCTGGAGCGACCAATTTTGAGAAACACTGACACCAAAAAGCACCGGTAATGTCAAGACCGGATTAATAACCCCCCCACATGGTAGGTCAACAAGGTCAAGAACAATGGAAAGAACCCTCCTGGTCAAAGGACCTCTCTCCGAATTGTCAAACGATCCTACTCGAACATGGATGGTCTGAGCTAGCGGCATGACTGGCGCCCCTCATGAAGCCGCTAGACCAAACCATTCCACACCGCACCGGACCCAACCTGACTGGTGCTTAGTAAAGAATGTGGATCCTATGGTATCTATAGTGAGGGGTCATGCTCTCATTCCCTACTAAGCACCAGTCAGCAACAAACATAGGAAAATCCATGGGAAATCCTCAAGATCCTCCGACCTCCCCAGAGACCAGCTCGCTCAGCTCGCTCAGCTGCTGCCAGGTGTCAACTTCACGAGGCGCGTGAGACGCCCCGCGCGCGCGCCGATCTTGGAGGCGCGGGTGGCGCGCATCACCACGGAGTTCTGGGTTAAGCTGTTCCTCGGGACCGAGCTTCGGCCGGCGACGCAGTCGGAGGATGCCACGGTGGACGTTGGGGAGTGAGGGAGGTGACCGGTAGAC
Organism: Durusdinium trenchii; assembly: GCA_963970005.1. NCBI lineage: Eukaryota > Dinophyceae > Suessiales > Symbiodiniaceae > Durusdinium > Durusdinium trenchii. Next base: position 268,594 of record CAXAMN010008080.1, read on the forward strand.
GAGGAGCGCCGAGAGACTGCATTGCATATAGTGAGACTGCGACCGGTGACCGGTGCTTCATTGGCAAATAGTCGCCCTCCCAATACCAAATTCAAACTTGAACTGAATTGCTTCCAACTGTACACCCACTGTGTTGCGCTTGGAAATTGACATGCAGCCTTCATCAGGAAAGAGGCAAACAAAAAAGTTGGACACCAACGCACTCGAGCTCGCGTCATTTGTGTTTGGCTCTGATCAAATGGTGTTCTACGCCTCGCCAAGTCTCTGTTGCATCTGCGTCTTCACTGCTGAAAACTCTACGATGAGGGACAAGGTGCCAATGATGTCCATGAGGCAGAAAAAGGATAAACTTGGAGAACTCTGGCACTGCACTGTGAGATTCTTTGTTTCATCATGACTGTCACACACACACACACACAGAAAAAAACAGCTGACATCAAGATGTCTATGAGTTTTGCATGGGTTTGGGCATGTATCCTGGTTTAGCAGGTCTGTGAATTGACTGATAGTAGGAAGGGTCTCCAAACAAGACAACATCAGGCTACTTCAAGCAATCCAAGTCGCATGTACGCCTTTCCAATGCCAATCACCTGCAACGAAGAAGCAAGAAATTGCACGTGTGGCAGAACAGTGGATGGGTGCTTGCTGTGCATAATGCTGCGTGTTGGCAGACTCGTATAGATGGACTAACAGGCATGTTGTTTGAAATGCTAATCCAAAAAATTTACAGGATGCGGACGCTCCAGAAAACATGTAAAAGCAACAAAACACCTCTGAGTTGCATAGAACCATTCAGCCCACACTGTCAACCTGTGAATGCGTGCCACTTTCTAAATCAAGTTGTAGGAGCAGGATCAACGTATTCGAATAATACGGACAGCAGACCAGTGGACAACGTCTCATGTAGCAACTGTGATGAGCCAAATCCTACGTTTACTGAGATATATGGTTTATTCTCTGAGTTCGGTTATACACCAGAACTGTCCTATCATATGACATGTTTGGATACTGCTCTGCCCGCAAAGCACACAAGGATTAGGTTGCCTCAACAAAAACAAAAGGATGGAAAAGGATGATGAACCTGTTTGTTACAAGCAAACTCTTGAATAAGCACGCCCCAATCACGTTGCACCGTTCAGCACGCCCTAGTTATTTTAGAATGACACTCG
>CAXAMN010008091.1:0-15946 GCA_963970005.1 Durusdinium trenchii
CGGGGGTCCTCTCGCCCCGAGTAGACGCTGGCGTGACGTCTATCTTTCCGAACCTTCTAAGGGGGTCATCGCCTGTTTGTGCCATGTCACCTAGTTGTGCCATGTGTTTGTTTCTCTTCATTGCCTTGTACCACTTGTTTCTCTTGGTCACCTAGACACAGTTGGGCCCATCAATTCCAAGTTGGGTCCCACCTGCTGGAACAGCGCGTGAATGCGAAACACCCAGGGAATTCCTGAATTGTGCGCCACGTTTCTTTGCGCCACGAGCGATGGATCTATCATGATCTATCCACGTATGGCAGGCGCTAACATGATCGATTCTACAACATGCCCTTTGGTTTGTTTTACAACTACAACATTAACATGCTCCAATCATCCCGCTGTCCATCCTAATTGCCTCTCTTGGACTCGTCGACGCCGCAACCCATCACTGAGGCCGAGCGACCTGCTCCAACCTGAGGGCTGCGAACGGGAGGCTGAGCAGGTGAAGGCGAACCCATACCCCCCCAACTACTGATCTAGAATGGGAGGGTCACAGCACTGGAGTTGGTATTCTTTTTAATTGTTGTTTCAGGATTCTTCATGAAAGGAGTTGATACGCATGCGTCTCACGCATACAGCCGCATAGCTAGGGTGGGGCCTACAAGCTATTTCTGGGGGTCCCGGCTTGATCCTGCATGAGCTTCACAAGGTATACTGAGACTGAAAGCTGCACATCTGAAGCTTTGACGGAGAACGGGGCGGTGAACAGGGGGCTGACCGAATCCGACCAGGCCTTTTGTGCGATGCAGAAGCTGAACGCCGTGGTGGCCAGTCGACAAATCCCAGCCACCGGCTTTGCCTTCGACTTTGGGAATCGTCTCATTAGGCTGAAATCACCGAGTGAACAGATCTGTGTGGCCTTGTTTTTTTGGCGGTGTGCGAAACGAGTCCGCTGGTTCGTTGCGGAGTTGTCTTCATGTTTTTTGGCCATGTTTTTGGCCCATTTTTTGGGTACTGCAAGATGCTGAAGGTGAGAATGTCGAAACACCAGCAGTCAAGCGTTGCAAGATACAAGGATCTGGCCATGGGAGAAAAAGACCTAACCCCCCCCGAAAGCCACAGCATACAAGAGGTGCGCCTGCTGGTACTCCCCCTTTTGAGCAGATGGATTCACCAAAGTCCCAGCAAGGAACCACGTAGCATCCCTCCATCAACGGACCTTCAACCGCACCAGGGTGTGCTCCTGCGTGAATTACTGCGACCTTCGAAGGGGAAACCTGGCGGCCATCTTGTACGTTGTCCAGCAAGACGAAAGTAGCGCTGTGACTATACGGCCCAAAGTTTTGGCAGCCTATCCAGATCGGAAGGACTTCTTGAGTGGTCGTGCCTTGGCAAGCATGTTTCAACCTAATTACATATATATATATATATCGAAAGGATTTCAAATCCTGTCACTTTTGCTGTGACAGTAAGACGAACCTGGTTGATGGATGCTCATCCATCCTCCGCATCCGCATCCACGAAGCACCAAACACTGATCCATGATGATCCATGTCCGGAATCCTTTTTTCCAATGATTTCCCGACGTTTGCTCAGAACATCTCAAAACACCCTTCAAAAACCGCTCACGACCGTCTCTCCACCAGACACCACCGGTCCGCTGACGCCGCGCCAGTGATCGCAGGCCCGCTCCTGCCGACGCCCAGCCGGGCACCGGTGAACCTCCGGTGGCCCCGGCAGTCACGCGCGCCCACGCCGGGGCGTTTGCGAGACCCGCAGGTGTGGACGGGGCCACCCGGGAAGAAGTAGCATGAAGTATAGCTTCAAACCAACACGAACTTGGGAGAAATGTAGGGGTTCTTGGCAGGTTTATCATGGTTTTATGGTCTATTTTCATATGGGGAAGAAGCACAAGTTGGCCTTTCCGAAAGGATGCGAGAGGACCGGGCCCCGGCAGGCAGATGAAACCGGGCACCCCGTCACCTCCATCCGCCTGCTGGAAGATCAAGCCACCGCAGCAGTCGAGGACAGAACCCAAAGGAAGATCTGCAGGTCACGCGAGGGAATGCTTCGAACCCAATTGGACCCGTCAGACTGCCTCCTCTATGGGCCAAGGAGGAGAGATCTTTGTCCTCCAAAAGGGTGCCATAAGAAATCCACAAGAAACCTGTTCATGCTGCCATGCTAAGCTGTCAACTAGCCTGAAAGCATTCCACAAGACATGGGTCCATGGGTGGCAAACCACCTGAAAACTGCGCCAGCTGGGCCTGCGCGCGCCGATCCCCCCGTCCATCCATCGATGTGGAGTCAACTCCGATGGCAGGACGAGACCGTACACTTTCCGGTCTTGTCTTTCGCCAAAGCTTCCCCGCAAGGCACCTTTCGTCATTACAAGGGAGCGGGGATGATTCTGGCAATTCGGTTCTATAGAAAATCGCTTTTTCAGTTTCAGTTGCTAAGTCCCTGGGTAGAATCATATATGTTGTGTTTCACAGGAGACGACCAAACATGACCAAACGCAAGGACTGTTCCAGATGTGGGTGATATTTGTATTGGTGTTTATTTGGAGCTTGATGTCGTGCTAAAATATTCCATGGGTAGGTTAGCTCTGGAAGACTGACTGATCGTGTTGGAAGGTTCTTGTTGAGGGCTGCACCTGGGTCGCACCAACCAACCCGGTCCGGGCCCACTATGGGCACTCTGTCTAATCGTTTTTTTCCGAACCTGGTGAGGTTGGATGGTTTCCATCCCTTTGTTCTTCTTTCTTCAGGTACCCCAACACTGTGACGGGGAAACATTGGCTGGCAGAGTAGGACGTTGAACCCCCGTAGGTCAACGACCCCCCGCATATGTCAAGATTCCAGTCCTGTCTGGAGATCGGGAGCGTCTGGAGCATGTCTAACCCAGAGGCCGGAACTCACCCCAGACCTGCCCAGTAGTCTATTCTGTTCATTTTCCTGTGGTCAACCAAGTTCCCCCTAGCTTTGACCCATTGCCATTGCCATTTCTGCATATAGTTCGGTATTTTGTCAGGTCGCAAGCAGTCTCCATTCTTCGCACCCAGAAACACAGTCGAAAGAGTCGTTCGTGTCATCTCTTGTGTGAGGTTGAGCGTTGGAAGCGTTCGGCGCCTTGATCAGCCAAAGGGTGCTGACATCCAATTCAATTGCGAGATGAATTGAGCAATTGATTGTTGCAAGGACCAAAAAGGGCTGTATCTTGCGGTTGGGGACCGTCCGTGCTGGAGAAGGGCAGAATTGTGGGAGAATTGCGGATTTAATTCCTAGACTTCGTCCATGACTGTATTTTTTCTTTGGCTGCTGTGTGTAGTCGCAATTTCGCCAGGATGTACTTGGAGAACTTCAGAACCGACACCCCCAAATACTGGCTTTTGCCACAGATCTCACGTTGGAACCGAATCAAATAGCTGCCAACCACGCCATGTGCAGTTTCCACCTCTTGGTACCTCGTCACAGCACATTGCGGGAGCTTTGCCAAGGCAAGTGCTGCAGACGTTGCTCATCATGTACCGCTGCAGCAATCGAGTACTGGCGGAGCCGGAGGAACCGGAAAACCTCGCTGCTGAACAACGAGGGGTTCGTTTCCTTTTTCCCTTTTTTTTTTTAATTTTGAAACGATTGAGCTCAATGGGAAGCAATTCATCAAAACGCATCTTTGTCATTTTCTAGCCTTGGTTTCTGGGTTGGATGTTTGTTTTGACATCAAGACCTATATACAGCTCTAGGCAGGATCCTCACAGAGGGGCCTGAATTTTGAATGTTGACGTTGCCAGAAGCCACCAGAGAAATCTTGAACCTCGAACACCTCCCAAAAGATACCTGCAGAATCATCAGAAATCTAGGAAGAGTCGAGCTCCAGCAAGTTCTGAGTCAAACGCGATGAAGTGCACAATGACAAATTGCCCGGTATAATTAGCTAGACCTATGTAATATAGGAACCCACACAGATTTTGAACTTTGCACCCATGGAGTTTCGAGCACACAACTCACTTCAGGAGAACTTCGTTCTCCGCGTGGAAAGGCTCCTAGCAAACAACTCAGTGAGGTGGGGTGCGGTTCCGCGCAACACGCGCAGCTCCCTGAAGGACATGGGGACAAGAAGCTCAACCAATACGATCCATGTCGGGAGCAGCCAATTAGAACAGTCTGGAGTACATTCAGAGCAAGAATTCCGTCAAATACAGTGTTTACATCTTTTTTTACCGATGCAATGACATCGACGGCATCGCGATGATGGGGCCGGGTTTCTTGGCTTCTCACCACGCGAGTCTCAAGGGATTGTCTCGCCAGGTACATTCTGCCCTGGCCTCGGATGGTTTGGAGCGGAGTGCGAGAGTAAAGGCAGGGGTGACACCATCGGTGTCTTGGCAAGCTGGATCGACATGTAAAGACACATGAATCATGAAAATCATAAGGACAGAAAAGTGTAGCAGCTCGTATAACGTCGAAGTTCACGTACCACGGTTACCACTGATGCCTTTGGTTTTTAAGGCAGCAGCAGCAGATGACCAAGCAACCCGAGGCTCTGAAAGCTTGGCCCATCGCGGTGAATAGACACGAATGGACACACACACACACACACCGAAGGCGGACACACGCGTCGTTTCCAATGCTAGCTAGATGTTTGTCCAGGGCGCGGGCGTCATGGAGAGTATGCTTTACGCTGATGCTCGGAGAGGCACAGATGGCGCTGATTGTTTGGTGAATTCTCCACGCCAGCAACATGCATCAGGTTTCGGATCTGATTGAGGGTCCAAGCCCAATGCCAGCCTCCGATTGGCATCGTTCAAGGGTGAACACCTCTGTGGGGTTCGAGCTGAACGAGCTGAACGAGCACCCAAAGATCTTTTTTTTTTTAATCAAGTTGTTGATTGCATATTCTATATGTTGCACAACTCTTTGCAAGCACATATATACGTTCATTGTAGTTCTCCATGTTTGTGGGGGTCTTCAGGATCGCGTTTTGCTCCAGGTCGAGCAAGTCAGCTGGAGGGCCAGGCGCTAGACCAGCAGAGTTGGCCAGGAAATGACCATCGTTGCTGGGGTGGGCGCTGAGCCCGAATCTTTAAGATCTGTAACTCTTAGCCCAGAACTTCAGAAGATTCTTCTCCGATTTCTTTCTGCCCCAAAGCACTCCCACCCAAAACCTCGCCCAACACACCGGGTGTCGTGTTTTCTTTGCGCCAGGATGCAGACCATGGGCTTGGCATCCGCCCAGGCAGGGCGCGTGGACAGTCCCTTTTCAAACGCCGAGCTCGCAACGCACTTTCCTCGTCTTGGAGGCTCTAAAGTCCTCCTTTTTGAGGCTCCAAAGTCAGAAACTGACCGATTGTGTTCGAGAACCGGACCTCGGATTCATCCGCATTCCCGAAATTGCAGACTGAGTGAATCGCTTGAAAATGGAGGTTAATGAGTTTATGTTGTTTTTTTGAATAACTCACCATTTGAGGCGAGTTTACCTTTTGAGGCAGTCTCTTTTTCGTCCCTCTTGGCAGCTAGGTGTGTCCATGTCGGAAGTCTCGGACAAGCGAAGTGACACCTCCGAAAAGAGGCGGATTGCAATGGGTTTAGGGTGTAGGGGCAGGAATCAACAGCACAATATGAAGATGTTACATGTGGTCACCATGTTGTCACCTAAATCACTAAATCCAGAAGATTCCTGAGGAGATCTTGCACATCTTCAAACTTTACTAGCAAGAAGCGCACCGAGCGCACCGTTGTCCAGTAAGCAATCAAGGGTGGCCACATCGGGTACATCGGGTCTTCCCGTCCAGGTTGGACGAAACGCGGCGCGTCCTCAAAGCTCCCTTCTTCAAGTCGTGGGAGGACCGGGGGTCGACCGATGCTGCGCAGATGGTGCCTCAAGGCACTTTTTGGGGGATGGATTCCTTCCTTTGTGGATTGGAAAAGATGGTTCAATTCTGAGGATTTCATGGACTTTGACAACAACTACAAGCACAAGAATCTTGGACAGTCAGCGAATTGCGTGATGTTGCGTGATGTTTAGAGGCTAAGTTTATCTAAGACACATGGCTTTCATGGCTTTGAGGCTTTAGGTTGAAGACTCATGACGCAGCTACTGAGGATTCCAATCACTCAAAGCGAGCTTGGGTCTCGGACGAGCCCCCTTTGACAGATCCATGAGCGGCCTTTGCTCTTCAATCAGTTGTGGTCGGAAGGAATGCCGAGATGAATTGGGTAATTGGCTTCTGACTATGACCACATGAGGATTCTGCTTTGGCCAGATATTTTGTGGAGAACTAAGTACTATATATAATTACACCTTTTCTATCGCTTTCCATTTGTCCTGCCCCCACCGAACATGCTAAGTTTCATGCTGCTGCTCGAAAAGGAGTCGCAGAATATGCAAGGCAGGCAATGTTTGCTGCAAACTCCAGTCTATGCTCACTGGTGATGAGCACTTGTAGATGCATTACTGGCATGGGTCTATTGCATACTACGCCGCTGCCGGCAGGTTGGGACATGTGTGTTGACCGCAAGGAAATCAAGGTTGCAAAGGCCGGTGATGGAAGCGGGTCTTCTTCATCCAGCTGTTTTATGCAATTCTTCTGGTGGGAGTTTTCAGCCCAAGAGGACAGAAAGGGCAAGCTTGCTCTCAACCAGACTCACCGACCAGAGATGCGTTTGTGAGAGTTCCTCAAATGAAAAAATAAGCAAGAACCTTTTTTGACCTTTTCTGTGATAGCTCGCATGCCTGCCTCAAAAGGTTCAGAAGAGGCAACACCACTGGCCTTGAGCATTTCGTTCTTTTTTTCCTTCTTTCCGGCGCGGCAGACGTGTTCTGCCCGTTTGGCTTGAACACGACGTGCCAACACCACTCTCGCCAGACCATCCAGACGGATGGCTCGGGCTGCCTCTTCTTGAGGGCACAGAGCCTTAGAGCGACAAGTCAGCGGAGACAAGTCAGCGGATCAGCACCGGCCATCACCGACCACTGTCGCTGTGTGTAACTTTTAAATCTAACTATTTTTTTTCGTTTGTTGGCTGGTTTCTGGGCTCTAGCCTAGCCAACTACTCCGGTCAGGAAGAGAATCATTGGTGTCTTGAGCACTATCCTTTTCAGAACGCACGACCAACCAATGATGTGACCAGAATCTAGTGTCACTCTCGGAAGGGTCGACTCGAGGCTTGGTCCACTCTGCCAGATGCCGAGCTGCCAGTGGTCTTCCACATGTTCCACCGATGTGAGAAGCGCATGCAGTGCCTTGGGCGGCAAGGGGGGGGGTTTCGGACGGGCCCCCAGCGGTTGATCCATCGCCCACGAACTGATCCACGAAGAAACAGAGGACTTCCGCCCCGCCGCGAGGTGGGACAAGTCGTTCTTTGAGATGAAGGTCGTCGATGAGATCGAGGCGCCTTATGAAGACGCCGACGAGATGGTTCGGGGTTCCAGATGTTCAAACACACCCGACAGCACACGAAAAACCGTTCACTTTGCAGCACCGTCGCGCGCGCGAGGTCGCTGGTTCCGAAACAGCCAAAAGCATCGGAGACATTCCGAAGCCCCCAGACCAAGCATTCTGGTGTTTTTGTTTCTCTCTTGTTTTGTGTTCAGAAGGGGGATCATTCATCTATGCTTATATCGCCAGAGCGGCCAGAGCAACTTCCGACCCATCCTTCCACAGCTGCGGGGGATGGTCCCTTACCTGACCGGACTTCCATAGCCCCGACCACCCGCGTCGCGGTCGGGACGAAGACCAGACCACCGGGGCCGGACCCGACGTGTGGTCGACGCGAGGGTTCTGACATCCTCTACAGCGTCCTGCGAGTTCCGGCGGTCGTGGCCACCCAGTCTGAACACACGGTGGAACGCGCGGTGGAACCGGAGGCCGTGGCCACCGCGAATGGCCACGGCCGTTCGGTGGTGGGGGCCAAGCCTTAGAATCCAGAAGCCACTGGTGATGGACAAGAAAGATTCGAACAGCAACCACAGCAATCATAGGAGACTCATGTATAGCATTGTATAGCTCTTAAATGATGGGGTAAGCCATTGATGGCAAACCCAAAAATGAAGCAATATGAAGCAATATATTGTATCTTTCCTTCCACAGTACTTGGGGAATTGAACTGAGATGTGCCGCTCTCCTTGCCTCAGTCCGCGTTGAATCATGAATCCATCCTCACCAACCACCAGCGTGTGGAGTTCTTCGATCCACACGCCCCTTCACCGCGCCCGAACCGCGCCCAGTGCTCCTCTCGCGACTACGTCCAGTACCGCAGGACAAAGGTTTTGGAGGACGCAGCGGTTGAGCGGTTGAGCGAGCGACGGAGCGACGGGTCAGTGGAACGTGACCGCTGAGTGACCGTTGGCCACACTTAGAGACATAGAATGATATAGACATTTATAAGGTGCAACTTTTTCAGCTGTTTTCTGTGTTGTTTGGCGAGTGAAAAAGCAAAAACGTGGAGAGCTTCATCAGCAGTTAGTTGAGAACTGTTGAGAACACTTCCTGCACACGTTTCTATCACACTGCAGCTGACTGCAGCTGACTGCAGGCGTTCATCCATTTGAGTCCAAGTCCCCAACCGCCTCAGGATGGCACGATCCTCATCAGCCTCCGATCGGCTAACCATCCGGAGCTGCCAGAGACCAGCAAGCCACGGGGCCAAGTAGAAGTCGGCGGCATGTGGAGAGGCTATTGCTATGAGCAACTGCCAAAACCTCTGAAGGCAGCATCACTACTGTGGAGATCTGTGGAGACTAAGTAATGTAAAATGAGGGAAACCTTCAGGAACGAGAAGGTTCACAAGAAACACGATAAGGTTTTAGTACAGGTATTTTAGGTGTGTCCAAACCCTCAGGAACGACAAGGTTCACCCAAAAAACGTCAACGTTGGGAAGAGTGCGCACTTCAACACAACAGGTTTTGCACGTTGCTCATATGTTGCAATGGGAAAAAATCATCGAGTCATTGACATTGACTCTTATTCAATCTAACAAAATAGTGCTGTGGCGCCATGATGTCATATGATGTCATAACATCAGTTGCTTGCAACAATTTTTTAATGTTCGCTGGTGCCTTTTCATGCACTCACCCTATCGATATGATCAAGGGTCTGCTGTGGCCAAATCGTGAGGCACGTCCGTGCCGAGTCATTTACCTCTGGCTACGTCATGCGACGCTATGATGATGGGCACCGGACTCAAAAAAAAAAGCATCTACATAATTGTTTGTTTAAAGAACAGAGTCACTGCTTTCATCTGCTTTCAGACAAGGAACATACATGAACGTACCATCCCTCGACCAGCCCTCGTCTCTAAGGAACGAGAAAGGCACAAAGGTCTTCTTGATGACTTGCACTGACGTCAAGGAGCGGAATTGTCAGCTTACGATGCTTGTGTTTTTTTTCTTCAACTAAAGTCTATATATATCCATTTGACTGGCTGATGCCTGAGGGCATCATCCCCAAGTGGATCATCAACTTTGTGGCACCTCGCAAGCCCGGCGAGTGGATCGACTGCCTGAAGCGTGTCACTTGGATGGGAGAGGATGGGAGGGTGAAAAAGAGCGAAGGATGGAAGGGGCGTCTATCTCGACTGTCTCATCAAGACTTGATTCTGGGTGATGGTTTCAGGTTAGATATTGAATACTTTACTTGGGATGATCGAATCCAGTGAAAAAACTTTCAAATCAGTTGAAGTCATCAACCAGGGCAAGTGTGAAAACATGTCTTCGCGAAGTGGGAGAACCTGAGATGTTGGGGGAACTCCGGAGTTGCATGGGGTAGTTATTCTTCCGCAACTGGCAGGGCACCATTTTTCACTTCCTTCTGCAACAATCCCGACATCACCCATTTGGACCCACCGGGCGGTTGTCGCTTTTCTGTCGGGTTGTGGCGGCGGCGCGAGAGCCACACTTGCAAGGCTTGCTTGGAGTACCAAGCCAGCAATCCTGACTACGAAAGCTTGCTGAAGGTTCTCAGCTCAGCCGCCTGGATGTTTCTTCATTTCTTCATTTCATCTGAATCTGGGAAACATTGATATCACAGACCTGCGCCCTTCATGAAAAGCAACATCGCTTTGCCATCGATCTCCGTTACGGGACACGCGTAATACGCGGCCACGCTCTCATCCCTCATCTCCTCAAGCGCGTTGCGATCTCGCTCCGCCGTTTGTGGCGGTTCTGCCAGGAGCTGGAGCCGTTTAAAGAGTACCATTCCTTCGACTTCGAGGCCCGTGACAAACCGAGTCAAGGCTGTGCGGTACCTGCGTACCTGTGCTGCGTATCGTCAGAGCTCTAAGCTGATTAAGCTGATCCTGCCCAGGTCTCAGAACATTCGAAACCAAAGAGAGAAATATTAAAATGGAACTGCACATCTCTTTTTCCGATTTGCAACCGTCATGTTTATCGTCTCCAAGCACACATTGCTCATGGTGGAACTGAAGAGAACAGAACCAAAAGATGGATTGACGTGGTGAAAACACGTGGTTCTGTGATTCTTCACCAGGACATGGATGCGACCGTGACCCACGGAAAGAGTGGCAATGAGGAGGCCTGTAGTCATGTCGGTCTGCAGCGGAGTCCGAACTGTGGAACTGTTTGGTCTGAATTCTGACACACAGGATCGAAGGTGGATCATAAGTCCATTCCCACGACCTGTGGACATGTGTCCTATTACATCTCTATATATATGCTATTATTGTGCTTTGAACTTCAACTTAGAGGGTCAGTTATCAACTTGTGTGGAACACGAGCCGCATTGACTTCGAGGAGGGTCCTGGTACGTGACATGTTGAATTTCAATGCTCCATGTTTTTTTTTGTATTGATTTCTGACCGATTCTAATGTCCCTAGGTATAGTCTATAGTCTGGTGGTCCTCAATCATTGTTTGGAGGATTCGGTCAACTACTGTTTGCAGAATCCTCATCAGATTCGCGCAAACAAACCGCGAGCAGATCAATTGCGTCTGGAAAAAAGATTGAAGCAAAACCACCCCCTACAGGTCAGCTTGACCTCACTGGAGTTGGTCATCCAAAAGCGCAGCTACAAAAAAGGGAGGTAAGTTTGATCAGGGTTTTACTGGGTCAGACGGTCAGACTGGTAGGGACCGGAAAAAAACACCCGCACGAGTCGGTTTCTTCTACAAAGACCCAATGTAGAGGACTGGTAGGGACCGAGTTGTCTTCTTCAGATGGACGAGTGTCGCGAAACGACGCGTCGAACGTCAGGCGACTCGCATACTTCTTTGAGCGGCGAACGTCAGGCGAGTGGCCGAGCTGAAACAAGACTTGTGTACGGCTTACGCTAGTATAGGATCTGAAGTTGGTATAAGCTTATATAAGCTTGGTAGAAGAATGTATAAGACCTCTATTTTGGATGTTAGAGGATGTTAGAGGTGTGTAACAGTGTAACACACTGAAACCGTCGCCAAGGGTTGTCATTCTCACCTCCCCGGGAGTCCTTGAGGGCGGTAGGTTGCGAGCATGATGCTCGCGGGGTTCATGGTGTGGTCGTGTCAAGAGAACACAATCTCCTCCATGTCTCCGAAAAAGAAGGCGAAGCCGACGTGCATCTCGGTGCCCAAAGCTCTCGGTCCACGAATCTGCAGACGAAGACGGACGAAGACTGGAGCCTTCACAGCGATGTTTGAAAAGCGAGCTCATCTCCGGAGTCGCGATCCAGCGACCGCGACTCTCGTGCCTCCCCCTTCCTGACAGGGTCGAGTGCCAGTGTTTGGCCAAACGGAAGCACCATCGTTTCCCAAAGAAGTGAGGTTTTTACACGTGAGAACATCCTTCATGTGACAGAATGCGGACCGGGAAATGATCAAGTAGGTCGGGTGTCCGTCCTAAAGACGTGGAACAAAGTAGGTCGGTGCAGATGTAGGTTGCCGCCCAAAGGGCGAATGCAACAGATCCTGTCTCACCAAGATGAAATTTTTGTGTCGGTCAGTACCGATTGGCGGCATGCAGGTGCAGGTGTTCACCGAGGACGGGAACGCGAGAAAAAGCCTGCGTTGCTTTCCCAAATTTTCAAATCTCATGGAGATTGTCTCCATTTTGCAATTTGTTTCTCTGACCATCAGAGACTCTGACCTGGGCGTTGTTTCTGGTCAAGGCCGTCATTTGTCGACACGTCTTAGACGCTGATGCTTCTCTTTTTGCTCTGTCGTTCGCCAAGATCAGAGAACAGCATGACGTGCATTCTTTCGCTCTTTCACCAAAGGAGGCCATGTAGGCCATGTATACGGAAGCACTATGAAGCACTTATCGTCTACAGTATCTCAGGAGTTCGTCCGTGTTCAGCTGTGTTCCATCTATTCACATCTACTCACATTTATTCACATGCATACAGTTACAGTTGCATTCTGTTACAACTGGTGAGTGCAAGATAGTTGATAGTCTCTCATTGCCACTTCTGGCAGGACATGAACTCATGTTCAGCAGTGCGCAAAAGGGATGGAATGGACAACAAGCTCTCATTTGACTTTGCAGATTTTTGTTTGTTACTGTATTTTCATACGACAACAATGGTGGTTGTTGGGGTCAAGGCTTTGGCCTTATGCTTTATACCACTTCCAACCCCGAAGAATGCGCCCCATGCCCCCTCTGCAGATTCAATTCAAGGGAAGCCACCAATGTTCCTCGACGACCCGACGTCGTTTTCAGGTTCGGCCTCGGAACTGGGTCTGTCGGCCTTATCCATATGCCACTCGGCTCAAAGTCCTGTCGGCTGGTCCGGCCTGGTGCAACTGGTGCTGTCAGGCGGATGAAGACGACGGTTGTGGCGTGCATGACTTATTCGATACGTCTGTGTATCCCTACCCTCGGTTGGGAGGCGAAAAGGACTCTTCGGATGGTTGAAACAACTTCGCAATTCGGAAGTTTCCTTCTACCTTCGGATCTTTTGGTTGGCGATCATGTTCCGATCACGAAAAGAACCTCACGTGTTCGGAACCATTCGGATGCCGCTCCGCTGGGCCCGGCGAGGAGGCCGCCCATGGCAGAGGAAGAGGCCGCCGTAGACGGGCGCGGTTGATACGGCGGCGCGAAGCAATCCAGGTGGAGTGAAGCGATGGAGTGGAGAAGTGGATGGAGTGAATGATGGTGAATGCTTTTGAGGCTCAGATAGTGGTGTTGCATCATTTTACGTGTCGTGGGTGACACGAAACATGTGACTGAAAGGTGCGACACAGACATAGAAGCCTGCCACAGCTGGTATACATCTTCTATCATCTTCTTGTTGATCTCCAACACATTTCGTGGGAGGACCCTACTATATAAGCCTCTCTGGTTGGGGGTCTGACCCGTCCCATCTCCTTCTCGTCGGCAGTGGGCTGCGCACGTGCGCACGTGCGCTCGACGTACCTCAGGCGGCAGAGGTCCCTCCCGAGCCGGTGCCCTCTCTGACCGATGCTCGGTGCTATCGCCGCGACCAAGAGTCGCTTTCGACCGCCGCCGCTTTTGGTGGGTTGGTGGCGGGATGGTGGGGGGTTGGACGACTTTTTCGGAGGTTTTAGACCTGGCCGGGCGTTCTAAAGGCGCGACGTTTTTTTGCGCTGGGGATGCTTTGGGGAAACAGTGGCTGCAAAATCAGAGGTCCAGATGTGGTTTCACACCAGGGTTTTGACATGGGGGACGCTGGCTTAACAATACTTTGCCCATGCTCTCCAGCCCTTGAAATGATGGATAAAGATGGACATGATGTTAATTGATGATATGACATAGATTGACCATGATTGACCACTGCTCTTTTGAAAAGCTATATCATCCCCTGCCGTTGATACTATAGAATCGATTCTCAAGGTTCACCTGTAGTTCCAGAGCGGATGTTATATCATTAATCATCAACTTGCCACCGTTGACCAAGCGTGTCCGCCCCTAGCTTGCTCAGGAGGAGGACATTCAGACCCGGCTAGGCATCTTCGAGGAGATCTTCAAGGGCTATGACGCACTCGAGGCACGACTCGAATCAAGAAAAGAATGCTTTTGTATGCATTTGCAGTAGTTATCCTGGTTTCTTAGTTGGTTTCTTATGAATTTGTTGCATTATTTTGTTGTGCTAGGATAGTCTAATCTCTTTTAAAGGTGAAGGTTACACCCTCTGGACGCCCTTTTTTTGGGGGGGCATGAGATTTTGTACTTAATTTAAGGTTGCTCTCTCTATCAGCATGTTTGACAGGTCAAGCAGAAGTCCATGGCGGAGCGCCGTGAAAAAGAGGCGCTGAGCCCTCCAAGGCAAAAAGAAAACCAACATCCACCACCAACAAACCACCAGTCATTGACAGGGCACATTTGCTGTGCCATGGATTTCTTTCGGAATCGTTTGCCCCAATTCTCTGAGAGACTCATAGAGACTCCATCCAATTCGTTAAACTCGCCACCGCTGAGTCTGAATGAGATCACCACCTTGTGACACCAGGCGCCACCGCCTGCGGACGGTGAAGAAACCGAGCAAGCTCCAGTCGAGGTGGGACGCCGTTTTTCGGCGTTGTTCTTTCTGTTTTTGGACGACATGCGTTTAATGCTTTTTTACACGGGTCAATTCTTACTCAGCCTGTCTCCGGCTTGAGAGATCTGAACAGAAGTCGAGCTACACGATGTGTGGCTATGAAGAGAAAACAACTAGACGACGAGTGGCCCGAAAGCATTTTTCATCACGTAGGAAGTCAGAGTGCGAGTTATCCGGTAAGTGTGCAGTGAGAAGTGTGAAGTCGAGTGAGTTGAGGTAGTGTGTGGGTTTCTGTGCGTGTGTCTATGTCCGTGTGGAAATGAGTCTGCGTATGTGTGTGTTCGTGTAAGTTGAGGGAGTGTGTGGGTGTCTGTGTGTGATGCGGCCTCCCAAACCCCCCACCGGCGGCCAAGCGGTGACAGCCCAGCTCATCGTCGCGAGCACTTGGGCTGCTGGTAAGGGGACAATGGCAGCCAGCGTGCTGGCTTACCCACTTCAACTATGATGGCAGCCAGCGTGCTGGCTTACCCACTTCAACTATGATGGCAGCCAGCGTGCTGGCTTACCCACTTCAACTATGATGGTCGCCAGCGTGCTGGCTCGTACCCACTTCAACTATGATGGCAGCCAGCGTGCTGGCTTTGCCATCTGGACAATGGCAGCCAGCGTGCTGGCTTACCCACTTCAACTATGATGCTAGCCAGCGTGCTGGCTTTGCCATCCCAACAATTGCATCACCACATGCCCGCGCCGGTCGTGTAAGTTGAGGGAGTGTGTGGGTGTCTGTGTGTGATGCGGCCTCCCAAACCCCCCACCGGCGGCCAAGCGGTGACAGCCCAGCTCATCGTCGTGAGCATTTGGGCTGCTGGTAAGGGGACAATGGCAGCCAGCGTGCTGGCTTACCCACTTCAACTATGATGGCAGCCAGCGTGCTGGCTTACCCACTTCAACTATGATGGCAGCCAGCGTGCTGGCTTACCAACTTCAACTATGATGGTAGCCAGCGTGCTGGCTCATACCCACTTTACCCACTTCAACTATGATGGCAGCCAGCGTGCTGGCTTTGCCATCTGGACAATGGCAGCCAGCGCGCTGGCTTTGCCATCTGGACAATGGCAGCCAGCGTGCTGGCTTACCCACTTCAACTATGATGGTAGCCAGCGTGCTGGCTTTGCCATCTGGACAATGGCAGCCAGCGTGCTGGCTTACCCACATTCCGCGTACTAAAGTTGTACTACAAAGTCGCCAGTTCTCATCTTCCAGCTCCCCAGATACTCCGCGTACTAAAGTTGTACGACAAAGTCGCCAGTTCTCATTTTCCAGCTCTCCAGATTCTCCGCGTACTAAAGTTGTACTACAAAGTCGCCAGTTCTCAGGTTCCAGCTCCACAGACTGCTCCACGTACTACAGTTGTACTACAAAGTCACCAGTTCTCATCTTCCAGCTCCCCATATTCTCCGCGTACTAAAGTTGATGAGAACTTCGCCAGTTCTCATCTTCCAGCTCCCCAGATACTCCGCGTACTAAAG
>CAXAMN010008091.1:15956-31002 GCA_963970005.1 Durusdinium trenchii
CATCTTCCAGCTCCCCAGATACTCCGCGTACTAAAGTTGTACTACAACTTCGCCAGTTCTCATCTTCCAGCTCCCCAGATACTCCGCGTACTAAAGTTGCACTACAAAGTCGCCAGTTCCCAGCTTCCAGCTCCACAGATTGCTCCGTTGTACTAGAAAGTCGCCAGTTCTCATCTTCCAGCTCCCCAGAGACTCCGCGTGCTCAAGTTGTACTACAAAGTCGCCAGTTCCCAGCTTCCAGCTCCACAGATTACTCCGCGTACTAAAGTTGTACTACAAAGTCGCCAGTTCTCATCTTCCAGCTCCCCAGATACTCCGCGTACTCAAGTTGTACTACAAAGTCGCCAGTTCCCATCTTCCAGCTCCCCAGATACTCCGCGTACTAAAGTTGTACTACACAGTCGCCAGTTCTCAGCTTCCAGCTCCACAGATTGCTCCGCACTACAAAGTCGCCAGTTCTCATCTTCCAGCTCCCCAGATACTCCGCGTACTAAAGTTGTACTACAAAGTCGCCAGTTCTCATCTTCCAGCTCCGCAGATACTCCGCGTACTAAAATTGTACTACAAAGTCGCCAGTTCTCAGCTTCCAGCTCCACAGATTGCTCCGCGTACTAAAGTTGTACTACAAAGTCGCCAGTTCTCATCTTCCAGCTTCCGAGATACTCCGCGTACTAAAGTTGTACTACAAAGTCACCAGTTCTCATCTTCCAGCTCCCCAGATACTCCGCGTACTAAAGTTGTACTACATACAAAGTCACCAATTCTCATCTTCCAGCTTTCCAGATACTCCGCGTACTAAAGTTGTACTACAAAGTCGCCAGTTCTCAGCTTCCAGCTCCACAGATTACTCCGCGTACTAAAGTTGTACTACAAAGTCTCCAGTGCCTGCATTTCGCGCACTCGACACGCACGATCTCCGCAGAGGGTTGCGCGCACACCGGACAAGTCGCACTCTCACCTGCATTTCGCGCACTCGACACGCACGATCTCCGCAGAGGGTTGCGCGGGCACCCGGCGAATCGCGCTCTCGCCTGCATTTCGCGCACTCGAAACGCACGATCTCCGCAGAGGGTTGCGCGGGCACCCGGCGAATCGCACTCTCGCCTGCATTTCGCGCACTCGACACGCACGATCTCCGCAGAGGGTTGCGCGCGCACCGGACAAATCGCACTCTCGCCTGCATTTCGCGCACTCGACACGCCCGATCTCCGCAGAGGGTTGCGCGCGGACCGGACAAATCGCACTCTCGCCTGCATTTCGCGCACTCGACACGCACGATCTCCGCAGAGGGTTGCGCGCGCACCGGACAAATCGCACTCTCGCCTGCATTTCGCGCGCTCGACACGCACGATCTCCGCAGAGGGTTGCGCGCGGACCGGACAAATCGCACTCTCGCCTGCATTTCGCGCACTCGACACGCACGATCTCCGCAGAGGGTTGCGCGCGGACCGGACAAATCGCACTCTCACCTGCATTTCGTGCACTCGACACGCACGATCTCCGCAGAGGGTTGCGCGCGGACCGGACAAATCGCACTCTCGCCTGCATTTCGCGCACTCGACACGCACGATCTCCGCAGAGGGTTGCGCGCGCACCGGACAAATCGCACTCTCGCCTGCATTTCGCGCACTCGACACGCACGATCTCCACAGAGGGTTGCACTTTCGGTTGACGCTGTTCGTCCCGCACTCCGCCTTTAAGAGAGCACTTATAAAGTGGGGAAATGTTTTTTCATTAGGACATCTCCCGTCCATACTCACACTTGCCTACTCATTGCATGCTTGCATAGTCATTGCATGCTTGCATACTCACCCTTGCATATCATGCTTGCATACTTACACTTGCATACTTTGACACTGGCATACTTCGCACTTGGATGCTTTCGCTCTTCCAGTGTGTGTGTGTGTGTAAGTGTGAGTGTCGAAGTGTAAGTGTCGAAGTGTCAGTGTTCAAAGGATTTTCCGGAAGAACCCTTCGCAGTGCTTTCGGGAAAAAACATTTTAAAAAAGCAAGAACATAGTACTGGTTATAGCTATAGCATCAGGACTGCAATTTCCCGGAACATCGAACATCGAACATCGAACCGATCCACTGAATCACGTTCGTCCTTCGGTTTCTCTCATGTTCCCTGCCAGATCACTCCCAACATTGCCTTGGCCTATAGCGAGCTCAACTTCCAGGTTGCCGCTTGGCGCAGGGCATTGACGGCAACAAGAGATTGTTGTTTGCTTTTTAAACTCCCAACTAACGGGGCAGGCGAAGAACCAAGGACACCGTTCCTCATGAGAAACGGAGAAGGAAGCAAGATAAGACGCGTGTTCGACACGAAGAATCACGCCGGCGAGCGATACAAACGGTGGAAGGGTGGTCCCTCAGGTCGCAAATCTTGTGGACTTGGTGAAGCAGAAGTGTGGCCCAATGTACCCAGGGCAAGGCCCAGAAGCGCGGCTTGTTTTTGGTTTGTTTGTGGCCTAAAACCATGCGTACGTGAGACATCTCGCTGGTAGCAACACTCATGATGGCTTGATCAGGAGACATCTCGCTTCGCTTCGCTCCCCAAAGCTTCAATTGAAACAGCCAATGTACCGAAGTGATTTTAATTCAGAAGATAGAGTTCATGTTTTTCCATGTCTTTTTAATGTTTCTCTTTAGCACATCATCATCGCCATCCTTGCGCGCCCGTGCTGTGTCGCCTGTGTGGGCGTTCTTGAGGTGTTTTCTTAGATTTTGGCAGCGGCTGTGGGAAGTTGGTCTTAGCAGCGGCGCTGCTGCATCCCTTCCAGAAGGCGCACAGCGCGCGTTGGGTGTGTCATACAAGCCCCGCATCCCCGTGGTAATGCGCATCATGGTGGGGGGAGGAAGGCAGACAATCATGAGCGAAAAAGGCCAGAAAGGGTGCCTCTGAACCCCAAAAGTATTTGATCATATTTGATCTAGTGTTAGCGTTCAAGAACAACAGTTCTTGAGTCCTCATGCTCTAGGCGATCATGTTTTGCCCACACGAGACATGTGTGTAATTGCATAAATGCATGCAGATGTTTTGCTCCCTCAGCACACACCACAGGTCATCGGCATTGAAGCGCTTCAAAGCCTCAATGAGATCGAAGCTGCTGTTCAGGCGAAGTATGCAGAGGCGGGCCTGCGAAGTATGCAGGTCGAGCCACTGCATCCCTGTGGAAGATTCCTGGTGAGTAGGTGGTCAAATGCATGGTCCAGTCATCAACCATCGATGGATCTTAACCTCTTTGGTTCGCCCTGCAACATCTACTTCGAAGCAAGCTGTGACCTTTCTGTGCCTGCACCTCGCCTTCTGGGCCAGCCGTGGCTGGCGAGACAGGCTGACTACCCACCTGTCTCGCCTGCAGGTGGAGGTCCCTGAAGGCGTTGTGAAGCCAGAGGTGAGCTTTGTGAAAGGCATCCGATCGCGCTGCCGGGGACATCGGCAGGTGTCAGTGGTCGTTGAACCGTTTGCTTGCGTTTGAGATTCACGCGGCCGCCTATAGTATTACGATGAGCATGGCAAGATGATCATGTTTATACAGCCTTGGCTCCTTCCAAACAGTAAGATATCTTGAAAGATCCCATTGTATGCCGTTCACAAGACAAAGACAGTTCAGGGCTGTCCCCTAAGCTTTTCAGGAAGTCGGTAGATGTCTCCCGATTTGGCTACACATGGCCCGTGGTGATTTTACATATTATTGCATTAAATCATGTGTTTCCCTTCTCCACGACCACGATCTGATCTCTCTCCGTCTCGTTCGGAACGCCCCGTTCAACGCCCCGTTCCTCGGCGTGGGCTCCAGCTCCACGCCCCGTTCAACGCCCACCGGGCGACCAGGCGACTTCGTGTCGGAGTTCGATGCGGTGCTGGAGCCGATCGCACCCGAGGCCCGGTCACCTCGGGAGGCCCGTTTCGAAGTTCGTTCCTTTCGGCCAAAGCGGCTTAAGAAACACATACTATTATTTTAATATCTATTAATGCTTTGGGGATCTTTGGGTTTTTGAAATCCAAACAAGCAACATGCTGTCCCGAATTCTATCTGGCTGAGAGATGTTCTGTCCCGAAGAGTCTAAATGGGACATAGTGGGATGCACTTGGGCACCCCAGACCAGCACCGTTTTCCAGCTGGTCTCTTCGTTTTCATCATCTCAAACACCGCCTAGGTCTAGGTGCAAAGCTCCATTCTTTTTTTCCACCACCATTTTGGTGCAGCTCCATCCGGTTGCAGCCGCTGTCCACTCTGCCCGAAAAGCTGGGACACTCTCTCAAGGCCACCTTTGCGATTGCAGTGGCCACAACCTTCGGAGACCCCGAGATGCAGGCGGTCTCGAAGCTCGCACAGAAGATGCCCCAAGGCCCGGGAAACCGCCGTTCTTCGATGGCGGTCTGTAGTCACAGTGGTGAAGTTGAAATGTTGGGAGTTGTGACAAACGTTTGCCACCTCTTTTTGCTCCCCTTTTCCATTTTCTAAATCTATGTGAATGACCAGCGCCGCAAAGTTTGGCATGTTTGGATACGAAGTTGCATGTTCTACTGATTTTGGTTACACTGGTTTACGCACTCAACTGATCTCTGTCACGTGCCTGGCAGGTGCTTCTTTGTTTCTGGTCACACAGAAGCTGGAGGAATCACTTGTGGTCGATGCCATCACCTCAGCTTGTGTGATCCGGTCCGCTAGGCTAGATCCGGTCCGAGGACAGAAGGGCGGAGCTGCTCTCGAGCTGCTCCTGATGATTCATCCACCAATTGATCAGTTCAAGTCATGGACAGTGTCAGATTTCAGTTGGTTCAACTTGAGATGAAGCCATGGACAGCAGGACTGAGTAAAGAGCAACACCAGTTAGCACGGAAGCCTTTGTGGCTTCCGTGCTCCCGTGCTCCGTGCTGGCACCCATCCTGTTTATTTTGCTATTCGCTTCTTGTCACGTTCGTAAGGCCAGGAGCGCCCCCTTCGCTTCGCGGCCTTTCTCGCTCCGTAACTCCGTCGCGATGGCCGGATCTGCTCTCCGCACCGTCGGCGCCGATCCCGAAATGGGGCGGTCGGGTTTCAGGTGAACCGCAATCCTCGGCAGCGACGCTCCGTGGCGACCAAGAAAGCGCTCGCCCAGCGAGGGGTCGAGCCAACAGGCGACCGACCGCGGGTCCAAAGGACCGAGGACGACGAAACCAACGGCGGGACCTGCCGGGCGACTGCGGACTGCGGTAGATCCTTCAAAAGAACGGTCAGTGTCCACCTGCTATCATAGCCGTGCACCACCAACTCAAGCAGGGTGGGCCATTTCCTGACTCAACACTTATAGTCATCAATCCATGAGAACTAAAAGGACAAGGAAGGCTTTTGCAGAAGATGGGGAATTAGGGGGAAACTGTTGCAGTATACCAAATTTGATGCTAATCATCCGACAGATGGGGTCTCTCTAAATGGCGGCGATGTCTAAAACACTGGAATCACTAGAATCCTTCGGCTTTGTCTACAATGAGCCCACTGATCCAATGGGCTGGAGCTTCAAGCTTCTTTTTACATTTTACATAATTTTTTACCACTCAAGATGTGAGCGTCTATTGTTCTGAATTTGGATCGTTCTTCCCTCGTTTATCCAAGCTATGCTGGTCTTACAAGCTATATACTATATACAGTTCCAGACACTCCCAATCTATATCCATTCGTTTGTTCAGGCATTGAGATCGAGCTGGAACCAGCTGAAAACGATCCCAATGGCTGGAGGCGACTCGTCGCTGCCGTGACCGGGGCCGAGACACGGGATCTGAAACCACCGGGCACGTCCAGGGGGCACACCAGATGTTGGAAACATTTAAATTTGGAAACCACAGAAATAACAACACAGACTCAGTGACTTTTTGCTATCATCATGCTGAAGAGCTCGGGCGAAGAGCTGGGTTTCAGGAGATTTCAGCACGAGTTCATGCAATTTGCATCAATTTGCATGATCATGCATGATCCCCAAAAAAACAACCTCTTCCAGCAAAACATCGCCGCTCAGGTTGAAGGACACGGTGCCCTTGGAATTGGAGTGGGGTACTACGAACTGCTGCTTGACTTGCACAATGAAACCAAACCGATTCTGGCACGACAGGGTCGGAGAAAACCATCCTTCGATTCACATCCCAGATGTGGTCCACAGGGTCAGTGTCAGTTCTTCGTTCGTGGGGTTTCAATTCTGACAACGGGAGGCGAACTGGGTGAACTGACCCCGTCAAACTCGAGTGCTTCGTGTCAGCACGCCATGGGATGCCGACATGGGCAGCTTGCTCGACATACGATGCCGGGAGATCTAAGGTTATCTCTACAAGAAATACAGCTATCCATATTGCGATGTCGTGGGCTGAGAATCTGACGGAAAGATTCCATGATGACACACCTGTCGTGGGAGATGCAGGATGAAAGATGAGGAACGTGTTCTTTTGATGTCTTCTATCCCAGTGCATATTGAGTCGACCGTTCACTGCTCAGAGCGTTCAGAGCGCCTATGCAGTTCATCTCTGAAGGTCAACGACATTTGCATGGCCACACCGCTGCCAGAAGCAGAGGTTCCTGGGCTTTGCTCTTGCTGCCTTATACAATCACCTTTCAGCTTTCAGTGGACCTGGGCAACCTTAGTCTAGCTGTGAACACCTACTGTGGGTCAGGAGACTAGAACAGATACCACAGTCATCCACAGTCTGTTCCTTCATTCACTGATCCACTGGTTCTTGGGTTTGTTAGGTCAAAGTGTTGTAGAGCCTGAAGTTTCTAATGTGATCTCTAGGTCCGACTCTATCTAGGCCTGGTAAACAGTCTTTGCATCGTGCACCATACTCTTCTGATCTCTTCTGATATTTGTTCTGACCTTCATGTTACGTGGACCAGACTGTTTGGTTGTTAGGTCCAGGAAGACTTATCCCAGAGGTTAAGAATCTACCAGGGACTCGTCGCTGCGACGAGCGGGTATTCATGCGGAATCCCTACTCAAGTTTCGCCGTTTTGACGGAATCGACCCACGAATTGCAAGCAATTCAGGAGTCCTTCCAAGAGAGGTAGAGTATAGCCACAGTCACAATCAATCCTGACACACTGAGGACCAGACGGTGGTGCCAGCCTTCTACATGAGTCCAACAACCGTAGTGTGCAGGCCTCAAAGTGTTGAGATGTTCAGCCTCTTGGCATTTCTTGTATCCAATGATCCAACGAGGTAAAGCGGTTTCTACTTCAAGCAAACCACCCAAAAGCTGTGTATACTGTAGCCGCTCTGTTCTTTCCCGAGGTACATGGACGATTTGGCAGAGATCGAAAAGGAGGTCTCCAAGACTGCACCATTTTGTGAGGCGAGGTGTCTCAAGCTGGTTTCTTGGGTCCATTGAGCAAAGTAGTAGGGACAGGAGCCGTCCGAACATCACGGTTCCTAACTTAGATGATCCTTTCATGTTGGGAATTTTGCACCAAACAACGCGAGGAAAGCCGGAAAAAGGCTGTGACCATTTACGAAAAGACGCCTGGCCGCAGCTGGACATGCGTCGGTCTTGGACCGCCGCCCAAGCTGGACAGCACTTCGACGGTGTTGTCAGGACATGTGTCGACTAGCAAAACCGTGAAGACGTCGCGATTCATCGCTTGGTGAAGCCGCTTGGTTTAAGGAAACTTGCGGCTGCAAAGCAGAAAGCGACCGAGATGCTTTCAGAGGCAGTGGCAGAGGCCTTGGCCTGTGTGCGGCTGCTTGGCTTGGAGAAGAAGTTAGTGGCTGGACGAGTTTTCAGAAACGGATGTCTTAAGCAACACCAACAACATCCAACAACCATTGATTTAATGGTCTGAATCCCAAAGAACCATTGGTTTAGTCAGGAATTTACTGTGCCTAGCCAGGTAAACCGTTCTTTTAAATGGGATGTCTTAAGCAACACTGCAATTTTTGTCAAAGCCAATCAGGCTAGGTATATTGCCAAAGTCAACGGTGATCAACGGTGTGTTACCCCAAGGTTTTTGCCAGGGTTCGGTCTTTAGCATTCTTGAATTGTCGCGTGATGGATCTCAATGACACTTGAACATAATTATGACCTGCAACGATCAGGGCTGCTGGTAGCACACGACAGATCGACACTGTGACACTGACGCCCAAATCTTATGTATGGCAATGTATGGTGAGAGAAGGCCGCCTCCAATCACCATTCCTCTAGCCCAGCATGCTGTTGATATCAGGAAGGAGAGTGAAGCTTACGCGCAAGACGGAAACGTGCACTACAAGCTGGAAGAGGCACGCACCAAGAATGCATTTGCCTGCAATTCAGTGGTTCGAACATCCTGGTCAAGTGAC
The DNA here is from genome assembly GCA_963970005.1 of Durusdinium trenchii. NCBI lineage: Eukaryota > Dinophyceae > Suessiales > Symbiodiniaceae > Durusdinium > Durusdinium trenchii. The sequence goes on from CAXAMN010008091.1 coordinate 24,264, forward strand.
CACAATGATAGCCGCATTGCAGATGAACGAGTTTAATAATTAGATGGTTCCCCCACATTGATCAGAGACAATTTTTCTGATGTGGGGCACTGTTGGCATAGCAAAGGGAACTCACCATGAGAACAAACAAAAGACAGACCGGTAAATAATTTTATCTATTCTTCTTGCAAGACATGAGATCTTTTTTCAAGCACTTCCAGGTCTTGCTAATGTTGCATACGGTCAGGCTTCAGACACTGCTAAGCTGCTGGAGGCATTGAGACATGGCGCAAAGTGGCGGGCGGACAATTCCACCTCAATCTCTGGGAACATTCATAAGACTGGACATTTTTGAGTGAACCAACCTTAGAAAGCATCAACTCCTGCCATAGCTTAGATCTGTTAGCTCCAACGATCTCAATCCCAGTGTCTTTGCTCAGGGTCTTGTAAAATTCAGGTGAGCGCCTGAGCGTGAGCGCCCTCCGCGGGAGGGTCATATAGGGGTTTTCCAAGTGGTTGCCCCAGAAGACTTTCAGTCCCTGGTGCATCACAGCTGAACGCTGCGATTTCGATTTTGTTGGAAGCTTTGTCACCCAGCTCCCGGACTGAAACCAGTTTCTCTAGAGGCCGAGGCTATTTTGGTTCGGGAATCCAGCTTCCAACACAATCTTTCAGATTTCTTTGGGGCATTCACGTTTGATGTGTTCGTCTCTGTCTATATAATTTGAGGTTCCATCTTCAAAAAAAGGGGGCGATATTTTCATGCGTGGAAGGGACGATAGAGGGCTGAAATTCACATGAATTCACCAAACTTGTAGTATACGTTTACACTCTTTCTATCTCTTTCTGGTATTTTTAGACAAATTTGGCCCACAGTCATCTGATCATGCACACACTCACAGTCATCTGATCACACTCCAGAGAACCCCAGAACTCATGTAATTCCTTGTTCCTAAGGATTTCCGGAGAGGGTCTTCCATCCTCGCCAAAGGCTGGTCGTGGGCTGGGCTGAGGGGCCACTGGGTCCACCGTGATGTGTCGTTCGTCAGACGGAGCGACGTCCACATAGTCCACTTCTGGAGATCTGCAGGTCTACTCCATTGTTGGCTTTTTGGTGTGATTGGACATCTTTGGACATGCTTTCAACCATAGCTATAATATAGAACTATGTATAGATAGACCTAGTACCTGACTGTTTCCTTTTGTGAAGATCCTAGAAGTATGTGTCCTAGATTCAGCAGCCACGTCCACCATTCATGCTGTTGTTCAAGATTAGTTCGGGTTTTGGTCGGCGTCGTCAAGTGCAACTCGAATCTCATAGTTTCACCAGAGTGTAAAGATTTGGTTAAGGATATTTCCAATCAATCCAAGCTTGTGAATGTTTGTAGATATTCGTGAATGGCTTGTGGATGCATTTCCAGGTGACAGAATTCATGGGTACACAATGGTTGGCTGCCTGTGGAGAACTCGATCCTGAAGCTACAGGCCAAGACTGGGGCTGAGTTTCTTTGCGGTATCAACTTTTGCATGACTCTGAGAACAAAGCTAGCTGATAGCATGTGCAATGCGAGCATGAGCCTTTGCTTCAATGCACAACCCCCTCTTGTTCAGTTCTGTCAAGACAACTGCCTATTACACACCTGCAGTCCCCAGCTTTGTTTTGCAAATTATACACCTAGCTGACATCATTTGACTGTCACCAGGAGTGGTCCCTGAAGCGCAACTCCCCGCTCTTTGGGGCAAGGCACGGTCGAAGCGGACTCCATGTCTATCGAATCATCCTTTGTTCGTCGTGGCCTTTCTTTGCGACGGGTTGGACTCCAAGGTGAAAGCCGGCTTTGCTGAGCACATCGAAAGTCGCTTGGTCCGTGACGCGTTTGGACTCTGGAAGTGATGGACTGTGAGATGCAGAGATACATGGAGAAACATCTGCGACTCTGAGCATCATGAATCATGACCATCCTCCAAAACGAAGAGAAGACGCAAGCCGACCTTCCGGCCTTCCGGTCCCGATGCTGGTTTCCTTTTTTTCCGCTCATCAGCCTTGTTCAGTTCGCTGCACTGGGGATACCTGTTCGAATCCTTGTTTTCGAAGCAGCATGATAGAAACCGATCAAAACGGACAACGGACATCTGTTCGTCACACTGAGGAGCACTGAAACAGTTGAAGGACTTTGGAGGTGCGACGGGCATTCACTCCTTGCCACAAAAGACTGGAGAGGAACTGGTGCAGGGCTATTAGGATGAGTTCCTCTACAATACCCCATCTGGGGCATTGTTTTTGTTTTTCAGTTAAGGGCGCCTGACTTCTTTTGAGGACTCATGTTAGTAGCATATCTCAACCATTGTTGGAGTTTATCACAGTTCATCCTTCCACAAACTAGCATCTGGCAACATGTGGCACCTACTTTTTGGTGGAGTCTGGGTCTGAGGAAGTTCTCATTTTTCAATCACCCATCAGGGTGAGGCGTGTTGCGGATAGGAGCCATGGGAGGGTATGCCTTTGTGTCCTCTGCTGGCAGTTGAAGTTCCAGAATCTGAACATCGGCCACAGGAGTCCGTGCCCTGATCGGGCTCGAGAAAGATTGACGGCGCATCTCCAAACATGGGCAGATTCGCGCCGGCAATGAGGTTTCACTACTCCTGAGCAATGTTCAAAACGGATCTAATCAGAGTCATTCAGAGCAGCTCATTGATTTTCTTATAGTTCATTGATTCAATTCAGCTTTTCATGTTTGGCCCTTTCCTAACACCACTTAATTCGCCCGGAAAGAAACGGTTTCACCCTGCTCGCCGAAGCTCTTGCGAAGCATAAAATCTTGTGCTGGCTGGGGCATCGCAGCTGGGAAATTCGTCTCGAGGCCTTTCAACCTTTAGCCTTCATTGATAGTGTTTCTTGAGCCATAATATGCCCTGAATAAAGGACGAGGCATGAGTAGCAGAGGGAGCACATTGTAGCCGTGGTACTTGCTGCAACGGCAGCTGAATGGCTGAATGATTGTCCTTTGTATTCTTATGGTCCTTGTCGCACTGGCAGCTGCTGTAGTCTGAGTTCGACTATCCATTCAGCAAGTCATAGACTGTCTAGGGACGCCTGTCTTGGCTGTTTGTGTTGTTGTCCTTCTCTTGTTCTCCCTATATCTCCTCGGTGTTTAGGTCCACAAACCGGGCTGTTGCTTTCAGACGGATTCGACTGGACGAACTCTTCCCAAGCGCGACTGGGTCTCTTCTCGCACGACAGGCACGAGAAAGATCCAATACGACCACCTGGGAGATACCAAATGGATTCTATACGACGCATAGATCGGATGTGGTTGGTGTTTCACCATGTGGCTTTTTCTCAGCCGCTGATGCCTTGCAACACCGCCCTTCTGTTCCCCTTCTGTTGGCATCGCAGATTTACATCGAAGCACTTGTTGACTTGTGCAGGGCCATGGGCTCGTGCAGCTGGGATCCCAACGGCACCAGGCACGGCACCAGTGGTCATGGTTCGTGTCTAGTACGGTCGAGAGATGGTTACCCTTCATGGTTTCCCTTCATGATCATGTTGCTTGAAAGTCATCTTTGACAGTATCAATGGGCATCAGTTACCCTTCATGTTGTTGAGAGATGGTTACCCTTCATGTTGCTTTCAGGCGGTTGATTGAAGTTTGAAGCACAAGTTGTTTCGTGCACAGTAGAGAGGTATTTTTTCGGTGTGTGCGCGAATGTGCCACTGTTCCATTGCAGGCGCAAAACGTCAGCTACCTCGTCCCTTTGTTGGAGGCCCGATGAAATTGGTTTGCTAGGGGCAGGCACATGTTTGGCTTTGCTTCTGGGGCATTCTAGGGCATGGTGAACTAAGCCGTGGAGACGAGTGTTAAAGACACACATACGTATCCAAAGGATTGGAGTAAACCCAACAATGGCTTCTCTAGCTTGATGAGTTTAGAGTCATGGCTCAAATGCAGCAATGATGGATTTGATAATCTCTCCTTCCAGCACTTACCTGCGCGCCACGCAGGTGGATCATGGTGTGCCAAGTTCAGCAGAGCATTTGGTTGCTTTGGAGGATGGCACTGCAGCCACTGCCTTTGTTTTTCGTCCAGCCGAAAGCCGTTGACCAACACACTGCAGAACACCAGACCTCGCCGCGACTCACGGTCGCCGGCCGTAGACCTCGTAGATCGTCAAGGCCGCCGTTCACGGCGCTTCGTTCCGATTCTTCGAGGACTGACGGGCGATGTGCTGTTCTTGTGGGTGTGACACGATGAGACGAGCGTGTCATGGAGTTTGGGGGTAAGAACGATAAATCGTTTTTGAATGGTTTTGATCGGTTTGGGACCTTTCAAACAGCACACGCACACACCAGATAGTTATTTGCCCTGAAACCATGGCGTTTGTGTTTTGGAGATCGAGCCCAAGCCTTCCTTCTAAGAAGGCTCGACTCGACCATGCTTTTCGCGCAACATATGCCTAGGTCTTGGGACTGCTTCCCAACGGCACAGTGCTGGTGCATCAACTTGAACCACCCTTTGTGTGGCCCGGCTTGCACGCATCGACGTACATGTCAGATATGTCCGGCAAGGACCTGCAAGGACAGTCCATCATCAGCATGACGTTGCTGAAGATGGTTCCAATCTGTGGTCTTCCCCTATAAATCCCCATCCATGCATGTGAATTCCCTCTCAAAGATCTGATCAGTTCCAACTAAGTGTCAACTCTTGAAGTTCCAACCTGTCGTCCTTCTTCGTGTTTGGATGGTTTTTTCGTTTGGAAAAACCTCGTCTGAACAGTCGTCCATTCCTCCCCTCATCGCCCAGACCACCGCCTCTGAGGTTTGAGCTTCGACTTCCAGGCGCCACCGGCGCCCGGTCGGGCGGCCCAGGTCGTCGGGCCAACGATGGGGGCGAACGGTGCGAGGGGGTCGTTTTTGGTGGTGATGGTTTGTGGGTCGCGGAGGTGGAGCAACACGGGTTGGGAGGGGGGTGCAGGCAGAGTAATCAGTAGATTTCGATGTTCTGCTAAAAATTAATTGTCCTCACCTCTTCGATGATTTAGCTCCTGAAGATGTGTGGAGATGTGCAATTCGCTGTTGCTCAGGTGGTCAGGCCTTTGCTCTCCTGGAGGTCGTGATTTGTTGCTGGTCTGGGAGCCCTGCTATAGAGGCCAATAACTGGAAGTAGTGCATTTCCCAGTCACTCCAAGTATGGCATATTTGCATACATTGGGGTGGTTGACCTGGGGCCAATGTAGGTATTAGGTATATATTCGATACATGGGGTGTTTTGGGTTTTGATGAACACCAAATTCCAATGCGAGTTTGTCTTGTAGCATGGGCTATCGGGCTGCCGGCTGTCGCACCGGGGTCTCATTTATTGTTGTTTTGAAAAGCCCCAGGTGGGAAAGACTCACAAGGACAGGGACTTTGCCATTTGGAGGACTGAAAGCCATGCGCTGGCATCCAAATGCCAGCCCCTCGACGCGGCCACAGGGTAGCAGCCCGAACAAAGAGCAGTCCTTGCAATACCCTTGCAAAGCTACCTCCCAGATGTGAATTTCGGGGATCCTCTCAGCGTGGTTCTGCGCAGGACGCATTTACCTCGATGGCTGTGACTCCACAGATCCGACACTCGGCTGCATCGGCCGCTCGGCTGCATGTCTGGCGTTTGACTTGTTCGCCAACATTTGACGACTGAAGGCAGTCTGCAGCTTGCAGATGCGTGAGAGTGGGCCATGGGTTGAGATCAAGACATACCCAGCTCCATCCGAAAGCTTCTTCGAGGCACTGGCAAGCTCGACGGATGAGCGCGGGACGTCATTGGCCTGTGATTCAAAGCCATTCATAGCCCATGGCCTTGTACATAATCTCGAGCGCAAGCGTGGAGAAACATCAAACAATTGGGATGGCAAGAACTGGTTGGACGGTTTCCATTCTGGTGAAAGCGTGTCAACCTACAGTGCAATGTCTAGCTGGGTTTACTGAACTCATCCTGGGTTGTTCGGAATGCCGCGTGAACCAACGACCGTTCACCGATTCATCCTCTATCCTCCGACTCAGTCGTCGTGGTGCTTCAGATCCAAGATCTGCCATTCTCCGCCCCATCTCCTGTCGCGACTGGGTGAATGGTGATGCGCCGGTCCAGGCGTCCAGGCCACCACCGGCAAAGCATCGAGAAAGAGGTCTTCTCCTCCCACGGCTCGATCCCCCCATCGAAGCAAAAGATGGTTAATCCGAACGGCAATCCAGTGAACCACTGGCACAAGGCTATCCTACGAAGACACATGATTATTGAATGTATATACTAATAAGTTTTCCCGAAAGCATTGCGAAGGGTTCTTCCGGAAAATCCCTTGAACACTGACACTTCGACACTTACACTTACACACTGACACTTCCACCACATTCGCACTACATACACTGACACTTCGACACTTACACTTACACACTGACACTTCCACCACAGTGTAAGGGGAAGAGCGAAAGCATCCAAGTGCAAAGTATGCAAGTGTCAAAGTATGCAAGTGTAAGTATGCAAGTGATGGGTATGCAAGCACGCAGTGTAAGTATGCAAGTGATGGGTACGCAAGCATGCATTGAGCATGCAAGCATGCAATGAGTAGGCAAGTGTGAGTATGGAAAACTAGCACGGGAGATGTCCTAATGAAAAAACATTTCCCCACTTTATAAATTCTCTCTTAAAGGCGGAGGGCGGGACGAACGGACCGAAAGTGCAACCCTCTGCGGAGATCGTGCGTGTCGAGTGCGCGAAATGCAGGC
>CAXAMN010008091.1:32030-53351 GCA_963970005.1 Durusdinium trenchii
GGAAGATGAGAACTGGCGACTTTGTAGTACAACTTTAGTACGCGGAGCAATCTGTGGAGCTGGAAGCTGAGAACTGGTGACTTTGCAGTACAACTTTAGTACGCGGATGAGTCATCTTTTGCGGCTGAGTCATCTCTCGCAGCTGCTCTGGCGCCCCTGCAGCTGAGTCATGTCTCCCGACCACCCGGCTCTCTTAAAAGGTTGACACACACACAGAGACCCACGCACTGCCTCAGCTTACTCGGAGACACACACACAGACAGAGACTCATACACACACAGACATAGATACACACACACAGAGACCCACACTGCCTCAACTCACTCGACTTAACACTTCACACTGAACACTTAACAGATAACTCACACTCTGACTTCCTACGTGATGAAAAATGCTTTCGGGCCACTCGTCGCCTAGTTTTTCCTTCTTTGTTATGTTGGAGCTCAAAAGGAGCATGGGTTTGCCATGCAGCGCCCCACACAGTACATTCATTGGCTAAAATTGCAAAGGGCCAACATCTACACAAGAAAGCAGAAGCAATGGTGAGCACCCCTTGAGGAATGCAAATTCAATTTGTGCAAGCCCGCTGTTTCATGTCACCTTTGCACGCATCGTCCGTACTTTTCTTCCACCATCTTCACGGTGCCGGTGTCTGCCAAAAAAGATTGTGGTGGGCAATGTTTGGATGGGCTGTGGGATAAGCAGATCCCCAGCCAGATTCCCCTGGATATTTGGCCTTGTTGGGGTCAGTAAGTACGCCGCCTGGCTCATGTTGACAAATTCAGACCAAACTCCTCATGTTGGGTCTCACCATTCCATCAGTGATTTTTGGGAAAAGAGACATCCTTGATCTTTTGAGGCCCAACATTTAGTTAACATTAGTCAACAAACTTCAGAACCGTCTTTGTTCGCTGGCACCGAACGACGACGGGTCGCCATGGCGTGGCGCTGGTAACGGCACCTGCGGGACGAAGTTTGCTGCAGCGCTGGCAGCAGAGGTTCCAAGCCGAATTACCGGAATCAATCATCATTTTAAGATGAAAATTAGGTATGGCTCCATATATGACTTCATGTGAGATGGCATATACTTGAACAGATTCATGTCCACTAGTGTGGTCCCCACATAAAGTCTCCGCTCTTGAAGTTTGTTATTCACGTCGCTTCGCGACGGTAACCGCCCGCACCGCATGGAAGGGGCCAATATTTCCACCGAACATAGCCCCGGAAGTGACCCCCCCCTCCCCAACGTGGCCGAGCATAGGTTCCATGTTTCGAGATAGGGATTTAACATGGCCCGACGAATGCTTTTTCAAGTGCAGTAATCGTAGTTGGGGGGTTAAAAGACTGCTGCCATTTTGCGGGTCGGGTAAGCGGTGAGAGAGCTTCAGGAAGGAACACGATCTGGAACGGGTTCTTGTGCTCTTGGAGCCAAGGGAGTCAGTATGAAAGGAAGATAGGGACTTGAACGTGGCAAATTGATGTATCTTTTCTCAAGGTAGCTCAAGATGGCTCAAGATAGGCCGGACATTCGGCTCAACAGGAGCAGAGATAAGCAGAGATAAGGTCAATTAACGGTAACGTGTTCTCCTAACGTGGCCCGACATAGCTTCCATATTGCCGAACATAGCCCCAGTTTATGACGTTCAAGTCCCTATCTCGCAGACACGTCCTTTAGATAGTGACTTCTAGGGCTATGTTAGGCAATATCTTCACTCTATTCCAGTCCCTCTTGAGCCTTCGTTGGGCCATGTTTACCAGGTTCAAGTACCTATCTCGGCGAAGCATACTTGAGATAGTGACTTCTGGGGTTATGTTCGACCATATGGGAGCTGTGCTCGTGAGATAATGTTACCGTTCCTGGACCTGATGTGCTTATCTCTGCTCCTGTGGAGCCAAATAGATGTTAGGCAATATGGAAGTCGAGAGGGTGTTTGCGACGTTCGGGGCCCTATCTCGAGAAAACATACTTGAGATAGTGCCTTCGGGGGCTATGTTCGATCATATGGAAGCTATGCTCGTGAGAAAATGTTACCGTTCCTGGACCTTATCTTTCCTTATCCCTGACCAGCCACGTACCCGGACGTTCAAGTCCCTATCTCGAGGAGACATGCTTGAGATAGTGACTTTGCAGGCTTTTCCAGTCCCTTTTGAGCCCTCGTTTTGCCATGTTTACGACGTTGAAGTCCCTATCTCGAAGAAGCATGCTTGAGATAGTGACTTCTGGGGCTATGTTCGATCATATGCACGCTCTGCTCGTGCGAAAATGTTACCGTTCCTGGACGTGATCTCTGCTTATCTCTGCTCCTGTGGAGCCAAATATCACTTCTAAAGCTATGTCAGGCAATATGAAAGCTATGTTTGGCCACGTTAGGGGGGGGGGTTTATTCCAGTTTACGACGTTCAAGTCCCTATCTCGCAGACACGTCCTTTAGATAGCGACTTCTAGGGCTCTGTTAGGCAATATCTTCACTCTATTCCAGTCCCTTTTGAGCCTTCGTTGGGCCATGTTTACGACGTTCAAGTACCTATCTCGGGGAAGCATACTTGAGATAGTGACTTCTGGGGTTATGTTCGACCATATGGGAGCTATGCTCGTGAGATAATGCTACCGTTCCTGGACCTGATGTGCTTATCTCTGCTCCTGACCAGCCACGTACCCGGACGTTCAAGTCCCTATCTTGCAGACACGTCCGTTAGATAGTGACTTCTAGGGCTATGTTACGCAATATGGAAGCTATGTTGAGCCCCGTTAGGGGAACCTGTTCAGCCAAATGTCCGGTCTCAGTCCAATTACACTGTACCGCTCAGATGATTCAGATGATGCAGATGATGCAAAGCAGAAAATTGCATTTCTTGCATCACTAAAGGCTTCAAGGTAGCAAACATTAGCACGAATTTATCTTCCAGCACTTTAAGCCGGTTCCAAAAACGTGAAAAAACACAGGATTCTAGAGCGAAAATGGCCCCCCCTAGCTAAAACTATTAGTACTTGCGGTACTTGCGGTATAACCCGTGCCCTATAAAAACGCCTCGGCACCTTCGGTGCGGGCGGATTTCTCACTGCAGCTGCAGCTGGTGCAGGCTCAGCCGGCCTCTTTGATCAAGATTTGTACGCCAGCATCACCTTGAACTCCATCGTTGGGAGCCCTGACCGATCCATCGGATCTCGATCTGCCCAAGAGGATTGCTGCGATCAGTCGGATGATCACTCCGAGTTGCTACAAGGGCCTTTTTCGTTTTGTTGGAACCAGTTTTTTGTTCTTTGGAACCTGAAACGACACGCTCAGATTGCCACCGCAACGGTGGTGTTCCAGGTGACAGAGCTTAACCCATCGACCGACGCCGAAGGAATAACGTGACACAGACAGGATGTCCAGCTAAGAGAGTTCGCCACATGCTGAGGTATCAAACTGTATTATGCTATGTGTGGATGCGGCTGAACAAATCAGATCCAGAAGCCACAGATTTGTTTTGGTGCATCTTCATCATGTTCCCTTCAGCGGGACGTTTCAGGATAGCACGCGATTCGTGAGTCACAGCCATGACGGGGCGACCACCCCACTGCTGCTCGTCGCTTCGCTGCTCGTCGCTAGGCTGCTCGCTCCAGGCGCCCGTTTGCGCCGTTGAACTGGCTGAGATTTGTGCAGGCGAAGTGACAGCCAGAAAAACATAATCGGGATCCTTTTTCGTCTTTTTTTTGTCAGGGAAAAGGGCACATTAGGTGTGGGCGACTTCTTTAGGAAGCTTCCGATGGCATCTAGGTGAAGGATCCGAATTCTTTTGTAGAATACACCCAAGAATGGTTTCTATAGATTCTAAATGTTTCCAATTGATGCTGTTGCGCGAGGCTCTGAAATTCGATTGATGCGACCGTTTGTTCGGTTCGCTGCGACAGGTGTTGCTTTTGTCGGGAGAGCTCAGCGATGCTCAGCGGAAACAGGTGGGGCCATGACTTGGAGGAACCGGTTCCCTGTGGAAAGTAATGTAGACTCTTGATTAATGCACCGCCCCGTTTGAATTGAACATCCTCTTCAAAGGGGGGGTTTATGTTTATTGATGTTTATTGATCAAGAGTCTACATTAGGTCATAGGAACTCCTTGCAACCAGTTTTTCATCTACTCAACCTACCTTTCCTCTTGCCAGGGTTGCCGCCTTGACACCGGTTTCGGAGTAGTCGAGCTCTCCTCTCTACATGCCACTGCTTGTTGACCAGCAACGTTCCCTATGCTCAATATGCTCTTGTTCTGCGGTACCTGTTTCGTTGACCAGCTCATTGGAACATGACCTAGGAGACGTGAGGTCACAGGCTCGACATTTGGAAACAGTTTAATTTGGCATTTGGCATTGAAAAGGATGTGATTGATGATAGACTGTTTAAGTGAGTATATACCAATTAGCTTCAACTGTTCATCTCTAGGTGCCAGTTCTGTTTTATTTTTTGAAGTACATCACACATAGTTACGCAGGTTTGCATGCCGAACTATGGTGAGTGTTACATAACTCAGTGCAGACGCCAGGAGCCTGGCTCGACCCTTTCAGCATCTTCCGTGACCAAGGTGCCAATTGCAGGAGAAAGCTTCAAGAATCGGACATGTTTCAGGCTCCGGGTCCACGGGTTTTCCCGTGTGTCCGAGGTCACAGGTGTGACCCGGGTGAAGGTCACTGGCGCGCTGCCCGGGAGACATGGGAGACATGGTCATGTAATGTATCACATCACGGATGGTCACCGCTCACTTCAGCGGTTTCGTGGTGAAGGCAGCGGCTCAAAGGAGATGATGCAAGTGCAGACACAAAGCATGGTAGAGAAGGAACCACATTCATATGGACATATTATATATATATATATTATGAATTACTGCAAACCATCATAGTCAAACCGAAAGGACCAGATCATCCTAATTACTTGGTTCGAAAGCTCTGAACATCTCTTCAGAGCCCGCCGTGATGCCACAGAAGCGCCAGCTGATCCGTGCGACGCCAATGACTTATACGACCAATTGCAAATCCCTCGGAACGCAACGCACCGGGAGATCGTGCAGGCATATCATCGGCAAGCCTTGCACTGCCACCCGGACAAAGGTGGTGACACAATGAAGTTCCAGAAACTTGCACAGGCCTATGAAATTCTTTCAGACTCTTCTTCTCGAGATGCTTACCGCTCGTTTTTGCTGGAGCAAGGATGCAATGATGGCCTGATGCCCTGTGCTATTGCAGATGCTGGCTCCGATCCCATCCACGTGCTGGCAGAGCATCCCGATGACATGATTCAGGTGCTGCTTGCTTCTCCGTCAGAAGGATGGCAAAAGCTTCTGAAAGGGTTTCGAAGCCAGCAGCTTGGGCAATTGCTGGAATCTTTGCACGCCCTGCCCAAAGATGGCAAGAAGCGGCGCGGCACCAAGATCAAGCCACATAGAGGGCACAAGGAGCACTGCAGGGACCACAACCATCCAAGACTAAGAATGAAAAATCTCCATAGCATGGAGCGGAGCGGGGTCTATATATACCGTTCCGAGATGGACATGAGGGGCTTGTGCATCTCCACACCACATTCGAGCAATCCACCAGTCGTGGCATTTTATCATTCGGTGATAGTGGAGCTGCGCTCTTGCATTTTGCAATGCTTGGACACCAAGCCAACATCGTTTGAAACGGCAGTCTTGGATGCCATCGACAAGCTTGGTGTCAATGGATTTGCTTGCCCTTTCTATTTCATTTCCAGACGGTTGGTTGGCTCCAAAGTTTATCTCACTCCAACCGTTAGTGAGTTGGCAATGGCGCTTGAGATGCGCCGAGACTTGCAGCAATTGTCGACGGCTGCCCAAATCAAGCAAGCAAAGAAGAAATGGGAGAAGGTGCTGCAAGGGTCCTTGGCAGAAGGATTGGTACGCCTGCAGGAGAAGGCCAAAGAACTGAAAGGCTACATCTTCGCCCTGCAGGAAGTTTGCAGCGGCGAATCTGTACTTCGCCTGCGCAGGTGCAGCAAGCAGCCAGCTGATGTGGTTCTAAAGGTTCCATTCCTTGGCAGGCTGGCTGCAAGCCTGGGGCAGACGTTCACCGACCTGGAGAAGCAGCTGGCTTGTCCCGAGGGACAGAATGCCTTGATGGATTTCTTTTGCAAAGGATCTGGGCCGAGGTTGGCACTCCTCCACACTCCGGTGGACCTGTTGGGGCAAATTCCTGAAGGTGAAAGAGCAACAATCTTTGGCTTCGCGGGCATCGCACAGCTCGTGTTGCTTGGCGCGGCGTGCAAGAGAATCCACACCAAGGTCCAGGACCACCTGAGTGATCGTTGCCACAAAGATTTGATCCTGACTCCAAGGGACTTTACGACAGATGACATTTGGCAACTACCTCAGATCTTGTCGTTCTTGCATGAGAAGTTTGCAAAGCATGCGCAGAAGATTGACTTCACCGAGATGCCGCTCTCGGTCATGTCAAGCAGTCTCTTATGGGCAACGCTGTGCACGCTCGAGTGCTTGACGTTGGTGGTGATTCACCACTCCCATGCGTTGTGCCCACCCCCCAGGCACCCAAGGCGGTTTTCCGTTCAAGTGGGATGCTTGACAGAGTGAAAGATGTCAAAGGCAGCGAAGCTTAGCGCGATGCCAATGAACCCGACAAAGGTCCCGTGCTTGAGAAAATGGGGGTGCCTTTTGATGCAAAGGCAAACATCAAGTATTAAGATGCACCAAGATTGCCCATCTTCATGTTTGCACATGTTTCCACGAGATTGCTACAATCCAGCGTTGCTAGGGTGGACTGCACACTTGGCATTTGCCTGACAGGATTCGGACATAGTGGTTTGGATTGACCAGATTGCTTGAAGCTCAGGACAGCGTGCAGAGGTTGATTGGGGCCAGGATTTTCCAGGATTGACCATTTGTTCAGCATCGCCCTCATTGTTTGCCTCTTTCTTTGCATTGCCTGTGTGTCTTTGTTTTTACGCTTGATGTGAGAGGTGTTTCCTGAAAGACTTCTGGAACGGTTGTGGAGAGTTTGTCTTGGCGGTGGTGCTGCATCCCTGCCAGCCGTGGCACATTCCGGAGGCGCGACGATGAATGGCAGCGAGGAACGGGCAGCAAAGGGGCTTGAAACAACACGTCCAATGGCATTGCAAGGTCGTGAAATTCTCATAATTACATACTCCGAGATGGGTTCCAGATCATGGGATGAACATGGAAGAAGACATGGGTGGAAACTGATCACAAACTTTGGCAGCCATTTTCATAGATCTTTTCATGTCTAAACAAACTGTGCCCCTTGTTCTCTTCTCCGCGTGCTTGTTCCGTGGCCAGTGACTGGGTGACTGCTCGACACACTTACAGGTGGAGCTCCTTGAAGGTGTGAATCAGAGGTGATCTTTGTGAAAGGCTGAATCACAAGCAGCGGTCACGCACTTTGGATGTGGTGAATCCTTCGGCTGGCGCGAGTCTCAGTGTACTTCGCTGCACTGTCTCCGTTGGAGACAGGGAGGTGAGTGGGACGGAGCGTAAGAATGCATCGCGTTTGCAAGATTCCAAGAGATTTGGGGTTTTGTCCCTTTAAGATGCAGTTATGCTGAGTTATGCTGTACTCAGCCTATAGATTCCCAAACATGACAAGATTCTTACCACGGGTGATGTAGTTGTTAAGACTCACCTCACATCTTCCATAGTGATCCTCGTGAAGAGTAGCATCACCTTTTTTTTCTGCACCTCAAACAACCTGGTTCCAATGATGAAAGGGTTTGCACTGGATAGTGTATCCAATGCTATCAAGCAAGAAATACATATGAGACAGGCTTGGTTTCCTGCCCTGGTTCACTTGCATCCATGGACAGGCACTCAGCTTCCTTTGTGCTGAGTTGGTCGTAGAGGTTATTGAGATTGGAAAACAACTTTCCAATCTCATCAGCCTGCCTCGATGCTAGTTATATTCAAATTCTGCCAACCGACTGGTATATATAAATATATATATATACAGTTACATATAAATATATATATATATATTTGTGATTTGCAAGAACCATATGCAAACCAGAGGCTGCGTAGCACATGGAGTCTTCATATTTGTCAGGCGTTCCTGGATTCCTCAACAGACCTCCCCAAACAAAGAGTTGGAGGTCCAAAAGCAGCAGCTTTAAAAGAATCTTTGTCCTGCTGGTCTGTGCCAGCATCAATTTTCTTCCCAGGAACACCCAAGAACGTTGGCACCAAAGATAAAAGAGAATCATTTGGATAGTTGGGAATACAACTGTCCTTGGAGCAGCTGCCCCCTAAATTGCACAGTACAGCCAGTACAGCAAACTTAAACTGACACAACCTGACATCATTTGGTCTCTAGGTCAAGCACTTGGACTTAGAGCCCGCATTTGCCGCAGCAGCTGCGGCAGCTGCTTGCTCGCATTGTCCTGTCGAAGGTTCGGGTTCATCCTGACCAGGGTGTACAAGATCCTCGGTGTCCATCAAAGCACCATCCTGGTCCTGCACATATGCGGAAAACATGTTATGGATAGATGGGACACACCGTTCAGGATTCATGTGGTCCTCAACTGCACCCCTCACCCTGTAGGCCCTGTAGGCCCTGTAGGCTAGTCTTGCTCCCAATCTCATTGTTGTACTGGAAGTGATCTGACAGAACTAGCTTCGCCTCTTCCTCCCCATGAACAGCATTTTGCGCAGCAGTCCACGGGCTTGTGCCCGCCATTGTGCAACCTCTCTTCAATGCTGCTTTCTTTGCAAGATGGTAGCTGAACTCTTTCTGCTCTGCCTTGCTTTCTTCTCACATGCCTCTGCTTCCTTGGGATTCTTCTGAAAGCGTCATCACACTTTCTGCTGCCGCACTTTGATGGCTCCTTGCCCTTGCCATCCTTTTCTTCCTTGTCCTCAGGCTTGGCTGCTCCCTTGTTGGATGCTCTCGTTTCTGTCTTCACATCTTTCTTCTTCTCAAGCGTTGCCTTCGTGCTTTCCTGTGTGCTCTCACGCTTTCTCTTCCTCACCTCTTTGCCAACCTCTTCTGGCTCCTCTTTGGGCTTGGACTTCTCTTCATGAAGATCCTGCGCCTTCCTGGCACGCCGGCTTGAAGCAGCAGCGTCTGTCAGCTTCTCCGGTTCAATGGCATCCTCCTTCTCAGCTTTTGCTACTTTCCATTTCTTGCCCCCCGCATCCTCAGTCTCCCCCTTCTTCCCAGCACGTGCCTTCACAGGTTCGGTCTTGCCCTCTTTGGACTTTGATGCCCTGTCATCCTTCTTCTTTTCTGCTTTGTTATTTTCTTGTTGGCATCATTTGTCTTCACTCTCTTCTCCTTTTCTTCTTTGGTCTTCCCTGGCAGGAGTCTTTCCGCTTTCTGGTTGGCTCTAGCTTTTTTGGGTCCTTTGGGTTTTGTAACCTTAGTCTCTTCTGGGTCTTCATCGTCAGGCTCATAGTATTCGGTCCCCTCCTCCTCTGTTTCCTTTTGTTCTTCTTCCTCCTCTTCCACCTCGTCATCTTCTTCTGATTCTTCACCACTGGAAGCTTTACCACGTCCACCACGTCCTTTCCCACGTCCTCTGCCACCTCCTGTTCTTCACATGGAATTCGCAAAGCTGAATGCTGATGTGGCTCTTCAATTGACATGTTCATAGTTTGCACCATGCGTTCATTCTCACTGCGATCGAAAGAAAAGGCATTTTCGATCACTAGTTTGGCTTCTTCCTCACCATGTACTTCGTTGTCTCGAAGCAGTTGGTTTCGTGCTGCAAACTCCCACGCATGCTCCACCATCTTCCTCAAAGAAAAGCTTAATGCTATTTAGATATTTAACATACTGTCTCCCATAGCGTGAGAGCAGTAGAAAGCAAGAGGACAAAACTGAGGTCGTCTCTTCGTCCAGTTGTGGGTGGTTAACAAGCTGTGCTTGGTAACCCACTGGCCACTCCGTTGTTGTCCCATAGTCGACTGTGACCAACGCTGCAACTGAACCTCGACCAGCGAAAAGTCACAGCCTTTCTGCAGCATGAGTTGTCTCAGCTTTGATCCTGGGCAATGCGCATGTTCCAAAACCTGAATTCTAAAGCGGCCTAATTCTATCATTACCTGATGACCCCAAGCAATCATGACCAAGAAACGACCATCCTTGGTTTTCCAAAGTTTTGGAGCGTCGGCTGAACAAGAAGACGCCTTCATCACACATTGCCTTCGCAACCTTAACCCTGTCACATGACTTCCGAGTGATTTCCTAAAATGATTTGAGGCATAAAACTTCCAATACAGCGCATCCTTCTCGCTTGATGGCTTTTGCTGGGATGGTGTTTGTGACTTCTGGCTGGGGCTTTGGGGAAGCACGTTCGGATGGGGCTCCTCCATCCGCAGACTTTGCTGGTGTGTTTCTTGGGGTCTTAAGGTGCATTCAACATGGAATTCGGGTCTTTGGATCATGGCCCATGCTTTTCCTGGAACTCTTGACAGTATCCGGGGGGTTGGGATGAGTTGTGGCCACAGACTCATCAACAAATGCTTGGGCCAGATTCCGCTTGACAGAGCCTGATTGGTTTGGCGGCTCACAAGGGCAGGTTGGAGGGGTTGGAGGTACTCCTGCTGGAGAATGACCTGCGCAGTGTGCAATAACCGGAGCACCTGCAACAGAACAATTTGGATTGATGAACAAGCTGCATGCACAGGCTACAGGCCTTCAACGATTGGCACCACACCAACATCTCCCTCATCACTGCACTCTCGTAGTTGAGCTCGCAAAGTTGTTGCGAGCCTCTCCTCTTGAGCCTTAGCGCCGAATATAGTTTACTCACCCTCCCTTATGTATAGTTTGTGGGCCCTCAATTCACAAAGAACAAATTTCAACTTGCAACTTGCATCAAATTAGACGAGGCTCCTTTATCAGTTCATCAATCCCCAAGTTCCCCTCCGATGGTCCCTGCGTGTTCCGCCCCAGCATGTCTGATCCATAGACCAGAGTGCTGCAAGATCCGAGTTTAGGCGGCTCGGATCCAGACAACATGTTTTGCAAAGCTAGCCGAGCTGGGAACTAGTACCACTAAAAGGCCGCTGTATACATGTACTTTGAACGCTCCGAATGTACGAACTTTGCTGACGGAGTGGTATACTTTTTGAAGTTGCGGAAGATTGTGTAGATTTGCGTCGCGGGCTGCACCAAATGGCGCTCCAATTCGAGCGCCCCAGTTTTCCCAACAACACACCGGCTTAGATCAGTCCGAACGGATGAACATGTACGAATTTGCTCAAAAGCATTCAAATTTCCTTTGCAACCAAACCGGTCACAAAGATAACTGGTGCGCGGCCACCTTAGATTACAATGGCCACTGCTAGGCAAGTCTTCCAGGGTTGTAGTGAGGCTGATAGGTGCGAACAAGAATCCAAATCTTTGTGGAATTGCGACATAACTGGCTTCCACTCTGCTGGAATCCTGCGCAGGCTGGCATCTCCACTTCCCAGGCTGGCAGCGGGTCAGCGGAGAAGGAAAGTAGAAGGGCACCACTAGGTTGGAGGTGGCCTGAGATAGTCCCAGAACCCCTTCAAAACAGGCGCCCAGGCCACCTTCCTAAAGGGGCCAGAAAAGTGGTGCACGGTTCAGCAAACATGGATCTTAAGTCTTAAGTGCAATACGAATCAGTCCCAATGAATCTATTACAATTTAATGGTCCTGGTGCGTGCTGAGAAGTAGAGGTACTGAAAGACTGGAAGCAAGTCGGCGTCTTGCCATACATCACCAAGCTCAAGCTCTTCAAAAAGAGCCAGCTGGGATTTGCCAGGCTTAGGCGTTTTGTTGACGCGTAGGTCTCCACGGGGTTCGCGCCTAAGCTCTTCCACATAGAGCTCATGAATGCTCCGCCCCATCGCATGTGGTTGCATTGGAGTCTGTTAAATCCAAGTTTCTGGTTGTGGATACTTTGGTCTTCAACTCCTTCTCTTTCTTGGAAAGGACTCCCATCCGTGGTGCGTAAGCCAGAAGTATCTGATTGCAGCTAGTGTAGCTTGAGATGAACCAGTGGATGGCATGGTAAGTAAGCACTTTGGCACCTGCTTCCGTCCGCTGCCAAATCGTGCGAGAGGTGGGCTTCTCATGTCTTGATGCGGCAAGGGCCATTGACCAACTCAGGCGGCGTGAAAAGCGGATCAGGATGGCAACATCGAAGCTTCAAGTTTCTGTTCTAGGTCGCCTTGCTGGGCTGAGTCGGATGGGACTTGGAGCTTGCGTCGTGCGATTCTGCGCGCCTGGACGTGGACATTTCGCTATTCCCCCAAATCGGTTTCTATATTCGGATGTTCCATCGATGTTCCAATTGGTTTGGTTTGGTGTCACGACTTTTCCCTGAGAGTTTCCACTGCCCCCAGCTTTAGACCGCTCGAGTCTTCAGAGATCCATATCCCAAGACCTATGGGTTGACGTCGCCTTCTGGACTGGTTCAGCTGATGAACTTGCATGCATGACCACTCAAATAGAGGGCTTGTATATATATATAATATTGGAACTATAGTAATTCGACGTGTGCGGTATGTTTAGCCAATGATGTACAGGCATCAGATAATGCCCGTGTGATCAACAATTTGTTGGTGTTCAAGTGGAGTGGGGCGGGCTGTGCCATGCTGGAACCTGCCGCTCCTACACCAAGGTGGGAGCAAACAGTATGCCCCACAACATACAGAGGAGATTCCATTACCGCTGCAACGCCTTCGTTGTTTGCTGTGTCCTTGGCACTTGCACATGGATTAGACCCGCGACCGGTTCGTGGGTTCGGTAGCCACAGTATTGGGGACGTGTGGGTTCGGTAGACTTGGCATGATGTTGACTTGTCCCGGTTTGGATTTCGATACCTTGGGCTCTGCAAAAGATGTGTCGCTGTTTTTCTTTTTTATTTCGGCCGTTGTTGGAGAGAAATCACACCCTATAGCGAAGCACCTACAAGAATTCAAGATCAAGTAACCAGACGAAAACGGTTCGACACCCTCCTCCCGAATGGTTGCACCATGTTGCACCACATCCGAACAACGAACAACACGAACACCGTGGGCACCGACGGGGTGGAGGCGTGGCATGTGCAATGGCACCTTCCAGAGGTTGGGCCATCGCTGTTGGTGGTTGATGTCCACGCTGAAGGTTGTCGATGTCAGCGGTACAGGAGGAGATTCCAAGGTGAAGCATATTGAGCCCTAAGTCATCACGGGCACCCCCACCCACGCTGCTCGAATTACTCACCTTTCAGATGGTGATTTCCAAGGGGTTTCCATCCCTTGCTCGTGACGTGACAGCCGTGCCACGTCTGACCTGCCCAACGTCTTCCATTTGGCTCAAATCCTCAGCATTTCCCGCAGTTCCCAGCGATCTTCGGTCCTCGAAAACAGTGAAAACACTGGTTAGGCCCGAAGCTCAGTGCTGCAGTGCCACTTGTTGGCTCAGCTCCGCTCAGCCACTTCGAGGTCAAGATGCTCAGCCGTGTTGTCGTGCCTGTGAGCTGGGGCCCTTAGCGGATGGATGCGTTTGGCAAACAGCATGAACCACAGGGTTCCCTTTCGATTCCGGATAGTTTTGTTGTAATTATTTCAAATACCCTCGTCTATCCATCATACTAATGTTGTGTTGATGCTTCTTGCATTTCCTCGCAAAAGACGGAAGCTCAACAAAACCATCACCTTTTAGGTGCAAACATCAAATCATCAAACAAATGGTCTGAATGATTTTCGGAGCGTTCACCGGACATGCATGTTTCTTCGATAGGTATAGCAGCTAGTCTTGTCAGGTGAGTTGTTGAACTGTGTAAAGCACGGAAGGCAACAATCGAAAGATGATCCACGAGGTTTTTGTCCTTGTTGCTTTGTTGCTCGGATCATCAACCCCGACCCTCACAAAACCTCAGATTTGGCTTGAGAGTTGCTCCCTTGGGACGTCTCAGACCATCCATCCGAAGCCCAGACGTGTCCGACCATAGCATTGATGTTGGACTTGACGTCTTGAGGCCGCCAGTCTGTGCGTTGCCTAGCACCCTGCCTCTCGCAGATCCGCCATTTTTCACGCCCTCTTTGTTTGTCGGACCGGGAGAAGAGGCAGGCTGCGGCCAAGCAGACACAAGCGGACACGCGAGGGTGACGACGGTGGTGCGCTGTTCCAGGAACATCGTCAGCCTTTGGCCATGGAGATTGGAGCAAACTCAATCACTGAACAGGGGGTGCTTCATGCTCAATTACCAATGTGTGTATCCGTATGAGTGATCGCTGGGCGGAGCCAATTCGCCGATGAGTTTTGGAGATTCTGGGCAGTGTTTTGCTGATCTTCATTGATCATTGATTTTTGTCATATATTCAGATTCATGTCTTTTGTCCAAAGCAACTTGCCACGCGTCAACACGCGCCAGAAACGCACGCGACACTCTGCGCAGGCAACTGATTGTTCGGGGACAGAACGTGCCGGTGAGCGATGAGTACTGGGAGCCTTGGAGAATGGAGCCCAGGGAGGGGCAGGGGCTGTGCTCCAAGCAGGCTGTGCTCGGTGCTAGGTCCGCTATAGGTGCCGGTCCAAGCAGATGGGAGCCTTGCACGTTGGGTGATGTGAGGTGCCTGAACCCGAACTCCAACAGTCCAAGCACCTTTTGCTCGGACGCATACACAAAATTCCATGGTGAATTTTGATTCGGATGGACTCCAACGTCCAAGTGACTGTAGGATGAATACTGGGCGTTGGAGTGCGGAGCCTTTTTGATCTCAAGGACTATGTGGCAGATGAGCAGTCTGTCAAGGATGCAGAGGTCTACAGGAGACATAAACGGGACAGAAAAGCACGTTGGGTCAATTTGTGGCAAACGGCCTTTCACTCTGCCCAGTAATTTTGCAATCACATGATTCAGGACCTCAGGAATCCCTGAACTTGTCATAGTGCTGACTTGTGTGTGGGTTTGTTTTCCTAGACGTGACATCCATTGGCACAACTCCAGGAACAATACCGAGAACTACGCAGGAACTGTGAAATACCCAATTGGCGTGATTGGGCCACTGAAGGCAGCGGCTATCCCGAAATCGCGCCCATTTTGGCAACCTGCATGCCACCTCCTACAGTTTTCAGAGTTGCGCCTTTTCCTGCTTCAAAGTTGACAGCTACCCAAGCAGTCACCCAGATCCAGAACTGCACACAAGTGAGGACTGGACACAAGAGATATCTCCTGTTTCAAGCACCAATGGACCATGTACTCATCAGTCCTTCACATGGTTCAGGTGAACGGAGAGTATGCGAACAAAGAGTACGTCGTGCCCATGGCGACCCATGAGGGAGCACTCTTAGCCTCCTATAGCCGCGGTGCTAAGGCAAGAGTTTGAGATTGAAACTTGTATTTCATTGTTAACATTGACGTATATTGTACATAATATTGTAATTAATATATAATATATATATATATATATTGTAAAGGAATGCATACGATGAAAACAGCACGCTCGACCGTCAGCGACCCTTATTTTTGCATGTTAAAGTGAATGTGGAAATGCGGAGGAGCCTACCACAGATTTAGGATGGTCTAGAGTCTAAAGAGGTTTCCATGGCCTACACCGTTACACGGACTCAAGGCAAACCATTGTTGGCGATAGAGGGGTCCCAATCATCGACGAAGACGCATGAAGACGCATGAAGAGGTACGAAGACGCATGAAGACGCATGCAGAGGTACGAAGACGCATGAAGACGCATGCAGAACGTATTGCATCAATCTTTACGGCTTTCAAAGCGAGAGAAGAAAGAACAACTCTCACTCACTCACACACGCTCCCACTCTCACTCACTCTCCCACTCTCACTCTCACTCTCCCACTCTCACTCTCCCACTCTCACTCTCACTCTCACTCTCACCCACACTCACTGTCACTCTCACTCACACTAAAACTCACTCTCACGCGTCGGCGCGCATCGTCACGCATCGTCACGCAGCGTCACGCAGCGTCACGCAGCGTCACGCAGAGTCACGCAGCGTCACGCATCGTCAGCGATAATTGGACAACCAAAGCTTGAACGGATACTGTGACCGGTGGAAGTGGAGATGACATGGAGATGGCGTCAGCGTTGACCGGATGTGTTCTCCCCTTGATCATGGCTTCCGCTTTGAAACTTCACACTTTCAGCCACAAACATTGGGTTTTGGGCACATCTCAGCAACATGGTTGCCGAATCCAATGGTCTTGGGGGCCCACTGAATCAGACGGTGACCCTGTTGACCCGCTCCGTTCAGTTCGTCCAGCTCCGTCCGACCTCGGGAGGCGATCACTGCGGGAGGAGGAGTGACCACACGAATCAAGACTCGGTGCATGGTGCGAGCACCAGCCACTTGGCACAGACCTCCGAGGCATCGTGAAAACTGGGCATCCGAGGTGCTGGAACAAAATACCAAGGTGTCTTTGGTTATGGTATTGGTAGTTATGGTAGTTCCTGGTAGTTCCTGGTTATGGTTATGGTATGGTTATGGTAGTTCCTGGATGTTCCTGGTAGTTCGTCCAATTTCTATCTCTGGCGGTGGCACACTCCCAGCCCAGCCTAACACCGCATTTTTGTTGAGCAGAAAGAGCAGTTTTGTAGGAGCTCAGGCAGGTTTGTCGATGTTCCATTTCTTCATTCACAATTCATTTGTGTCACTTCTCACCACTTCGGAACATATTGAACCTAAGGTCTTTATTTTCCACAACATCTCTGACGCCAACGAGTTCTACCGCTATGCCCACAAAGCTTCAACCCAGGACAAATGTGGGAGATGACGTTTAACTGATCACCGTTTAGCTCAATGGATGTTTTCATTTCTACTTGTGGCCTCTCTTGTGTTCTTGTGGGAAGACGTATCAGAGCCGTTCATGTTCGGGCGTTCAGGTGTGGAACCAAGAAAATCGATGTCCAAATGGATGTTACAGTCGATGTGGAAGTTGAGGTGGAAGCACAAGAAACCCAACACGTAGAAATAGACGTAAATCACTCGATCTCACGGTCAATGTTGGAATGCATGTGGAAACAACATGAAACAAAGACAACGCACATAATGTCACTCAAACCGATGTAGCAGTTGATGTTGGGCGCGGAAGTACACTTCCTCCTCTTCCACAATCCTACTTGCTACACGATGGCACTGGGCCACGCAAGTGCACTTTCCACCAAGGCCATGCCACACCGCATGCCACAGTGACATGGCGGAAGTAATTTCGCTGCACTGTGTAGTGTGTACCATATACATTAGATGCAAACATGTGACACAACACTGCCAGTCACATCCCGCTCACCAGCGGTTTCCGCGTTGACACACATGGTACGCGTTTGCGCATTGGACCGAAGCCGTGCCAAACCGCTTTGGACAGCGACATCACGGACTTCGACCGCCGCTCCGTGCTGAAGCACGGACAGACCTGGGGACTGCTAATGACTTAGGGCTTTAACATAGCTAGATCAAGAATTAACATAGTTCATTGGCTAGAGGCTTAACTTCCTTGAGGATAAAGGGACGGGTAGCTAGCTCTTTAGCTAACGAACTGGCTTTGTTTGCACAAGTGAAATATGTCCTTGTCGCGAGAACGATGGAAAGAACGCAACAAAAGCCAAGAAGACTAATAGTTTCAATGTATTTCCTAAAACTATCATAACAGTTTGTTTAGCGCCATTGGGCCAAGCTAGGCAAGGAACAAACAGATTTGGTTGGAAAATGAACAAAGCCAAGAAACTGGCAAGGATTTCTATATAAAGCTATTTAAACAAAAACTTTGAGTTTCCGCAGGGTTTGCAACCTGTACGTATGCAAAGGTTTTGTTTTGTGCAGAAGGAGCTTTTGCAAGGCTTTTCGTTTTCTGAAAGATTCTGAAAGCAATGTGTTGACAAAAACTTGTGCAAGGCTGACAGCAGGCAAAACCGTTTCAACATATGCATAATTTGCCACATTTTCCAACAAAAAACGAACATATTTAAGGCATTGTGTCCAGTCTGCCAAGTTCAGCGTCCTTTGCACCAATGCCTAGGCAACATTGTTCTAATTTTCCGTTCAGGCAAAGCTGTGTAAGTCATGGGTGCTATAATGTCTTTGATATCCAAAAACAGCTGACAAGATCTGACAGGATGCCATCAAGGACACCTTGCACAAAAACATTGGTCATTTGACCGAAGAGAGGACAAGGCTTAGGCACTTTGGTTTCAGATTTAAAGCGCAAGAATCGTTGATATAGCATGAGGTTTGAACTTAAACACCTTCCCATCCTTTGATTCAGCTCGTTGTGTGGGTGCGTGTGTTGTAGACCCCACAGTGGTTGCTCCACGGCGCAGTGGTTGCAGGGTGTTTCAGACGGACCGGAAAGTTCACATCTCCGTGGGCATTGACTCTCAAGATGCAGCAGGACAAAACAAGGTGGGCCAGCTGAGCAGCAGTAGGATGCTGTAGGCAGTAACAGCTGCACACCCTCGCGTCGCCAGGTGACATATGCTGGTGATCTCATGATGAAGTTCATGAAGGACCTTTCCCAATCCGATTTTTCAGTTCAGTTTTTTTCTTGTGAATTAGAGGCTCTAAGATAGGGTGCCACCCGGAACTCAGTGGGGGTGCAACAAAATAGTTTTCAGTATGGACCCTATGTCCTATTGTTGAGAATCATCGCCCTTTGATCTTGAAACGGTGTCTTCAGGAAAACTACCCCAAGGAGATTCCCGAGATGTACATCGAAGGCTTCAGTTCGTTCGCTGCAGTGGATGTGGGTTTTATCCCACATCCAGTCTTCGTCTATTTTCCTTCTCCCTTTTGAGATGCACTGCCATCTCTCCATATGACAAGTGTTTTTGCCAAAGGATTTCAATTCATGTCAGTCAAGCAACCAAGTCCCTGTTCTTGAAGCTGAATTGAAGCCTTTGCCATCGCTGTTTTTGCAGTTGTATCCCTTCAGGCGGATTTAACGCTGGCAAGTGGCTAAGACGCAAAGAGTCCTGTAGATGGCTGTGGCTAAGAATCCGATGTTTTGACATTGAACATGTTGTGCATTGCTGTGTGTTTGCTCTAGGCGGGTGTCTGTCATGCACACACTTCTGGGAAAGGGACACTCGCTGGTTGCAGATTGCATTATCCCCAAGGACAGATTGTGAATTGTGCTTTCCAAGAGTATGCAACAGCTCATTTGACTTGCTTGAAACCAGTAAACAACCAATCATATCCCATGTGCCATGTGCAATCTCTTTTTTCTGTCCAGTGCTTAAGAACCGAAAAAAACACCACCCGAAACAGCCTTCCAGACACCAGCGATTCTTCCAGACTTCCAGTCCCCCCACGTCGCAGGAAGTGTGTCAATCCATCCTTCGTACCACGCCCTACAGGCCGGGCATCCCATGTCGACCGATGGAGAGATTGCGGCGGTCGCGGGTCGCAGGACGCGGAGCGACGCGGGACGCGGGTCCGCGACGCTCCGCTCTCGAGGCTGCAACGTTTCCAGAAGATGCACAACCGAACCAACGAGTTCATCGGTGGAATCAGCTGCTGCTTGGTGTGAAACAAGATGGTAAGCTCAAGGGAAACATAATAACAGTGCAAGAAAAACATCAGATGTTGCTTGGGGGTTTCCACATGCTTTGGTGTGGTTCGAGATGTGAGAACAACTATTATGCTCCTTGGCCGTCTGGAAGTCTCACAGAAGAGCGACTTGACGGTGGCAGCAGACCGTCCCAGGCACGGCACACGTGGCCAACGGCCTGGCAGCTTTCTACATCGCGACTGGAAATGATCCAGCTTGCACCGCGGGGGGTCGCAGTGATTCGATCGAAGAAGTGGTTTTCTTCTCACCTCGGTGTCGTTTTGACGTCAAGGATCAGCTGAAGAAGACACATCACATCAGCCAAGGCCAACAAGAACCATCCGAACAATATTAGCTCCGGTGCATGTTACTATAGTATGTATGTCTTAGACGTGTTCAATATGCTTTCGTTCCAATGATGGTCACCGCAGACCGCAGGCTCCCTCCCCTGGTCACACATCTTGGGTGATACCTCGCCACGACATCGCACCGCGAAGCGACACAGCGGTGAATCCTTCGGCGAGGCTGAATCACAAGCAGCAGTCACGCACTTTGACCTGGTGAATCCTTCGGGCGGTGTGAGTCTCAGTAGCTGCATTGAACAAAATCGCAAAGAAATGGAGATATATAGAGAGCTGAGCGGAACGGAGTGGAACCATGAATTGCTGCCAGCTGCCAGATTCCAGCGGATGTTTACGGATTCGTTTGCCCAATTCTTTTGGCGGTCATTAAGAAAAGTGGAATGGGTGGGTTGGGAATGGTTGGGAAAACAATATAAAAGACATGAGACTTAACGACAGAATGGGATGCTTCATGTTGTTCACTCCTTTTTCCGGATGATGTGCTCAGTTTCCTGTTCATGTGCGGGCGCATGCACACAGACACACAGCGGGAAATTGGGTATGACATGGTATGACTCAGTATGACTTCAAGGTTCATGTCCAGTGGAGGTTTTCTGACTGTGGTCCCCACATAAAGTCTCCGCTCTTGAAGTCTGGCAATGAATTCTCACTGCAGCTGCAGTTGGTCCAGGCTCCACCGGCCTTTTTGATCAAGACTTGTACGCCAGCATCACCTTGAACTCCATCATCGTTGGGAGCCCCGACCGATCCATCGGATCTCGATCTGCCAAATGCCAAGTGCTTGGATAGCTCGGATCGGTCGGATCATTCAGTTGATTGGCCTCAAGTCATCGGTCGATTGGAATGGCACGAAATCGAAACGGAACCGCTTCACATCGGTGGAGATGAACTAGAGAACTTTGTGATATTTTGTGAGTGTTTTGAACCGCTTCCAATTCTTGGCCCTGAAAACATCGCTGAGTAAGTTAGGAGGGCTTTTGGTTGCTGATGGTGATGTCTTCTTCGTCCTTTCCGTTCGCCCCACGATCCGCGCCGTTCGCAGATTGCGAGCGTTGGTGGTGGAACCTCGCTGCCCTCGTTCCAGGCGAGAAAACTGGACAAACGACTTCGACGCACTGAAGGATACCACTCACCCCTTGAAGCTGGTGGGAAGGTGCAGCATAGTGGGAAGGATTTTTCGGGTGTGGTCAACTAATGTAGACTGAGCTGCAGAAGACCAAGATCACAAAGCTGCAGAAGACTTCTGAGTAGAACTAAACTGAGAATTTATTCACGTCGCTTCGCGACGGTAACCGCCCGCACCGCATGGAAGGGGCCAATATTTCAGTGACTTCTAGGGCTATGTTAGGCAATATCTTCACTCTATTCCAGTCCCTTTTGAGCCTTCGTTGGGCCATGTTTACGACGTTCAAGTACCTATCTCGGCGAAGCATACTTGAGATAGTGACTTCTGGGGTTATGTTCGACCATATG
>CAXAMN010008091.1:53361-145408 GCA_963970005.1 Durusdinium trenchii
TCAAGTCCCTATCTCGCAGACACGTCCGTTAGATAGTGACTTCTAGGGCTATGTTACGTACCGCTCAGATGATGCAGATGATGCAAAGCAGAAAATTGCATTTCTTGCATCCCTAAAGGCTTCAAGATAGCAAACATTAGCACGAATTTATCTTCCAGCACTTTAAGCCGGTTCCAAAAACGTGAAAAACACAGGATTCTAGAGCGAAAATGCCCCCCCCCCCTAGCTAAAGCTATCAGTACTACTTGCGGTGCTTGCGGTGTAACGCGTGCCCTATAAAACGCCTCAGCACCTTCGGTGCGGGCGGATTTGTGGAAGCCTGAACTACCTTCAGTCTCCTTCGATATCACACTGTCTGGTCGACAGAGGCGAGGCGAACGTGCGAACGGGACTGAAGGATGTTGGCGACTGAAGGTGGCCACATGAGAATGGCGGCACTCATCTGTGTGTGGAGAAAACAAGTAAGATCCAGAACCATCCAGAATGTTGGGATATTTTGGGTGTTTCATTGTCCTTCTGAATTACAAGGGGGGTTGGGATGGCATCCTAGTGAGCCACAGCCAATTGTTAAATACTGACTTTTTGTTCAGAATTTTCAAAACTAGAATCAGGACTGTTGGATAATGCTGGATGATGGGGCGACCACCATTGACGAGTCGTTTGGCTTTGTCTCAGGCTGCTCGCTCCATGATGGGCGCCACGACCGCCAACGAACTGGCTGAGATTTGTGCAGGCGAAGTGAGAGCCAAAGAACATTGTTCTTAGGATTCCAATTCGGTATTTATCAAGGGGAAGGGCAATGTAGGTGTGGGCAACTTGGGGATCAGTGTTGTTTTGCAATGGGTGTGTTTAAAGTCTTTGAGGGTGCCACATCTGGGGTTTCTTGGTTGTGCTGTATTCCAGCTCAAACTTCCGTGAACCAGCATATATTGGTCACTGCAGCCCCGGAATGGTGGAGAAAAAAACACCCCCGAAGACGCGTTCCGAGAGGCGTTGCCTTGTCGGGAGAGCTCAGCTTCTACGCCTCCATGGAGACAGGCGCCGCACGACTGTGCACAGTTGGGACCATGACGAACTCGTGACTCGGTGATTTTTGTTGAAAGAAGTGTTGAGCAGCGCCATGGCCATAAACTCCTGTGTAAATGTTTAGTAAGAGGGTTACATAGGTTTCATTGTTAGTATAAAGGCTTAGGATAGAGGTTTTTGGTATGGCTCTGATGTCAGCTTGTTTGCGTGGCCTGTTTTGATACAGTCCGTGTCTCTTGCGGATCGACTGCGCCTAAAAGCTGCCAGGTACCTTTGCGGCAGCTCATTGGAACATGACCCATAAGTGAGGTCACGGCTCGATGTTTGGAACATTCAGCATTTTCTTGAACAGGATATGATATGATTTACAACTATATAGTTTAATTCAATGAACACACAAATTAGACAAGTATACGCATTGTCAGGTGCCCCTTTTTTGCGAAGCACCTCACATATAGTTTACAGGTTTGCATGCCTGACTATGATGAGTTAAGATAACTCAGTGCAGAAAGGGCACGCGAGCAGTGAAAACTGGTCGCATCTCCACAGGTGAGACCGCAGAGTCAGTGAACAGAGACCGCAGAGTCAGTGCTGGAAGAAGGTGGTAGAAGGTCGTACCTAGGCTAGACGCAATTGTCCTGCACACCGGGTGGAGATGAACCTGAGATATGACTCTAGGCACATGTTCGGGGTATGTGCCGGACATGCTATTTTGCCCACCAGTGGCAGTTGCCCAGGATACACTGAAGGATGAACCAGCATGAGGACTGATTAAACGATATTCAAGGTTGAATGATGCAAACTCTGGGTTGCCATAGTTTCGGCCTCGCACGTGCATGACACCTCGTCATTGCACATGTACAGCCTTGCATATTTTGGTTTCAGGCTCCTTCTAAGGAAAGTCGCATTCGCAGACTAAGCTTTGAAGGAACGCTTCAGCTATGCAGCGAGATGGCATTGTGGTCGTTGTAGATCTGCTGACTCTCTCGTTTGTCGCCCACAGGAAAAGGCAGAACCTGCAGCTTATTGGCAAAAACAACTGGCTCCAGGTGTTTTTGTCTCTTGCATGCAGGCATTTGCAGGCCATGCAAGAATACCATTCCCAGATTTCCCAACCCCCCACGAAGCGTCGATGTCAATCCAACTGACATTTCCCAGGACCTGTCATATAGATCCGTTCAATTCTCTCGGATATTAGCTGCTCCCTGGCCCATCAGTCCACCCGACACCGAACCCTGCACTGTCCAGTCCGCATCACCAGGCCAAAGTGGCTGCAGGATCCATCCAAAAGTCACAAGCCACATGACCCCTTTAACCTGATTCGATCTCTTCCTGGGGCCCTCGTCTTTAGATTGCTGGATTGCTTGGCGCAGTCTGGGTCCAAGATCAAGACCAAAACAACAATAAAAATAGTCATCAACCAGAATACGAAATAATAAAGATCTATCTCCTGGGACCCACCAGCAAGTCGACTCGACTCCATACGCAGTCCCCACACCGCACCAGGGCCCTGCACCGTGGAGTGGCGCGCCGCGCGCCGCGCGGCCCGCGTGGCCGCTCCGGCGAAAACGCCGCGGGTGGCGCCGGGGAGCTGAGGAAGAGGCGGAGATTTGGCAGGTCAAGAACCTCTCTAAGCAGAAGGGGTCTAAAGAGAAAGGGGTATAACTATTTGTGAGGTATGCATCACTTCTACTCAAAGAGTTCAGTTTTGGACTCCAAGAGTTTTGAGGAAAGAGTGGGGATGGACTTGAGAATGTCGAAGACCCAACCATGCGATCCATTGCGAGTCCCACCGGGCACAATCGGGCAGTCTATTTCTTTACGCGGGTTGGGGCGCACAGGCATGGATGCGGCTGCGAATGACGGAATCATATGGGATCATTGTATTCTGTATTCCGTTCAATCCGATAGATGGACGAGATGTGAGGAGACTTTGGATTAGGATGAATGCATGTTGGAGGCCATCGCTACTAGGGTGGAGGCCATCGCTATTAGGCTCCTTTTGTTTCTATAGGTTGGAGGCCATCGCTACTATAGTAACAAGATGGTCAGTCATGAGTCATGTCCATGTCATTCCAGGACCTCTTTTAGGATCACCTGACTGACCCTCAGCACCTCCAAGGCTTTGCCTCCTTGGAGTGCCCCGCTTCTTCGATGCCACCGCACAGCTCTTCAGGCGGTTTCTGCCGCACAGCGGCAGAGTTCGTCCGTTCGGATCAAACATGGAAGCTCCCCACCGAAGGAAGGTATGGAGGGATTATGAAGGTCTCAATACCCAGACACTCCATGGGACTGGCATATATATTATATATGCCTATACATTGGGGTGCTTTGAGGGGTCAATGGGGCGGCATGGCATATATGGCAGTCCCATGGATCGTCGTGTCTGGGATATGTTCATGACATGTTGGGGTGATTGTAGTATGATGTAGTATACATATGTTGCGTGCTTTTCCGGTCATTATCCACCCACTTCACCTGGCATACCATCCACATCCGATTCCTCGCGGTGAAACCCCCGGACTCTCCGCAGGCTGAACTTCCTGGATCGCATTGAGGAGACCTGGCCTTGGATGCTGAAGGTGTTAACTGTCCTACGTCCAGTTCACCTCGGCCAGTTCACCCGGTATTGAAGGGGATGCCTAGCTGGCCTAGCACAGTTTGATACAAAGTGCTTCTGCCAAAAAGCATGGGCAGGTGTTTCTAGCATATGTTCGTCACTAGTTAACTCACACCGAAAACCATCAGGATGTGGTGTTTGTCCTGCTTTCTTGTCTTGTAGCTGGTGTTTGCTTGCTATCTAACCAGCCTATCAGACGTCATACAGCACTGCTATGCACAGACAGACTGTCTGCTTTCAAGGCCCTGGGACCTCTTCGCTTTTGCCACGGCAAGTCGTCGACCGACCAAAGCCACTTGTTTCGAAGCTCAGTTCTTGCAACTGTCGACAGTTCGGAGAGTGAAGGTCTTCGTTTCGCTACAGGTTGATAGATGACATAGACGTACTCGTACTATTGAAAAGACTGTGTGTGTGTAAGTGTTTTTAGATATCTTCCAGTTGCTTCTCATTCAACTTGCATGCATTCTAGTGACACCAGTGAGGAGCTTTGGAACTCGCCATTCGGGTCGGGCCGTGGTGTGGAGAGCGAGCCCGACCCGGCTCTTCCCAGAGGTCCTCGGTTCCACCGTTTCTTGGAGCTGGAAGATGGAGACAAAGGCCCAACCGGCCACGACCGGCCATGTGTTGAAAGGACTGATCAAAGGGCGCCATGCATGAATAGACAGAGGCACCCGGGCTTCACATCCTTGTTCGCAGTTCAAAGATTGTTCAACTCACCAAAGGCAGATCAGGTGTTATCTAAACTTATACAGACCAGGTTTGCCATGCGAAAACGAAACCTCAAGCTGTCCAGAATCTCTTCCCTCTGCTCTACTGGCTGCTGCGCCGTCCAAGGCCACGCGTGCGGACTTGACTCGACACGGAGCGGACATCGCTCGGGTGACATCAGACGTCCAGTTGAGGGTAGGGTGACATCAGACATGTCACATGTGTGAGGGTAGGGTACGTACCCCCTCCAGAGCCAGATGTTTCGCGTTCGCCTCCCAGAAATGGAGCCTCCATGTGTCAGGGTAGAGAGTTCTTAGTTCCAAAAGCTGGGCACCAAACGACGGTCAGGCAGAGTTCACCACGTAAGCACGTGGCTTCCTCACGCTTCCCACGTGGCTCCCACAGGCGGCACGACTCAATGTAGGTCACGGACGGAGCACGCCCTTGCCGGTGGCCACAGGGGGATCCGTCGGCAGAATGGACCAGGAACTCCGGTCCTCTCGATGGTCCTCTCTTGGTGATTTTTTTGTTTCTGTGATGAATTTGTTCTCTCTCCCGTCAACTTTCACATGGCTTGCATCAACATGTTGATACATGGACTTTTAAAGGAAGCATTGCTGTTATGAAAAACACAATTGTTTGGCATTGTTTGGCAGTTTTTGCATGTTTGTTTACCTTGGCACTAGGCACGCTGTCAAGTGTCTATCCTGATATTTTGCCCGCCAACGTTTGATAGATGTTGTGGACACATTGCTGCTCACATCGTGTCCATGGTTATGTTGGCCTGCCAATGTCTGTAAATGTGTTTGAACAAATTGCAATCACAGATTTGACGCTGCATGTGGGCCTGATACATTTTGACATATTTCTTGACGCTGTAAAGTAAAGTGTCAAGGCGCTGACTGCCATATCCTTTTTTGTGCTTGGTCCTTGGTGATTTTGAGATGTTTGCAACGAAGGCGGAGTTGATTGTTTCCCACACTTATTTATCCTCAGGTCTTCGAGAGGACGTCCACCTCCTTCGCTGCCTCCACTCGCGGCCTCCCACTCACTCACACACACTCGGTTGCGTACGGAACTGGAGGTGGTTTACCACCCGCCAGCCTAAATAGAAAACCTAAGAGACCAGGACAGACTTGGCATCAATCCAAGAGGAAAACCCTGCATCCTTCAAATAGATTCAGAACAGATACATAAATTTAGTTTCAGAAAAGATAGTTAAATTTGCAGGTGCATACAGCTCTCACCATTGGCCTATTCATTGGCCATCCACCAATGGTGAGAGGGATAGCCCCCTGCATTTTAACACCGATAGGTGACCTTTGATTCCAAGGCATCCACACACACACACACACACGCACCAACTCAACTCACTCACAAAAACTGACACCACCAACTCAACACACACCAACTTACACACGGGCCAACACACACTTAGATTCATGGCTCAAATGAATGAGCATAAGTTTCAAAAAGTGGTTTACCGGAAGCTAGTTAGTGCATTAGCATGCATTAGCACTTTACTGCAAAACACAGAAGGAGACAGCTTAAGCTCTACTTAGAACCACAAGTTAGTTGCTGCATCACCAAGTGCCAGTGCCAGTGGTGGAGCTCCACCCGTGGCGGAGCGATCACCCAGTGGGGATACCAGAGCTCTAAGGCGAAAGAGTCGGAAGAACAGAACTGTTTAACACACTCACTGGCACTTTACCAAAGCTTAAAAATTGACGCAGCTACACATCCAGCTGGCCAAGCTGGATATCCCGTGAAACCCGGTCGCTTCACACGGTCCCGGTGCTGTGTCCCCTGGACTCCTAGAGACGGAGTTGACACACACAAGGGCGCGCCGCGCTTTGCGGCGCGCCCTTGCTTTTTCGTGCAGAAACAAAGCATTGGACAGCTTAAGCCATACTTAGGTTCACAAAGGTTACCTATGGAAACATTAGCCCTGTAGTTAAGAAACAACGTATTGGACAGCTTAAGCATTACTTAGGTTCACAGAGACAGAGTGCTCTACCGGAAGCTGGCTGTCACGTGACTGAAAAAGACCTGGTTACACATCTAAAAAGCTTCTAGAGGAGAGTCAGACCTAGAAAAGGAAACAAAAGGCAGGAGAGACAGAAACGAGGGGTAGGGTTGTGTGTGAAGTGTTGGGGCGACTAGACGAGCCTCAAGAGCAACCTAACAAGCCTGAAGAAACACCTAACAAACGAAGAAAGAACGCAAGAGAGAAAAAGGTGTGGGTGTGTGTGTATGTGTGATGCACTCTCACTCACACTCACTCACTCTCACTCACTCACACCGCAACAATGGACACAATGTAGCGTTATATCTGTGATGGCAACTCTCCAAAGCAGGAAAATGCTGGGCCAACACAACAGTTAATGGAGGAGACTTTGCAGTGTCATGTTTCCAAACTATTTGTCAAAATTGATGGGCCACTCTACGTGCCAAACAGTTTTGGAAAACAACAGATTTTGCCAGCAATTTCAAATCACCCAGGCAACAAATCACAAGGCCAGACCTAGTCCCCCTTGTGTGACAGGCAGAAGTGAATCGCGTTGTTCCTTGGGGCAAACGTGGCAGAATCCATGGCCACAGTGGACGAGAAATCTTCCGATTCTGGAAATTGCGCAGGGGAGGGTGGGGACGGCTTGCCCTCTTCGGCGCTGAGGGTGGCTTGGCCGGAATGGCAGGAACTTCAGGTTTTTCTGAAATCCTCGGTGGCTGGAATTGTCCAGACCTGAGAGACATGCGGATGGGTGAGATCAAAGCCACTGTTTGATTTAAATGTTTTTCAGTTCATTGTGGGGTCTTCACCTCGATTGTACTAGTCCATGTGCCCTTGTGCCCTTGAGCCACTCACATTGGTTCAAAGAAACTCTTATATAAACCAATATACTGGCAAAACCAGAAACTGTCATCTCATTTGGCATCATTTCACTCGATGTTGGCAGTCCAATCCGTCACACGACGCACGTCAATCCGTTGACCTCGCGTCTCCTCACGTCTCCTCGGCCCCGATGTCTGCTCAGGTGGCTTGGGGTGACCAGCCGTTGGAGCTCATGAGCCAGGCGAGGTGTTGCACACACCGTGCCGGTCGACCGAGCGCGGAACGTAGCGCAGCCGTCGCCTAGACGTGAAAGACGTGACGCGGAAGACGTGACCTGGGAGGTGAGAAGGGGAGGTTTGGCAGGTTTGGCAGTTGCCTTGTGGGATTGGTCAACATGTGTGTTTTTTTGGGGGGGTTGAGTGGGCAAGAAATCACTGGCCACATGTGATGAGCCTTTGTTGGGGGATTGGTAGCTTGTTGATGCGTGTTGCATGGCTTTGCGTCTGATTTCGTTGGATTTCCCCGGTGGTTCTTTGGCGATGGGGAATCCACCGCGGACATTCATAGGAAGTAAGTGTGGCCATATGAAGGCAGGAAGTATCAGAAGGGGCTGGGCTGGGAGCACTTGTAAAGCTTGTCAAGTTCCTGAGTGCATCAGATTGACATGCTCCCCAAACTCCAAACAAATGCTTGCATTCTTCCTGCTGTTTCTCGAATCCCACCCATAACTAAATCTACGAAGCAACAGAGCCCACCCAAGCAGTACTGCATCGCATCGCTAGCAGCGGCCAGCATCCCACTGCAGCTTGGCGCCGAGCAGCCGGTCGACCCGGTGCTTGGCTTGGCGGTCTTGCAGCGCTTGGAAGCCCAACGCAAAGTCCAGCAGCATTGGTTCACCATAAATAGATCGAATGCATGCGTTCATCCAGTTTTGAAACAGGTGTTGAACACTGTTTCGATGTATTTGGGCCATGACATTTGGTACACTTTTTGGAGATGTTGACCTTGGGAATTTGCTGAACATGAAGCTGACAACTTTTTGGTAGAGCCACAGCCAGGGAAGAAGCTGTCAGGAAGTTGTTCTTCCATGGTAGTGTTGCTGTTCTCTTTTTTTCCAAACCCCTTGCTTTTTGCTATTAATGAGTTGGTTGTTGTGAGCCTTTCCCTTGCAGGCTTCAACTATATTGAAAGTACATTTCGCGCCCGCAGTCCGGTTTGATGAATGCAATCCTATAGAGATTATTGAGTGGTAGTCTGACTAGTTTTGATGTATCCTAGGCAGCAAAGACACATTGATGCTTAGCCAGTCTGTTTGTTGGATTCAGAAAGCTACAAACGCAACAGTTGTGAGTCCAGCTACATGAAAGTAACACGTTCTCGTTTCATAAAGGCCCACAATGTCTGAATGGCAGCAGCTCCAAGAGCGTCTTTACCCCCGAGTCCGGGGATACTCTCAAAGGAGCCAACGCAGCAAACTCTTTGTGACAGTTGTGCAGGCCAAGAACCTTCGTTTGCCCGGAGTTCATTGGTATCCACCCCAAGCAGTCGTGGTCCTAGGACCTCACGAGCGGCGCTCTCCTTTGGGCGAAGCATTCGGACCTCATCCCATCTTTGATTGGCGGATCGAACTCCCTTTCACAGGACATGAATCGCATTTGGCCTTCCAGGCAACTTGTCCCGAAACATTCTAAAAAGGTGGTTGTGTATAGTACTGTACTCCTGTATTCCTCCTCAACCTCAACCAACCATGTTTCTTCTTGCCAGAGTTCACCTGGCCTTAAGCAAGCCGCTTTCTGCTTTTTCAGGTGACTTGTGAAGGTGAGCTGCTGGGTGGTTGCATCCTACCCCTACGTGAAGTCCTCGCACTTAGTAGCTCCAGCACCGGATTTCATCGCGCCTTGCCCTTGGGCGCGCCACACGAGCGGAACTCGCCCGTGCCCAGCGCGGATCTCTCTGCGGCGCCGGACTCGGAGCAGCGGAATGTGCGGCCGGAGTTGGTGGTCGCCATCAGTGCTGTGCTGGAAGGCACAGTCGACTGTAACGCCCGGAAATGACTGTGGTGGGAAGAGAGTCCTCAGAGGGTCTGCTGTGACGGTGACGATGATGCTGATGACATGTCGTGTTTTGATGAACGAAGTGATGTACAAACGTTTTGTTTTTTCTGCAGGTGGTGATGTTCTCATACCTCAACAAGAGCGTAGTGCCGAAGAGCTGCGCCTCCACACCTCGCAGGTGAGGGTCACCTTAAAATCTTTGCGTGTCGAAGAGAACTTGGCGATTGCGGACGTGCAAAGAGGCGCGAGGTGTCTTCAGCTGCGATCAGCTGCGATCAGCTGCGTGTGCCCTGATTTGCAGGGGTGATCCTTTTTCAAGTCGGACGGTCTCGACCAAGTAGTACTTCCGGAAAAGACTCTGTCTGCAGTACTGGTAGTTCGTTTCACAAGTCCTTGATTTGTGGAGCGAATGAACTTATAGACTTCACTCCCTCCAGGTCAGCGGAAGATCGCTCCATACGTGATGGCGTCCTGTGGCCAGCAGACTGCACGGACCAAAGCGGCCTTTCTCACGGCCGGGAGGCCAGGTCCTTCGTTTGGACGAGTCGTTGGCAACACTTGGTGGTTGAAGGCATGGCTCCATCACGGAGCCTGGATCATGACAACCGCCAGTTTCCTCATGTAGAAACATGCTCTTTGTACCTGAATCCGTTTTGGTATGTTATGTTGTTTCGTTTTTCATAAGCCTTTTCCTAGGCCGGTCTGAGCCGGTATATCCACTCCGCAAATTTCAGGTGGTGGGTG
Source organism: Durusdinium trenchii (assembly GCA_963970005.1). Lineage (NCBI taxonomy): Eukaryota > Dinophyceae > Suessiales > Symbiodiniaceae > Durusdinium > Durusdinium trenchii. Next base: position 63,347 of record CAXAMN010008091.1, read on the forward strand.
AAATTCGTAGCCCTTGTGCAATTCTTTTCCACCTCTTTGTGTGTCCTTTCATTAATAAGCCTACACCCAATTTGTACCCATTTGTGATTGTGATCCTATTGCGAGATGTTTGAGGCCTGAATCCTGTGTACCGCTCAGAGCCCTCGTAGTCATCATCCAAAGTACCTGTTTGTTTCACTCTCCACGCACCAAACGGACAAAGACTGTCAAACAGACTTTGGTTTGCAGGCAAGACCGGGAGAAGTTTGTCTTCACCAAGATGCCCAAGGCCACCAGCGACTTCGATTGTGGCGACTTACTTCGTGGAAGTTTGGATCGCTACAAAGCTGTGCCTTCTTTGGAGGAGCGACGGATGAATGAGCCCGAATTCGGGTATCATATGCGCACAGAGAATGGTTTGCAAATTACCTATAGCAATGCTCAGTTTACCTTTTGGTATCAACAACAAGAAGTGATTGAGTTTATGGTTTATGACGATCTATTTTTCTACTACCCGGACAACCTCGTTGCCTGCGGCACACTTGATCTTGATGATGCATTCAGCGTTGCTTTTACAGAGCAGGGAGAACTCTTAGATGAGAATGCAAAACAGCCGAGGGTTCGCATGCACGTTACCCTTGCACCTTCCATTGCCACTGTGCGCCCTGGTGCAAGCACAAGTGAAACTTCAGCTGCAGATGGTGGTACTGGCGGTAGTACTAGTTCTCGAATTGCAGGGGAGATAGAGCTGGAAATCGAGTTCATGCAAGAGCCTGTTGCTTGCCCTACCGCACTGGAGAGCACTTTCAGACAAGCCTTGTCACAGAGCAAGAAGGCAGAAGAGTTACAGCGTGAAAGCCTGCAGTATTTGGCAGAGATCATCACTTCGAGCACAGTACGGCCTTCTGGCTTACCTGCATTAGAAGACCTTTTCAGCGAACAAAAGGAAGCTCGACTGCGCGATGTCAGACATGTCAACTTGTGAGCTCAGACTTCAGCTAAGGGCTCGGAACCTCTCAGGCTCAGGTCGTAAGTACCCCTCCGCATATAACCTGGTTTCGTGGAGTCACCCCCTGGTTGGTATTCGGATTGCATGTTCTTTCCAGGGGTCGTGCCATCCACGTAACCATGATTGTTTCAGGGTAATCAAACCGTACACTCTATAAGCGCAGTTGATTTACCCGTCCTTGGTCTTGAGGCACTCTGAGGCTGACGTGTATATGTAGCGTTGCATTCTATAGCTAATGGAAACTGTAGGAAGCTGTAATAGCATCAAGGGTCCTAAGATCGTTATTAACTCTGCCTGATGCAGTGAAGGGCAATGAGTGAACTCACACGTTTCGATCAGGATTGTTGCTCACTGTGAGAAATGTACTAGAGAGCAGCACAGCTGGCACCTGAAATGCCAGCCGCACTCACCAATGTTTGCGCGACCATGCATGTGATATTCAAGAGTATCACACAAGAGACGTTGGCCATGAACAAGCGTCCTGAAACAGGCCATGATTTGCCTTTCAGAAGATGAGAATGGTTCGTTGAACCTGCTATTTATATTATACATCTACTTAACCTGTGTGGGAGAACGAAAGCTGACTGAAGACATGTCAAACTTGTCAATCATGTTCAGTACATTACATGTCCAATAGGTGTTTCTTTATTACTCCAATTTCTTTGTATTTATGCCTTGCATTTCTGTTTCAACCGTTGACCCGTGAGCTCAGGAAAGCTTGGCGATCCTTTGTTGCACCTGTGCGGTGGCCGCAGCACGACGCATGATCGACCATGAAGACTGGGTGGTGGTGGTTTTTGAGAATCGACTTGAGAACATTGTCCAAGAGATTTGCGAGGTTCTACTGGATGATGGACATGTGCTCACAGCGGAACTGGTGACATGCGCTCGCAGAGCCGTGAGCTACAAGACCATTGAGAAGGCTGCGGAGGCATATAGACGTTCTTGTCGCAGCACTTCACAAATGGAACATTTGCTTCCTTTGGGCACTTTGCTGTGCATGCTACGCTCCACTGGCGCTTTGCTACGCTCCTCTCTGAAAAGAGCCTCTGAGGCGATTGAACCTGATGGGTCACATGGCTCCTTGTTCTTTGAACTCTTAGAACGTCATCTCGTGAGTTGTGGGGAGTTAGAAGTCTCTCAGCCCTTGGTTGTGCAGCTCGGGACTTCCAGCGATGAGCTTGGGGATTCCCCAGGCGAAGTGGCGGAGTATACAGCTGCACAGCAGAAGGAGCAGTTGCGGCTGGGCCGTGAGGCCATGTATTCCAACTTCTTTCCACAGATCGATACGCAGCGGCTGCTCGATAGAGAGAAGGAGGAGTGGCAGCTGGAAGTATTGCCTGGACAATATCCATTTTTGGTTCCAGCTTCAGTGTGCATAGGAAGCCTTTGTGGTGCGATCATGGCTTTCTCCATTGTGGAGACAGCCGTGATTGTGCATACGATGGACGCTCGCATTCTGTGTCACAAGGATTATGAGCACATGGCATTGATGCGAGCTTCCTGCTGGGTGATGAAGGACTCGTACTTAGACAACTTCATGGAATGGGTGGCAGAATCACCGGGATGGTTCAAGAGCATCTTCATCCTGTCAGGACTCATGGATGGCAAAACCGCTTTCACCTACATGCGTCGACGGGTGTTGAAGCTCCGGGAACTGCAGCTGGAGTCGATTGGTGAAGCGCTGTCTCCGCACAAAGTCATTTGTATCTCGGGATTCTTGCGTTCCTTCGCAGATCTTTGCCAACCCTGGGTCGTGGATCCCGACAGGCCCTGGACTTCGGCACAAGTCCACTTCCTTCGCTTTGAGACGGAAGTGCTTCATTTGCTGGGTGTGCAGCTGAATGATGTTTTGGCACGGGATCTCAAGAGGACGCAGCATTGAGCGGCGAAGTCGAAGGCATCATTTTTCTTCCACCAAATCCACCCCCAAAAGATCCCCAAAAGGATCCAAAGATGGTCAGTGTCTCCATCTTACCAGCCACTTCTAGTACTTTCGAGCCCTTTTCTCACATCCCACCCGGTGGGTTCTGTTTTGACGTACTATCCCTCTCCCGTTCTCCAACCGCCTTCCCGGAAAAAGCCGAGAGTCGCGCGCCTACAGATCCTAGAGGTGGCCGCCCTCCTTTGCATGAAAGCGCCACATAGCGGCACCAGCACCACCTCTCAGGCGTCTCGGCGCCACCGTGGTGCCGCAAATCACACCGCCTCCCAGTCCCCAGTGGGCCCTCGAACACCCTCCACGTACCCTCCAACCGTACCCCAACACCCAGTCCCCCTTCGCCCTCGCAGGACCGAGTACGTGGCGCGCTTCCTGGTGGCGTGCACGAACCTCATCAGTTTCTCCCAGCGCCTCACCGAGATGCTGCTGGACGAGCTGGGCGACTTCTTGGACCGAGCGGCCACAAGGGCGGAGCAGGCCGCGGTCAACGGCGGGGGAAGTGGGGCACGTGTCGTTGGAGGAGTGGGGAAGCCATGAGAATAGAACACACAAAAGGAGGAGCATGTCGTGCATTTAGCACGGGGACTGAATGGTTTTCACATCATAGTCCCCATCATGTAAGAAGGCACTTATTCCAGGAGACTTAAATGGAGCTGCGAGGGTGACCTTTGCAAGAGCGCATACATTGTATTTATTCCACTACGTCACCAGACCATCAGAGGAAGACACACACACACGATCACACGAGCTTCAAGCAAGCTCCACCTGATTCCACTGGTGTGTGTATGTGTGATCACATGTGATCACATACACAGCTCCACAAGCTCTCCACAAGCTTCCAGCCAACTTGCATTGCTTTTCTTTCCCACTCAGGTCGGGAAGCTGTTGGCTCGTCAACTGCTGGAAGCTCGTACCAACGCCCGTCGTCGGAATGCCTCCTTCACAGTGAGTTTGGTCGGCTTCTCGACCGGTGGAGTCGTGGTCGAGAGCTGCTTGAAGGAACTACAAGAGATGGTCAAGGATGGCGACCATGTTGCCAGTGATATCGTTTGTGATGCCGTGATGTTAGGCACCCCCAGCCGAGCTTTGGACGAAGATTGGTCCAAGCTCAGACAGCTTGTGAGTGGACGGTTCATCAATGGCTTTTTTGCACAGGACTCCTTCCTCTTGTCCCATCAATTCCGCCGCGGTGGAGCTCGCCTGGCAGGCTGCAGCCCTTTGCATGCCCCGGATGTCGAGAACGTTCCAATGGATCCATTCATCACCACCCACAATGAGTATCCTGAGCAGATGCCCTTGATACTTCAACGCATTTTTCAAGGTACTTAACCTGAGGAACAAAGATTTCCGACTGATCCGTGTCCCAAAGCTGGTGCGGCAAAATCTATTGTCTGAAATTGTGTGGATCTAAGCCCCGTGGAAGTAAACGAATGCTGCGCCCTCAGGTCGTCCTTTTCTTTGGACTTTCGGATGACATATTTCTTTGAAGACGTTTGAAGCGAAGACCAACAGCAAGCTACTTAGTATAAGAATGAGTCAGAGTCTGAGTCATGTTTATATTAATAATGACCTCGCACTCGTCGTTTTCCGTGGCTTTGTCTTTTGGGACATCAACTCCAATTTCTTGAAACGGACCCATGGTCGCATATGCTGCGTGCTTTCCTGGGCTGCTTCTTACTTGGGCCTACCAATGTTCAACGTCACGTCCCAAGGTCAGGTGTTGGTCATGATGATGTGACTGGTGGTAAAGATCGCAATTGGCCAGATCCTTGGACCGGACGAGCCAGATCGGATTTGGTCCGCAAATCGATCAGACTTCAAACATCCGCAAACAGTGGACAACCGGTCAAACTGTCGATGACGACGAACTGTCGGATATTCTAGGATCATCAGCAAGCACGCTACAGCTGGAATTGATCTCAGTCTTCTCGGGCTATCTCGGGCTTATACCAATATAATTCATATGAATCAATTGACTTCGTGCCATTGTGGACGATTGAACCCAACCGCTTCTCAGACCTGAGGTCTTCGCTTCTCGTGCCTAGGTCGAACATGAGCAGCTTTTCGGGATGGGGCGTACACTTCTCAAACGGTACCACTGGTGACCGCCTCAGGTGACTGCCTCGGAGGTAGACTTCCTTGCTTCTGCTTTTCCTTTCCTCTGTAGGTTTCAGTCCAGGCACTGGTCTGTTCAAGCAGTCAGAATTTGCCGGCGACATCTGTTCTTTTCCGGTACCACGTTCCGAAAAACCCGTCCGATGACGCTTGTTGCCATCTTCCAGGTCATCATGTGAGGCCTGGTGCAGGCCTTGCGCAGCTTCGTGCGTTGCAGTCACGTGGCCGAGTCAGTGGTGAACCATCTCTCTGCACACATGTTGGATTGATCGTCGGATCCAGAAGATGCGGACGTTGTCTATGAATCGATTAAACACATGTTATCATCATATACTGTAACTAAATGATACTAAAATCTATGTTTGATACACTTTATGATAGATATAGATGATATATGATATATCAGAACAAATACGCAACTTGTGACCCGTCCGACCGTCCTCTATTTTGGGACTGACCGCTGGGTGGTCGATCGGTCGACACTCCTCTTGATCGGAGGACGTCGGACCGAGGTGGTGTGCTGATGCGGTGAAATGGCACGAGACGAATGTCATGGGCCACCAGTGCCCGATGGACGCAAAGACACAAATGTTTGGGCCACTGAATTTTTGACAATTTTTGGAAAGCAATAGAAGATCGACATGTGGGATCAAACTTCACCAGGTCTTTATGTCATTAAAAAAAGACTGTGTGGAAGCAAGCTTTAACCATCAGATCACTGGCAGACAAATTTGGGAACAATGTGGGAACTGGAAGGTCTGACAGTAGAACCATGACACTGACAGACTGTTTGTGACTCGACCACGTTCCGGTGTTAAACCCGAGTACCTGATTAAAAATATACACAACTAAAAACTCATGTCGGAGGGCTCTATAAATAGGAAAATACTGCATTAAGTGTTTATTGTGAGCTCTTCTGTTTTCTGATGATTTTTTCATGCGACTTGTGCCACGTTCCTATATACTGTAGCGCAGTATTTCTTTGGGGAAACATTTGTCCTTGTGTCGTTTTATCAGGTACTCCCACATCTTGTACGCACGTTGGGATTTGCAATGGCTCATTCCCCTGCCTAAGCTGACTTTGCTTAGCGTCTGGTGCCTAGACTTCGGGAAAAAAAACAGGATTGATGATTTCTGCCCGGAGTTCGTGCCCAGATCAAAGGTCTTGCCTAGTAGGTGCGAGCTGCTGTCTTTTCGTCGCGGTGCCACGGGATTTTGGCAAAGCCAGATTGCCTTGTTTAGACACGAAAGAAAAAGCACCTGGAGCTCAGGAGATGGATGAAGATGCCATTTGGCTCCCTGCAGTGTCTTGGCGCAAGAAAAAGAGGGGATCCAAGCCAAGCAGCCTCAGCAGCCTTAAAGTCGAACAGCAGCTCAAGAGGTCGATGAAGTCAAGAGACTGGTCAACTGATACACCCGGGAAGAGACTCAACCCGGTTTGTAGAGGAAGATCGTTTTCCAGTCTGGTCCATGCCAAGCCCGGTTCCATGTGAGTCTTTTCCCGGGTGTAGTTGGTCAGTGCAAACATCCGGAGGATGGCCAAACATCCTCCACTCTCAATGGGACATGTCCCATACATGTCCTGCAGGGCGCTGGGTGCCAGGCTGCAACAAGTGAAGGGAAGCAACCAAGTAAGAACGTGATGCTGTGGTAGACATTTTACGGATCACATTTGTAGTTTTTAAAAGTATATATCCTAATGCTGGAAGCCCCAAACATGCACTGAGCAGCGCTTCCTCCCTGTTGCTGGTGATTTTTCCTTGGCGCATCACTATATCACCCTACTGTCTCATTTGTTGGCTGCTTGCAACACATGCAAGTTGTGCACGTATTCTTCTTGTCCTGGCTAACCTCCCTGCGACGATGTCGGACCGTCCACCCTGACGATGTCGGACCATTGGAACCTGAGGTCCAAGGGCAGTTCTTTACCAATGACCGCTTTGCAGTGGTTCCGCGTCAATGGTGACCAGACGAAGTATGGACGGTTCCGCGTAAATTTTGGTGTTTGGCATGGGGGTGTCTTTTGATGTGAGAAAGGCGACCTCAAAAGAGACAGTTTGAACAACAAGCAACTACCAGGACCCTCCGACAGGTCACCAATAGAGACCTGTTAGGGCCTAACAACCCTCAACTAACAGCCTGTTGGAGGGTGCTGGTATATGTGCCAACAAGATATATATCGTCTTGACTGGTCTCCTTGCCAAACGCGGCCGGATGTGACCGGTACCCATGTGCCATCATGAAAGGTTACGTGTTTTCACAGATAAATGGTTTGACCTTAGGGGTTCAACCTGTTGGGTATTTATAGCTGTTAATAGTGTATAATTACATTCTTTGTGGCTTCTGATTGAGTTCAGCTATACTAAATACATCTAAATACCCAAATACCGCTCGGCCAGTCATTTGTGGCCTCTGCTTGAGTGGCTTCTGCTTCTTCGCCACCTGCCTGTCAAGTGCACACCTATGCTAGCGGCTGCTAGCGGCAGCTCCCGAGGCTTTCAGCATATTTTGAAGGCTGGAAGCCGGAAGCTGAGAGCTATCCAAGACTTTACTCCATGCCACAAAGCGTTTGCACTCTGCTGGCAGCGCATCATGTTGCAAGCGCACAGTTTGCTTTGCAAGTATTGCAAAAGCCTGCGGAAAGAAAAGCATGTCAGAGGTAGTTGTACTTATGTAGCCAGCTTGCTTGTGCCCACCAACAGTTTTCTTTGCAAACAACAGCCATGGCTTGCAAGTCTTCTGCCAATATGGAAATATCCACTGTCCTCAACTCTCAGCGTAGACCAGCCATTCCTGCCTCCGACTTGCTTCCTGCCCAGAAGGAGAGAAAGCTTAGCACACCCCTAGTCAAACAGTGCATAAACCATGGAAATATTGTGTGCAAGGTGCCCAGCACCTTGCTTTCAAGCAGTAGCTCAGACAACAGCAGTAGCTTTCTGCTGAGTAACTCATTCTATCAGATTGCTCCCATTCGGCATCAGCGAAACATCGACTTATTGGCCACTCAGCGAAACATGCCATCATAGATCTTTGGCCATTGATGGAAGGATCTTTTTCAACCACAGACGATGAGATGTTTTTTGACATCTCTGGAATTCTACCCCACCTGCTCAAGAGTCTACGAACTCTGTGCCAATCTTCCTGCTCCCAGCCTATCATGGTAGCTGCCATTTTGCCCTTCCAGCCTGCATGAGCACCAGAAACAAAGACTGGAATTTGTGGACGCCTTCCTTTCTTTTACTGCAGTAACATTTTCGTCAACCAAAACTACCAACCGATCACTCACTTGCAGCAAATAATGGATGTTGCCACATTTCAAAGCAAAATGCCTCTTGTCAGTCTTTTGAACACCATGATATCACCCTTGGCCTTTGTCATCCCAATGGCAAGAGTTACTAACATAATTTCGTGGGAATCCTGCGCTCAGCCTTGTTATGCAAAGAAGGTAACAATTTCTTTGTTGAACTTCACAGGTTTCAGCTACCTGCGCCTAGGTGTCAATTGAATATTGTCATTTTGAAACTGAACCTCTTCTCTGCTCAGCCCAAACACCTCTTGTCAGAAGAGGATTCATAGTATTTCATGTTGAAGCAGCTACCACCATGCTGCCTGATGGCAAGCAACAGATTACTATAGTGGCCCCAAACCAGATATATACTAAGAACTACTAAGAGCGATCCCCTTCATATGACTTATACATACATGTCTTGATGACCATTTCTTTCTGGCACTTGTCGTGCAAACTATCCTCTTGCAAAATCACGCTGTGCTGTGCGGATCGGATTCTCGAGGCTTGTGATCTCTGGCGAGGCAGAGAACGTTTTCGAATCACAGATGTCCCGTGTCTGGGTGTCCCAGCTCTTCACATCGTTTCTGGAGTTCAGCTCTTCGCAAGAAGGAAACATCGACCGCAAGAAAGAAGGCGTTTGCTTTTTTTCCAGTATGGTTCCAGTGCCAACATGCTGTCATTCATGGGCAACTTCTGAGGTGGGCAGACCCAATTTTCTTTCTGACAGCACTGATTGCGAGGCAAAGATTGGAAGTGATTGGTGAAGCAGTTCATTGACGACCATATTGACCCGAACGGACAGAGTTGCCTTGCTTTGTTTTACGGTCACTGGACACCAAGCATCGCCACAGATGCTTGTGTCATTCTTTGCAGCTCTGGCACTGTTTCAGGCGTTTCTTTATGCGCGCTTGTCCTATATGGGTGCCAGTCAAGAGCTCAATTTCAAGATTTACATCAGAGAAATCTTCCAAGAACCACTTGGACAAGCCCTCCGTTTTGGTCATTACAAAGAACACACACACAAAGAACAATCACGTTTCATTCGCTGAAAAAGCATCACACGACCTCCGAAAAAGGGGTCACCATATTGTTTTTCGTTCGATGAGGAGCTGCTGAGCTTCCACCCATCTTCTACGTGCAGTGTGAACCATCCAAAGACTTGGACACAAGGACCGGCGACCGACGGGACCGACGGATGGTGCCAGACGGAGGCTGTGTTCGTAGAAAGTGATGGGGGGGAACGTTGCTGTCCACAAGTGGTTGGACACAGGCAGCCAAGGCAATCATGGAAAGAAACGGTTCTTTGGGTCGGTAGAAGTCACATCACATCCACATCCACCAGTGATATCATCCCTCTCATGGTATCCGCAGAACCCCCGCACGGTTTCTCTCGTGCGCCCGCGTAAACGCGCGTCAACGTGCACCGCTCGGTGGGGTGCTTCCGCCGCGTCCGCCGGAGCCGGGGGCTCGAGGAATCTCCGGAGCCTGGGGCATTTCTCCTGTACGCCATTTTCTGCTTTGATGGAGGTGGAGGTCGGGTGAGTCCAAGTCGCCTAGTGACTATCATGTGGGGAGGGGTCCTGCGCGTCTCATTTGTGAAACAAGTATAGTGGGTGAGACGATGGTGAGTCTCCCGTGTGGCCTCCGTATGGCCTGAGGATGACGGAAGTCAAGATGTTTGCTTGTGCAGCATGCTGTTGGGTGTCTTGGCAACATCCACAAAGGCTGAAGGCGGTTGGTCAGGTGTTGCCTCCTCCCAGACTGATGTAGAGAAAATGAGACAAAGCACAAAACAACTCGAAGGACCAGCGAAAAAGCGGAAGGAGGGTCCATATCCTCAACAAGAAATAGCAACAAGCATGTGATGCAGTCCGCTTTTACGCAGGTCCGCGGCTTCGACGAGCTGAGCAACCGAGAAATCATCGAGGCCCGGTAGTGACGTTTCAAGACGTCCAGTACGCCGGTACGCCCCCGGTACGCGTTGGAAAAATGTTGAAGTCAGGATGAATACCGGAAGAGAATGTCAGAGAAGTAGTTTGCTCATAAATTGAACATGTTGCGTGTGTGTGAGAGGGAATCAATCGAAGTTACTAAGTTCATCAAATAACTGTTATAACATTGTCAGATCAATTGGCTCACTGACCTGCACCAAGAAAAGTGCCAACTCAATTTTTTGCCACTCTGAAAAAAGTGGTGTCTTGCTCAGTTGTCACCGCCTGATGGATTGGAGGCACTGGGCGGCGCCAAGTATTCGAATGAATTGGCAGGAGCCAACTACTGAGAGCTGCTGACACGAGACTCAAGAAGAAAACTCATGGCGGGCGTGGCGTCAGATGGCACAAAGCCCCAGCAACCCGTGTGGAATAAATCCATCAACCCATCGAAAAGTTGGTCATTCAACAACTCGAAGATCTCGGATTCGAAAGGCATTGTAACATGACATACACCACAACATATTGCCGTGCAAAAGACTGCGTGTGCATTGAACACCAATGTCGATCGCTCCAAATGAACCGGTGCTTCCAGCCCGCCGTCCAGCCCACCCTCGAACCGCCAAGAACGCCGACCGCTTCGAAGCGCCAAGGTCATGGCGACGGAGTCACTTCTGCAGGGACTGCCCACCGGATCCGACGCCTGGGAAGCACAAGGCCGCTTCGTCCGCGGGGTCGGTTCGGGACGCCAGCCACGGTTCGCGGGGCGGTTCGGGGCGGGAAACGCTGTGAGACCCGGGTGTGTGTCGAAGAGAATAACCACACGTGCTTGAAGAGGTGGTTGTGAAGAGGTGGCGTGATATATCTTCTTGGTGGGTGACCAAGAGATTCTCCAAGAGCGGCCAAAAGGTTTCTTGGAGAAGAGACTCTGTCGGCTCTCAACGACTTCTGAGCCAGCAGGACGATCAACCACCTACAACCAGCGTCTATGTGCTATACGTAGATTGCTCCAGTGACTCGTAACCATCAGAAACTTAAAGACGGAGCGCGTTTCGCTTCCGCAATCACCATGTCATAGGCTTTCCAAAACCATGTGCAGGGCAGTCCTTCTTCCAAACGTCCCTACACAAACATGTTCGGCGTTTGGCAACATTTGAATCATCCGAAACATTCCGAAACTTAGACCATTTTAGACCTGTGTAAGTCAATGACCATCAAGAGTGTTACAGGTCTGAAACCACAAACAGTCTGTGTTCAGTGTGTTTCAGTCTTTTGGGTTGCAAACGGTGCGCGCTTTTTGCGCACGCGTTTGCGAGAGCGTTTTCTTGTAGCGTTCAGAACGATGTTGACCCCACATTTTAAGGGATGTGGGCCATGCGTTCCGGTCTAAGTCCCAAAGGGTCGCTGTATAGCCCGGTGCTGCCACCCCGGTGTATCTGACCGGGCCTTGCCCGGGCCATACCCGGTGTATCTCACCTGTGTTCGAATTGGCTGTTCTTGGGGCATCTCAGGGCACAGGATGATCGGTCAGCCGTGTGCTTGCACGAAAGAAATGGACATCAAACTATACCCTAAACTGCCCCCAGGTGACCCATCGATATGATGTGTGAAGACTCCTCCCCATCCAACAGAGTAAGAGAAGATGCGCCCACCTCGGGACCTTCCTTCTTTTGGCTCTTTCCTTTGTTATCCTTTCGTTTCGGTGCGGACTCCGCTGGAAGGTGTTTCGCTTCGCCCCCCACGCGGCGCGTCGCGGCGTCTGGCGTCGTTGTCAGGGCCAACGCTCTTGATGCACCTCATCAAGCCGGTAGTCCAACACTTGGCACTGCAGGATCTCGTCGTCGTCGTGGTCCACAAAGGGAAGATCTTGAAGGTTTTGCCCTTTGTTTCAGGGATCCCGGAGCCTCCCACTTTGCGGCCCTTTTGGGGGGCATCGCCGAGCCTCGCATCACACATATCATCACATATCGCAACCACTGGATCGTCATAACAACCATCGAAGGCATCCGGTCGAAGGCACGTGGGGGCTGGGTAGGTCCATCCCAACCCGCATTCGGTCGAAGGCCTGTCCTCAGGAGGTGGAGCCAGTAAACCTTCCAGCTTGGACCAAGCAACACATCGCGAACACGGTGTTCCTCGCGCAGCAAGTGGAGGCCACCGAGGGCAGAGGGAGAAGTCTGTGAGTTGCTTCCTCGCGCGTGAAACTACTGCCGGTCACAGTGGTCGGACGGTGGACGGTGGGTTGTCCTGGTCTTTGAGACTTTGAAGTGTACTAAAAGGTGGAAGGTTCGACTTGTACGACGTACGATCCATATATACAAAACCATGCCCCCCGAACCATACACCCTGGCTCGAACCTGCTGGCCCGACATGTGATTTCTGCTCAGCCATGTATATAATTATGGGCAGGACTATTCCATTCCATAGTACTTGAATTGAACATTGCATGCTTGATTGCAAACGTGTTGGCAGGACCTACTGGCTTTTGTTTCAGTGGTCGGCCAGTACTCTCCTCTCTGCTCTCCCTCTCTCACTTCGCGAGGTGGCTCGAGCGATGCAGAAGGGCCTTTGTTTGGAGGTGGAGGATTGGAGGACGGTGACCAAAGCAGCGGCGTTGGTGCGCACGGAGACGGGAGCGTTCATAGAAGGGCCCGGTGAAGTCTCAAAGTGATCGTTGGCGGCTAGAGGAGTTGGCACGTGATCTCGGCAGTGAAGTGGTGGTTTCTTACTGCTGGTGAAGTGGTTTCTCACAGGTGAAGTGGTTTGCAACTAAAACCATTGCTAGCGAGCTTGAGGGTCACCCCTGTGGAGGCCCGCGGCCTGGGGGTTCCAAAATGATAGGGTCTCTCTTCCTGGCAGGTGAGGAAAGAATCGCAGACAACGATTTTGTGTAAAGCATGTACCAGCAGTCAGAAGACGGGGTGCGATCCATGAAGGTTAGGGGTGCCCAGAACATCCACTCATTGGATGGGACTAAACACCACCCCGTCTTGTGACTGCTGGTATATAAACTTAACTTTGAATGTCGTAGAATCTTTTGCCCCAAAAGTTATCTAGCTTCATTTCGGACAGCTGGAAGCTTCCCAGGTTGTCCAACGAAGCTGCACACAAGTAAAAAATCTGCCCCACACAAGCCCGGCGGAGGTCTTACAGTGAAGGCGGAGTCTTTAAGGTAGAGGCGCAAGTTCAAAAGATTCCGCCCAATTCTTTGAGAACATGTTCTAACGACAGCTACCTCAAAACTCCAAGGTGAGGAACCATTTGCTCCACGCGTCAACCGATAACATCCAGGAACAAACCTGCTCTGAACTTGTGTGTGTGTTGATAAGAATGATTGTTTGGTGCAACAAAGGAATTGAACCCACTGCCACAGCGTTTTGATCCACATGTTTCACACATATTGGAGGGTCTTTGCTTCTGGTGTTTTAGAATGGCACACTTAATTCCAAAGTCATTCATTCCTGTAAACATATCAATATGTACAGCGTGGCCGTGATTTTACTGCAGAAGATGCCAACAGCTTCAAGGTCCGAAGAAAGCACGTTCTGCAAATCCTCACACCTTTGTGCAAAGGGAATCATATACCAGCACCTTCAACGGGGTCTCCAATGGAAGCCCCTACACTACTAAGGGACCTCCATTGGACACCCCTTGAAGGTCCAGGTGGTTGCATCCATTCTGGGTGTCCTAAAGGGCCGATCACATGGCAACACTGCAACATAAAACACCGGGGGCAGCAAAGAACGCACAATCAGTGGGCAACAAGGGGGAGGAACATTGCGGGAGGAATGATGGTGCAAAGAGGCATGAGGGCAATGAGGGCGTGGCATGGAGCAACGGGTGGGGCAAGGGGGAATGAGTCATCAACGCAATGAGGGGAGAGAACACCGTGGAGGCATTGCGGGGAGACATGGAGGAAGGTTTTCACCAGATGGGGAGTGGCCATTTTTTTCACGCTCCCATCCACCTGTTGCGTGTCCATCGATGAATGGGTGTTATTCTAAATGCAATTCCAGACAGTTGGAAGGTTGAAAAGGGTGCAGCTTAGTGGTGCAGCTGGTCCTGCAGATCCTACAGTTTGGATCAAAAGGGACTGGCCGGATTGCCATGCACATCCGTGTCAAATTCCTCTCATTTGATTATATTTGATTGGCAGAAAGGTGTCGAAACCTGGACTAGGAACAATCAAACCATCTACGACCACTTGGGGAGGGCCAATTCACCACTCTTCAGGAATAGATTGATACAGGTGTTCGATCTTGGCGACAGGAGAACTGGCTACATGTGCAGCAGGCTCTTGGAGATGATCATGACCTTGGCCATGCAAAGGCACGTGGTGTGTTTACATCATTCAATTCCAAGCCAGGATGAACAAGGAACAACCCAAATGGGTCCAAATGAAAGCAAGAACTGTATACTGGCTGTGTTTGTGTTAAGTCGCACGGGCTTGAGTAAAGTCATCTTGAGATGGAGAGTTTTGTTTGCATAGATGGCTGTGTACCCTTAAAAGGGAGACCCCCAACCAATGGGCTTTGGTCTATGTTTCTTCTTCCTGGAAGGATTTGGGAGGTCTCCCTATTCTTACACACACCCAGACTGGGATTTGTGGACATCTCTTTGAGACTTTACCAGCCATGCTTTCACATAGTGGCTCAGATGGTCAAGGAAGAGAAGACATGTGGGTAAGTCGTCTCCTGGAGAAATCTGGTTTTCTCTCCCTCGTGTCTATAGTCTCTGTCAGTCTAGGGGTTACCTCCGAGTGATGAAGTATTGACCAACCGTGACAGTGTCGCGGGCGAGAAAAAACATATTCCTCATCCATGTGCCATTCATCGGGCTTCCCTTTCAATCTCCACAATGGTCAGGGAGACCCGCAGATTTTGGCTCAGGGTCCGAGTGTATGTTCAAGGAGGTAGGTATCCTTTAGGATGTCAAAGTGAACACTAAAACCTTGAGCCACAGAGACGCTGCTCGTTTTATAGGACATATTTCACTATGCTTTGAGGTTGATTCATGCTTTATTCATTTTTACTCCATCATATAATTATTGGTGCCAATATCATCCGATATCTATTTCATACACAACTCACTCACAGTTCCCATTATACAACTAGATAAAAAGAAACGGTGTGGTGTGTTTCTGACAGCATGCTTCAAAGATGCTTGCTGCCCCGGATCCAGCTGCTGGGATTGTTCGATCCCATGGGCGCGGGGCGGGTCATCGAATCGGTCTCGGTTGATCTAGCTGGCTCTGAAGGTGGGGCCAAACCAGAGGCCCCTGTGCAGAAGGATTTCATAATGGTATACCGTAAGGAGGTTTTTCCAGTTTGGGGCCCTTTTTTGGAACATGTTAGTTGACACGGTGTTCTTCTTTTCCCTTCGACTCCCTGCGACGATCAGCGTCGAACATGTCGAAGACATCGCAGAAAAAAGCAGACGTCGAAAACAGCAAAGGCCACAGAAGCCTTGTGCCGCAGCTGGGCGCAACAGCAGGGTTTGGATGAGGCGCGAAGCCAGAGGGGAGGGGCCTGGCCAAAAGGCACTGAACGGGAGGCATCGTATATGTTGACATGCTTATATATGTTGATATGTTGACGTTGCAGTGATGGTCTATCATTTGGATGGCCTTATTGGCCATACACATGTTTGTTTATCAGGCTTATGAGAGCTTTTTGTCAATCGTTCTGCATGGTATTCTTCGAGCCTCTTGAGGCATGCGTCAACCGGCTGCTCGAGTTGCCAACATCAATGCTTCTCGGCCCAATGCGGGACCTCGCCGAGTCGAAGAAATCCAAGCTCATGCCATGTTGGTCGAGCATTTGAGCCCTTTGTGGTGAAGCGCCATCAGCGCCATCATCGCAGGTCATGCCCCGTTTTTTCCTGCGTTTCGAACGGACGTTCTTGGACCCTCGTGAGACGAGTGCCTAAGGTTGGCAACCGTGATGGAAGGCTTCCGACCCAAGCCAGGTACCTTGAATGCCTCTGGCCTTTTTGTAGCTTGGCGATGTGAATTTTTACCACATCTGAAGTGATTCATATCTGAGGGAATGGACATCCTGTGACGTCTACAACGCATGCATGTCATGAGCCAGACCAGACTCACTGGTTTAAATATGGATTTTCGTTCATGTTGGATGCATAACTTCTGATCGTGCGCGATTCGCTGAGATGGGCTACGTCCGCTCCATTCTATATGCGCAAAACGGTGCGGGTGAACGCGGCAAAGGAAAGGGCAAGGCCCCAGCACCTCGTCAGGCCTAGCCGACCCAGTGTTTGAAATAGAGTGCTGAAGAAGCACGACCATGGTGTCTGAAGGGTGGCTTGTAGCTGACGACGATTCTTCATGCTTCTGGGGAAATGAGGCACCAGCTTCAGTGGAAGAAATGAAAGAGCAGGTCGAGAAGAGCCTTGCCAGCAAGAAGTGTCGTCCGTTTCAGCCGGCCGAGCAAGAAGTCAACCAACTGCAAGTTGGAGCATGGTCGACCCAGATTCTCACGATTGGAATTCGAGGATGACCCACCTGCGACCTCTGATGTTTGGACTTGTCGAGGTTTGCTGCGCAGTGGGGGCTGGATGAGGAATGCCAGGCGGTGATGTTGGAGCAGAAACCCCAGGCCTCGGGGCCTCGCTTCGGTCAGGGGGCGGGGCAGTCGGGTCTCGGTGGTTGCCACGCGGTCGGTCTGAAACGCAGAGGAATTCAGTCGGTCTCACCTGATCAGAGCTCATACCTTATGCATTTGGAAGGCAGGTTTAATAGATGATGATGTGTGTAAGTGAGTGCGAGCAATGATGAATTAAGGCACGCTTAAAAAGAATCGAAAAAGAGAGATCTTGAAAAGAACAACTTTTGCTCCATGCGGTGAAGCTATAGAATGCCAATCACAGAAATTCCAACAGATTCCAACGACTCGGACCCCTCACGCGGACCCGCGCCACGCGGACACGCCACGCGGACCGGCGCTTGGTCGATGCCATGGAGCCCAGCGGCCGTTGCCCTGAGCGTGATCGCAGCGGCCGACCCTGGCAAGGCAGGAGATTCCGTGGAGGACTTCCGTGGATTGGAAAGAAGGGATTGTGGACCCGGCGCGGAAGGTGATCTCTAGAAGGTTTTTACATGTCCTTGTGACAAGGAACGAAGATTTTGGATCTCAGTACCAAGATTTTGCTATGATGGACATTGATGGACCCTCATTAGTGATCAAGTTCACCATGATTCGCTTTCTCTCTGTGCGTCCATCAGCCACCCCCCCAAAAAAAAAGACGAACGCCAGGTGGCGACCGTGGCGGGCGACTGCCGCTTGAAGCGAGTGGATGGCACCGGTCTTTCAAAGAGTCGCTTCAAGAAGCTTCTGCGTGCTGGAAGGTGCGGCTTACAGCCACGCCGAGCGTGTACCGACAGCAGCGGCCTGGACGCGTCAATGTATATAACTGTCGTCGCATCCCGTGGCCTTAATCAAACAGTGACCGTTGCTGATGCAACACAAAGATTCCAAGAAACTAAATACGAATCTATAAGTGTGTTTTTGATTGTTTTTGAACGTTTTACGTAGGGCCGTGGGATGTAGGACATTTGTTGACAGGTGCAAGGGCAAGATGTGTTAAGATCTGTTATTTGCAACGCAAGTGGCTGTCCTTTGCTGCAGGCCTTTCCTGGTCCACTCTTTGGATGCTTCTCGGATCAATCCGGAGCAGAGCCTAGCTTATATACCCTGTTTCGGCGCCAAACACACACACACATCCTCCCAGTTCGGCTCCCTGGAAGAAGGAAGATAGACCAGTCTACCCAGTTCGTAGCGTCCTTGTTCCTAGTAGCGTCCTTGTTACTACTAGTAAGGCACCTGTTCCTAGTAGCGTGGCACTTGTTTCTACTAGCTTCTTGTTACTACTAGCTCCGGATTAAAATACCCACACTTTGATGTACTATTTCTACTGTCTGAACCAGTGTAACTGGCGATTAACGACCATTTCTGATCTCCCGCGCGATCCAGCTGATGAGATGAGGTAAGCAAGATCCAGTCCAGCGGAGAAGAACTGGAAAACTTTGGCAGCTCCAAGGTGCAGCTAGAAGCTGGCATTGATGAAGCTTCCGCCTCCTTCAGGCTGACGAAGGCTGACTTGGGATGCACGTATGGATCCACACACCGAACCTGAGATGGTGATTGGAGACGATTTATGAAGGCTTGGAGTCCTTGGAGGGCCCAATTGCCCTTTGAGGAGGTATGTGGATCCTCAGGGTATAGATTGCATTGGTGTTTGCAGGAGGAGAACCCAGAGAGCGTTTGGCAGATGGGTTTCTCCCCCGTACTACCGCACCACGATAAACAGGGAGCTCCCCAAACACGACTGCTAGTGTTTTATCGTTCCTGTAGAGGATCACCTCAGCGGATACAAGAAATGTGAACAAACCTTTGCGTCAAGTCATCAAGTTGCATTAGCTTGCCTTGTAATTGTGTCTCTTGCTACTCGCCACTCGTGCTGTCCCTCGTGTACTGCTTTGCTTGATCGTTCGCTAGAGGCTCTTCGGCAGGAATTTTGCCAAGATCCAAGATCTTCAGATCAGAACCATGCTTGAGTTCAGACCCTTCAAAAGCGCTGTAATGGTTCTCGATGTTGCGTTTGACGTCAGGAATGGCGTTCATTTCGAGAATATTCTCAACACCCGACAGGCTCCGCCAGTCTTTTGACAAAGCTTGGCCACCAATTTCTTGCAATAAAAGATAATATGTGTTCAAGTTTCTTGGTCCACTTGACATACTTGTGGACTATTCACTATTGTAGACACCACGACCACTCCTGTGCCAGCTTCAGCTGACGGAAATCCTGGTCCCACCGTGATCAAGTCGATTCATAATGATTAGTGGATGATTCATAGACGCACAGTGACTGAGTGGATGAGCAAAGGTCCAAACACCTGACATTGTTCCTGCCACACCTGCCCTCAGGCGAGCAAGAGCTTGTGTTCGAGCATGGCTTCATTGGCAACCTAAGCCGATTTCTTTGGGGCACCAAGTTCCTTTTGCTGCCAAAGACACTGCAGCACGCGCTGGCGTTTCCAATCCTTACCATTGGAACCAATGGTACCGGGACGAGTATGCATCAGCACGAGGGAACATGGCTCTTGTTGATCCAGGGGCTGAAAGTTTGGTGGCTTGCGGATAGACGTGTGCCCTCCAAGTCCATTGCACGTCGAGATCCGTGTCAATTTCTTGGTGCTGAAGGAGTGCCTGAAGGCTTCCATGTTTGCCATCAGAAAGCTGGAGAACTACTGTGTGCTGCTTAGTCGCCAAGCACATCCAAGCACCTGTACTGGTGTGCTGTTAGGTGTTGTCTCACAGCGATTGAGGAAGGACTCTTCATGCCGTTTAGGACAGGTTTCGAGTTTTTTCATAGAGACCACAGCCCCACATCTCATGTGCTTGATTGAGGTATTTTCCGGATGACTGGCATCATGCCACTTGCAATGTGGAGCCCTTCGTTTGGGGCTTGGGCTCACAGGGCAGCAATTCCCACTGGCCACCATTGGCCACTTGTCGAAGCACCGCACCCGCCGCGAAGGGCTCGTCCACTGCAGTCCTCTCATCTTGACGAAAAAAGCACTTTTGGCAATTTGTTGGCACTCATCTCAACGGGTGAGCGGGCTGAGGTGAATGAGGTTGAAGGATATTGAAGGTAGAAACCTGGAAGTTGAACCTTGCAGCACATTTGGGTGAACCTTCAGTTGAACCTGTTGTTTTCCTGTCTCAGAATGAAGATGCCTCGCTTTTGCAGACGATGAAGCTTCATTAGACTGACATGATGTGATAAGTTTTCTGATTTCACAACTTGATACAACTTGCCTAGACGCATATAGAGTTCTAGTTTTTTCCCTGAGCCTCTTGACCCCAAGCCTCCCGCTGCTGCAAAAAAGACCACTTTCATTCTGGAGGTTTGTAGATCAATTGTCAATGTTTGTTAAGTAACTCTTTGGTGTTTTTTTTTTTTTTTTAAACTATGTGTTCTTAAAAGTCTTTCAATCAATTCATTCTCCGAGATCCACGACGTTGTTCACAAGCAGAACCACTGCGCAGTCTCCGCGCCATGCTGCCTGCGTCACCCAGGTGCTCTCCGCCAGCCTGGGAGATGCGGTGAACGTGCAGACGGCGCTCCGACGCGCGGACGGTCTCTCCCGCGCCGCGTTCGCGGCGGCCCTGCAGCGCTCAGTGGGATTGGGACATTGGGACGTGGCGGACGTGTCACCCGGTGAAAGTTCAGAGCTTGATGGCCCAAAAAGCAGGAATTGAACAAGAACAGCTTGAGAGCGTAAGTGGTCGGTGATTCGCATTGTTAAGATGCATTTGCATCAAAAGGTTCAAGGTTTTGCCGCTAATAACATAAGCGTCTTTGGATCACCAAGATACTCCTCCTTTTCGCTGCCTAGGCTGATGAAGTTTGCGGCAGACTTCAGGGGTGCAGATGCAGGATGGGATGGGATAACTCGAACTGATGGCTCAAAACGAACGTCCTATTCAGCAGATAGAACCCTTGGAACGTGTTGATTCTTTTTTAGAGGTCAAAGTCAGCCCCACGTCGCACCTGAAATGAAGAGTGGATGAATTGCCCCCATCGAACTCCAAGCTCCGCTAGGATATAGGATGCCCTCAGTGCAGGGCAAACTGACGGTGTTCCACGGCTGGTTCCACCTTACGTTCGAACCGTGGGTGGGGTCAATGGAACCGTTGGTCGGGTCGTGAGTCGGTTTTGAGGAGAAGCTGTGGGCTACTGCCCGGCAGCACCCATCCACGCTGTCGCTGAACATGGTCATGCAGCCTTGGCCGCGCAGCTGCTGACTGCTGGTTTTGACCCTGAGGAGCCCTTGTCCAGCTCGGTGAGTGTCTCAGCATTGAGAAAGTCCGGGTAAGAAAAGGAGCGTAGAACATGGCCTGGTTTGACTGTTTCATACGGGTTCCATTGCTGTGTGTTTAATCTTCAACACCCATTCAAACCAGATTCAAACGTGCCAGGATCATTATCACATCATTTTATCACGATTCAATCGTACTCTTCATACCTCTAATCCAGCGGCTTTAATGCCATAGTGTCGAGATGATGCGCTTTATCTAAGGCTTCATTGCGTTGGAGATCTCTGCCTACTTGGGACACGCCAACATGGTTGCATTGCTTCTTCAGCAACCTGGTCCTTTGCTGCAGAGCCAGCGCTCCACTATTCTCGCCAATTCGCTTCGGAATGCAGCGCAGAATGGGCATTTGCCAGTCATGAGACTACTTCTAGACCAAGGAGCATTACCAACTTACTGGATTAGAGAGTCCTTGTGGTTATTGTTGCTTACTTCTAAGATTTGCTGGAACACTTCTCACTTCAAAACTGCATACAATTTGTAGAAGCAACTAAGCTTCAAAACCTGTTTTAGCGCAAGCTCGCGCAAGCAAATGCTGAAAATAAGTCCCCGCGCAAGCTCCCACTGTGGTCGCGTAAGCATCTCGCAAGGTTTTCGCGCAAGGGTTAATAATTTCCTTGTAGTTTATAAGGAGGTTCACACCGCTCACCAGGACAGTAGGAGTTTCAAGTTCATCGTACCGTGTTTTTTTCATGGAACACAAACCCTTGTCGGATTCTTCATTTAGGAGCAAGTCCTTTACTGCCAGATGGCGAGGGTCGGACCGCACTTCATATGGCAGCAGCAGGTGGGCAGGTTGCAGCCTTGAGATTCTTGAAGTCCACGGGTCAGTCCGGTGATCTCAGAGATCATCAGGGACATACACCTTTACATGCTGCCTCGGAACGAGGCCATGCCAAAGTGGCACGGCAGTTGATCAAGTGGAAAGGAAGTCTAAGAGCTGAGAATTCACAAAAACGTCAGCCATTGCACCTGGCTGCACGACAGGGGCATGTTCCAGTGCTCCGATTGCTTTTGGAGATGCGTGCAGATGTGGAAGTGGAAGACGAAGCAAAAGCACGCCCAGTACATTTCGCCGTGATCTCAGGGTGTCTCCGGACAGTCGAATTCCTGGTGCGGACAGCACGGGCACAGGTTGATGTGAGGAACAAAGATGGTGAGCTGCCATTGCACCTGGCCGTTCGTGATGAGCATGCCTCGATTATCAGGTTGCTTGTGGAGTCCAGGGCTGATTTGACCGTGGCCTCAACACAGCAGCACTCTGAGGAATTCGCCGAGCTGTGAGCTGGATCTTCGGAACATCTAAGCTGACAAAGGTGTGCAACATTATGGCGCCACCATGTTTTCGTGATAGCTTTTGTTGAGCATGTGTTGCTCCAAGAGTTATTTTTTCTGCAGTCGCAGCTGAGACGCGGAGAGGCAGTGAGAAAACGTGCTCTTGGATTGTAGAAGCATGTCGAACCTAACAGCAGCTAAACACGACATTGCAGTGGTCGTTTTCTGGTTTTGTTTCATTAGCATCTTCCTTGGGCCTTCCAGAACGTCACGGAGAACCCGAAGCGGAGATCGCCGAAACCAACCACACCTCCGGAGGGCCCAAGGGCTGGACACCCCCGCGCGGACGGACGCGAACCTTCGTCGCGCCACGTCGGCAGGTCATTGCCGACGTGATCGCGGGCTTTGCACCGAAGCCGGACACCCGAGATATCAGGAGAGTCGGGAAATCACGAGGAAAAGCCAGGAAAGGAAGCTAAAAGAAGCCTATGACTCTGACGACAGAATCCCTGATTTTGCTGCCAAAGAGGGGACGAGAACGGTGCAACATGCTGGGACTGGTGATTTGTGTGGGACGCGGAAGTGTCGGGTGTGCTACTGCTAGTGCTGCTACTCTAGTGTGGCCCGTTTTGTGGTGGAAGGAGACAGGTACGGAAAGCCAGGGTCTTTGGAAAGAACAAACTCAGTTGATCTCATGTGGCTGGACGCTCAGATGTTGGAGATTCTTGGACCTAGTGTAGTAGTGACTTAGTAGTGAGCAATGAATGGACAGAAGAGGGACAGGTTTGCCATCAACGGGTGGAAATTTGTGAAATGGAACGTACCTCAGAATTTACAGAGAAACCCGACCCCCCAGTACCCTGATTTGATGGACCAAGCATTCTCAGGGCCCCAGCATGGTACTCAGTAGTTGTTATAGCCAGATGACTGTCACAAAGGTAAACAATAAAATGGATGAACTGCAGCACACTGGGGTCAATTGTGTTCCGGCACAACGGCAGGAGCTTATTCTTCGGCTACATGAAGTCAGTGTCTGGTGCCAAACAAGGCTATGCGAGCTGCTCGTCCGAAGCGGTGGTCGGCCAGCCCGGCGGGTTCCAGGCCGTGGTGCACCCGCCGTGCGCGGTGACCTGCAGTAAAAACTTCAGAAAGGGAACATGAAGTGACAAGGAACAATGCAGGTGCGTGCTAACTTTTGGTGTCCAAACCCGGTCTGAATGCTGGAGTTGTTAGATGTTGGTCCCTTTCTTGGGGGTCAAAAGAAGCGGTGGTCGGCGTCTCAAAAGGAAAAGGAGGCAGGCTTAACTGGTCGAAGGCAGGCTTAACTGGGTTCCTTCGAGCGAGGAGACCAGATTGAATCTCACCGAGCGTGTCCATACATCTTGTTCAGACCTCGCCGAGGTCGGTGAGGTTGAAGCGAGACGAATATGTCGGTGAGGTACATGATATATGTGAAAGGAACAGATAGTGACAGAAAGAAAACCACTTCGTAGAAGGAAAAGCTATCGATATCGTAGGTAGTGAACTTGCACACCTGATGACACGACGCGGGCATTTCAAGACATGAGGGCTTCTTGTTACTACTAGTAAGGCACCTGTTACTACTAGCGATGCACTTGTTACTGGAAACCTCCATCCCAGGTTTCCTCTTTGCACTTGTGAGGTACTGCCGAGATGGAGGCAGAGATTTTGGCGTTGCTTCGTCGCAGCGGAGCAATCGGCCCGGTCGTTCGGGGCCGTTTGGCGTTCGGGGCGGGACTGGGATGGAGTTGGGACCACCAGCGTGGACCTGAAAACACAGGCAAATGTACAAATAATTCGAATAGTTGATCCTTTGTTTCGAAGTCCATATGTGCTAGTTACATAAAATACCTCATATATACACCACTATACACGTATATGTACCCTGTTTGCATCATGTGTTGTGTCGCCCAAACTCAGATCGGTTGGTTGGGTAGCTGCACAGCTGTTGGAAAAAGACACCACTCTTCCTCTTGAGGTTTGCGCAGCAGCATGGATTGGATGCGGATTGCGTGTTGCAGCTCCAGCAGCAGCCACCATCAGTGGCCATGAACCCAGCGATCTAATGAGAGTCCAGACAGTTTGAAGCGATTTTTGTCAGTCCACAGTCCACAGGGATTTCTCTTTGGAATATTATATAATTGATACTTATTGATGCAATGTTTTTGGGTGTTCTGTATCACTTTCCGTTCAAAAGCTTTAGAATAGCACAACGGTGTCACATGTTTAGACGAAGGCCCTTCGAGAGTACTTGGAAGCTAGCAAGCTCGTCTTTATCCACGAAGCTGTTCACACGCATAGTTGATATCATTTGCTTGCATTGCGCCGTTTTGCATTGTAGCTTTCCAAGCTGCTTCTTTCAACATGCACTTCATGCAAAGAACTTCAATGCAATGAACTTGGTTTGCGACTTCTCAATCAAGTTCCAGAGCTGGAGAAGCAATTCCGGGGCCCATCTCTGGCAGCACCCCATTCACATCTTCACACCGGTTTTGGCCCAGCCATCGCGGGACATCGCACCCGCTGGCACCGAGGTGAAGGATGTGATTACGGGCTTTCA
Source organism: Durusdinium trenchii (assembly GCA_963970005.1). Taxonomy (NCBI): domain Eukaryota; class Dinophyceae; order Suessiales; family Symbiodiniaceae; genus Durusdinium; species Durusdinium trenchii. The sequence goes on from CAXAMN010008091.1 coordinate 88,363, forward strand.
ACCGCGGCCTGAGACACAGGATGTGAAAAACCTCTTCATGTCCTTCTTGAGATCTGCCCCTCGGCTGTTCTTTTTGGCTGTTCCTGATGTGGAAATGCGTTTGAGACAGGTGCATGTTTTGCTTTTGCTCATTCAATGGTTTCATCATGAGCCAGGTCCAGTGCAGAAGAGGTTCAGATAGGTTCACTCACACCTAATTACTGGAACTGTGTTGGAATTGTTGTTTTTTTGAAGCCGCTTGAAAAAGGAAAGTACATGAAAGTGTGTGGCAACACAATGCATGCATGCATGCATGCATGCACATACATTCATACATACAGACAGACATACATACATACATACAGACATACATACATGGACAAGTCCAGTTCTAGTCCACAGACTGCGTTTTTGAAATCAGTGGCCTGCTTTGTCATTTAGTTACCAATCGAGAAGTTGGGTGAACCGTATCCAGAAGTGAAGAGTTCGATCACAACAGGACTGGATCGGGTTCCCAACGCGAAGTACAATGGTACATACATTGCACCCGCCAATTCATGTGGGACGGTGTCATTTCAGAAGGTTGTAGTTATAGTGGTTTTATCGGATACAGGTTTAGCATGACGAGAAAGACATGACAAAATGTGAGTTACAGGACATGCGAAGAGAGGTCAATGAAGCAGGGACTCATCAACTGCCAACCACTGCAGGTGTCAAGCACACAAGCTGGAAAGGGCAAAGGCGGTCACGGGGATTCCGTCGTCGATGTCCTTGGCACAGGTGTTGCTGTTGTTTTATTTGTTTGACATATTTGCTCAGATTCATTCAGGATATATATCCTCTACCTAGAGCCCCATTTGACCTCTGTTTGGATGGGAAAAAAACAGAAACTGTCGGTTCCCAGCGTGCCACACACGGTGCGCGCTGGTCTTCTGACCTCCGCTTGACCCGCGCGGCGCGCGCCCGCTCCGCGCCAGCCTCGACCCTGAGAGGCAAAGGAAAAGGGTCGAAAGGCGCCCGAGTGTCGCCCTATGGCACAATGGCCATGCCTTTGGCAACTCAACAAGCACTCCTCGGTTGTGGCTGTTGCGGTTGTGGCGGCTGCGGTCTCGGATGTGGCTGTGGCCTTGGTTGTGGGGGGTGTGGTGGCTGTGGCTGCTGTGGCTGTGGGGGCTGCGGCTGTGGGTGTGGGGCTTGTAACCCGTACGGTGCTTGCGCCGGATGTGGCTGCGGCTGCGGCCTTGGCGGTCTCGCACCCACATTTGGGCTCCAGCAGCAACTGGGCAGCAAGGTTGACTGGAACAGAGAGATGCACAAAGAATGATGTTTGCAGTATTTTTGAAGTTTAATTGAACGACCAATAACAATCATGTTCACCAGGAGATACACACCGGTGTGTGTGAGTGTGTTCCGCAACGTGCTTCATCATAGCCTTACGACACTAGTTACGTCCAAAGATGCCAAGAGACTTGCGCTATTTGACTTTAGTTGTGCAGTCAGGACTACTCAAAGAAGCTTGAAGGTCGTTGATGTGTGCACCTTTTGGAACTGAATGTCGGAATGTTCTTCAAATTTAGAAGAGAACTGAACGATTTCCAACTCTTCAAAGAGGGGTCACCATCCTGGCACCCATTCGGATGGATTGATATATGTTTTGATTGCGATGAAACATTTATGAATTCAAAGGGTTCACAAGGTTACAGGCTCGGACTTAGAAAGAATCAAGAAACTGTGGGTATGTAAGTTTGGACTACCGACTCAACCTGTATATAGTGCACACTAGCTGTTGGAGTAAGAATGACGACAGAGTATTCACCCTTGCCGGTTGTGTTGCCCCCTTCATGCTTGTGCTTCATCCATTGCCCCCTCGTGCCCCTGGTGCCCCATCCCGGCTGGTTCACTGTTGTGAACTGTCATCAAAGCCATGTTGTGAGAATTTAAGTCTGAAACCCTGGACGAACACGTCCGGTATATGTGGGAATGGCCAGACCATGACGATTACCACCCCCACCAGACCACTACCCATATGAGCTTTTTTTAAGGAAACAGACAGATACTGATGCAGTAGTGCAACAGCTGGAAGACCTTGACAAGACCTGCGCATCATACCCAAGAGCCTCAAAACTAGATTCAGGCCCCCTTCTATGCTTTTGCGGAGCCCTCTTACGGTGGTTTGCTGTAGAATGATTGGTCAATGATGTCAATGATCCTTGTTTGTAGTGGGGACGTGCAATGAAAACACAGTCTTCAAACATCAATAATGAAGGACATTTATATAAAACCAATACTGTACTTTTTGGAAGGATCATTGCGAATGCTTACATCAAAAGACAATGCAAACCCAGAATATGTCACAAGTTATGATGCAAAATCCAGCAACGTACTAGTTCAAGACCGCCTCAAAGAAGATGACACGCAAAACACAATGATGAAACAGGTTTTCTTTCAAAAACAGTCAACACGGATTGATGTGTGTTTTAAATCTCAGTCTTGGGATATCTTGGGTGACGGATTTCAGGTGTTTTTGTGCATGATTTACACCCAAACAGTTCAGGATTCACCAAATCCAGCTCCTCGCCCACTTAAGTCCTTCACGGCGGATCGCACGTCTTCTCCAACACATTCGTGTGCATGACAGTCCATTAACGCATGTGGACTCCAACGTGCCTGGCGCGTGTAAATGCCTTGACATGGAGCTGAAGAAAAGACATGCCTTGCGACGTGCCGAGCGCCGGAAGTGCGGAAGGCCACAACTGAAAGCTGTTGTGACGTGCATCGCACGTCCTTCTTTCCAAACAGTGTTGCCGAAACAGATGCATGAGACACAAACGCATGCCCTCTTGGAAGCACAAGGAATTTCCAGGGTGTTTGTTGTCGAAACATCTCAGGCGTTCGCGTGCCTTCGTCGGGTTCCCCTTCATTTGTTCCTGTTCATTCACCCTTGTGCTTCCGTCCATGGCCCTCTCATGCCCCTCTTGTGCTTCCCGCCCATGTGTGCGTCTCGATCATTCAGCCTGGCGCGCTTCCTTTTTGAGACGTGTCTCTTTCTGCCGCATCCATTGCTTGGCAGGGCCGTGCCGTGGTGCCATGCTGCGACCGGTCGACCCCTTGATTCCCGCCATGGACCTCCCATGGACCGGCTTCATCCATGGCGCCGATTGCAAAGAAGATGGCTGTTGGCACAGAGTCGCCAGAAAAACACAGGTGGACACCACAATGACACAGAAAACACCAGTCAGTCAGGACCACCACCACCAGCAACATCAGCAGCAGCAACAACAACAACAGCTGGCCCATTACACCGTGCAACAAAAACACAGTCGCAGATCCATGTTGGTGTCGTTGCTCCGGGGTAAATCTAACTGCAGTTTAAGCACAACATCAACAGCAACGAACAGATAGCACATGTAATTATGATAATTGTGTCTATTATACACAGCACTAGGACAAAGGTGTTTCTTCTTGAAAGGTTCCAAATGCCCTTTCCCCTTAGAATCCTGCAAGACGCTTATGTTGCCTCACACGGTCAAATTTCCTCCCTCCAAAGCTGTTTTATTGTTATAGGTTCAAAAGAGGGTGATTTTTGACCGTCCAATACTGGACACACAAAACGGACTTCTTAATTCGACTGCGGCTGATCCACATAAAGTAGTCTACGGCATGCTCGAGTTGTTCGTTTGTCTTCAGTATTCGCTTGTAAACGAGGTAGGGCCCCCACAAGAGCTTGATGACACTAAAGTAGTTTGAACGAGATAGTGTGATTTGCTACTAAAGTAGTTTGAACGAGATACTGTGACATGACCTCCTACTTAAGTAGTCTAAACGAGATAAGGCCCCCACATAATAGATAGTGTAAGAAAGTGTAATTGAGTTTAGTACCAAATGAATGCCGCCGCACACATAGATGTTATATAGATGTTATGAGACTCGTTAAGACGAAAAAGCGTTCTTCCTCCTGACATATTGCAGCACTCGGCACCAAAATTTTTTGTTTTTCTTTCATTTTAGTAATACGTATGTTGAATTCTAGCTGCCTGTTCCTGATACTATGTTCTTTTCTGATGGACTGCACGACTTTGTAGGTATATTATTTTTGTTACTTGCTTGTAGGATGTTTTCTTTGCAAAGGACGTCGTCGTCAACCGATGTAAGGCAGGTTGCACCAATGGCCTCAGCGATAGGCGGCATCACCGTGGAGAATTTCGGGTGAACCGTGCCGTGATGCCCCTGACCTTGGACGGGCACAGACTCCTGTGTGATGGTGTTGTGCAATGCCTTTGGTAGCAGAGAGTCGTTCGTGTCCAATCTTCAAAACGGACTGCAATACATTGCCTATGTTGTCGTTGCTGGTGTAGTGCAAAGGAATAGCTGCTTTCAACCTGGAAGTTTCCAGGCTTGCCTGGTAGAAGGCAAGACGGCAACATCCTCTGAACCATCGGGACCAGCTGCAAACCCAGCATTAAACATCCCATGTTTGCTGGTTCATGAGACTGCGATGTGTTTTGATGACGTCGTTCCCACTGAGTCCTTCTCGTCTCGAAGTAACAACCACTCCACCGGTGGGAGAGCACAAAGAGACATCCACATCGGTCACTGGTTTCATCCTGCCCACTCGGGCCAGATGAGGTGGACAACGTTCCATTGCAACGTGGGAAAAGACTGGTTTTTAGCGTTTCTGGGTGTCTTATCCGGTTGATCTATAGGATGAAAAAACAGTACATCTTGAAAAGGATCCACTCAAAATTGGGGGCCATGGCCATGGCTGTTGGTGCCCTTGTTTTAACGAAAAAAGACCTGTCCAGGCATGGCCAGTCCCTTGCCAGCTTTGGCTGGGCTGGGCGGTGCTGTGGGGGGGCCAACGCAGCAGGACGAGCAACGCAAGGGAGTTTTCACGGAAGTGTGTACAGAATCTGTACAGATAACCCAACACAGGGGAAGGGTTTTCTGATGTTTTCTGTCCCATTTGTGGCAGTTGGGATACAATTAGAATCTGGTTTTCTTGTAGGGATATTTGTAGAGTGAGTAATTATAGATCTCAGCTCGCAGATCTTTCAATGTGTTCTTTGACACACCATGACTCTAGACCACTGCATCAAGACTTCGTGGGCCAAACCCACGGCACTCGCTTATTATTCCCTGGCCTTTTGCTGCCTGATCAGGCTGTCTCCAAAACTGACACCAAGACCGAAACCGAATGGCAGGAGCTGCTGGACTTCATCAACTTGTGGCAGCTTGACCAGGCTTGCGCAGATTATTTGGTCACTCAGGCGCCGTGCGGGGGGGTCCGCAATAACGGAGCTTCTTGGGTGGCCTATAGATGAACTCATGCTTGTTGAGAGTTGAGAAAGATCATGAAAGATTTTCTAGGCCAGCTGTGAAAGATCTAGGCTTCATGTGCGCTTGTGTCCGTTTCTCAAATGAATTGTCATAGGGGACTAGAGGACTATGTTGTACTTCTGCAGATAAGATCTTTACTATGCCTTGAACGCATCCCAACATGTCATCAAGCCCCCCGCGGTCCGGTCCCCGGTCCTGTCCTCCGGTCCGGTCCGCGCTCCGCCCGCGCTGATCGCCAGACGCCGGAGATCCAAAAGGAGGCGATCGAGAACTTCCGGCCGAAGCCAGGCGCGCTTCGGGGGCTTCGGGGGCGCTGAGTACACGAACGGGGCGGCCTTTTTCGCAACGGGCGTCTTCTTCCGAACGAGCGGGCCCACTGGTTGGGATGATTCGGGGTGGGGCTATGGGGGGTGCCAGTTAAGGGACCAGAAACATGTCAGGGAGTGATAGGGGGGAAGGATGAGACATCTACTGTCACATACGAAAAGGAAGTCGCAGGCAGTGTGTTTGAGAATGTTTGAGAATGTTTGAGAGGATGAAGAGGGAACCGTTCTGATGGAAACCACACAGTCTCATGGTGCCTCAGTGCCTCATCTCTTCGACGGTGTGGTTCGGTGCATCACTCTGGATGGATGGTGAGGAATCACGCTAAAAGAACGGCATCAAGGTCCAGGTCGACCTGTTTTGCCGGGCTCCAGGAACATGTCACCTGTCCTTCCAGCCTGCAAAATGGAGTGTAACTCACCAGTCAAAGGGGTCGACTGACCTCACAGTCGACTGGAGTCACTTGGTTCCATCCACCAGATCCCAGGCACAGCCAATGTGAGCGGATTCCTGGCAGCATGGGTCTTGAAAAAGTGGGTTGGGTGTTTCCAGTTCCCGGAATGGTGTTTCTGGTTCCCGTGGTGCTTCTTTTCCTGGAACCTTTTTTTTGGGTTCCCAGAAACGGTTTTTGGGTTCCTGCCGGGTATTTCCAGTTCCCAGCTGTGTTTTGGGTTCCCATCCTGAGGTCCTCAAGAATGCAGCGGAGTTATTTGCGGAGTTAGATATATACTGCAAACTGTATACTATTACAGTTACTAGCGATGGCCTCCACCCTAGTAGCGATGACCTCCACCCCTAGTAGCGACGATGGCTCCAACCTACTACCATCTACGAACAAAAACGGGCCAACAAATCGTTTTCTTTTCCGTTTATGATTTATGACCGTTTGCTCAACAGGTGTTCTTGCAAAACCTCGCTCAACCTGAGTCCCTGCGCGAGACAACTTCAGCAGCCGCGATGTCCAGGACTCTTTATGGGCTACGTGAACTCTCTGAACCGGGCGCAGAAGGGGGGCAAAGGAATTGGAATTCGATGATTGGCAGGACCCAACCGGGTCGATGATCTTATGAAGGTCGAAACAAAAAACAGCTTCGATCGCCCCGCGCGGAACGCGCGTTCCGCGCGGTGCACGCGTGTTGGCTGTTCGGGGTGGCACAAGGAGAAGGGCGGAAGGGCTGTTGCTTCGGGCGTGCCGTGAGAGACTGTGGAGAAAGGCCAATTATGACTTCATGAAGGAGTGGGGATGTCGAGTTTCGAGTCGGTTTGTGTTTGCACAGGCACGAGCTCTTTTGGGATGCACGGGTCTGAGACCACGTCTGATCGGCGCTTGCAGAGGTTGACATGTTGAAAAAACATCCTTCAGTAGAATTCTGGAGAGACCATGAGAACAAGAAACAGTTGACAGACCGAAAGGAGAAGCAAACAGCTGAAGTTCTGTGGTTTGGTGAGACACCAAACAAAGACAACTTGAGTGGTGCGACGGGGCATTGATCCAACTTCCTCCAGGCTGATTTGGCTCGCACGGAATGGCCCGTTCCGTGTGGCTCGGCTCAGGCCGTGCGCGTGGCTCGGGCAGCTGTTTGGGCTGCTCCTCTCTTCCTGGAGCACGTGGCCCAGTGGCCGTGCGTCCCGCTTCTCTTTTGCAGCATCCGGGCCGAATCGGGCCGAGCAGGCGCCTCACATCTGTTCATGAGACAAAAAGCTTTGAACACTGAAACAACTCGCCACTTTTTGGGGAGAAGTTCTGCTGTTTCTTGTTCAATGGGATCATGTTGTTCTGGTCAAAGGCATTGGATCCGTTTGGGCATTGCCAACGCCTCAGGGGGTCGTGTCGAAACCGCGGGGACAGGATGACGACTCGACCTGTTTCGGGGGTGAGAAAACACCGGGATGTGCTGTTGTCCTGGCTTCCAGTTAACTGCCTTCAAAGCTGGTCGTGGGTATTTGGAAAAGCATGGACATTGATGCTGTGGCGTCTCCAGTTCAGCACCACATGGCACATCCAGTTCAGGTGCTCTCGCATCCGTCGCTGGACATGTGGATTGCCAAGTGAGCTGCTTCTTGAGTTTCTGGTAGTGACATGACTGAGAAGATTGTTGAATGCAATTTGCACAAAGAAGTTAAGCACCTTTTTCCACACACACACACACACTGATGCTTGTTGACCAGAATGCAATGTCACTGCAATGTCCTGTTTTGCATCATTTGGGGCGGTCGCAAAATGACGAGGGACTCCCAATTAAAGCAAACCACGTTCATGTTGCGTTGCTTATCTGTCACCCTCATATGTCCCCTAGTTTGACTGCTTTGGTAAACAAACAGTAACAGGTCGAAAGCCGCCGGAGCTTTGGTTCGACAGGCTGGGAGGCTTTATTCCTGTTTCAATCTTTGTCAATGACCGGTTGATTGCGAATGCATTGTTGTGGATCTTTGCGTTCCGGAATCCGAACTTCTTTGGCCCCAAACCGGTGGGCGTTTCACCCCAAGCCCGCTGTCCATCCGACCATGATGTCCTGCGCCGCGACGACTCGTCTGACTTTTCTTGGACGGACATGTCGGTGACGCAACGATACGCGCATCGTGGCGAGGCTTTGGTCCTCAACCCGCACCACAATTGCCTACTAGGCGTTCAACGGGCACAACGCACGGACGGGGGCAGCTCGGCGGGCCCGCAGCCTGGACAAATGGTGCTATGAATGGACCATCCTTCGTCATTCGGAACCAAGGACAATGAATTAATGAACTCGACAAACACTAAGATACTATGGAGTATAATGGCTCATCCATGCAGTTCCAGCAATTCCTGCAGTTCCCATGCAAACAGCCAGGCTCGTCGTAAACCCGCCTCGCGCTGGCCAGGGATGGCGAAGGTGTTGGAGATTCCACCGAGATCCATGCCAGGCCTTGTGGTCACGTGGTTTTTTTCGGGACACCGGAGAAAGCGAGGAGGGAGTGAAGCTTGGTCAGGGATAAAACGGCATAGGGATAGTGTCAGTGTTCTGATAGAGTTCTCGTTTCGCGTTCTCTGGAGAGGAGAGTTTCGCAACTGGAAAGGAGCTTGGCAATGACTTGGCCACCGCCATTTCTTTGAACATCGAAGCATCGCAATGACCATCCTTTTGTGCCGGACCTTGTGGAGGGTTGTGGCAGGAGGTGAAGATGAGCAAAGGCGGCGTTTGGAAGCAGCACTTGGTGGTTCCAATGCCAGCAGGCGAAGAAAAATCAGACTTGGAAGCGGTGTTTTGTGTGTGTCTTTTGATGTGTTTGCCCATTCGACATGCAGGTATGATCATGGACTTGAAACTCATATACCATTCCTCATCAGTCCTCCGAACTCCTTTCTTGCGATTCTTCCAACGACCCCAACGACCGGATGAGCGCGCATCCGAATATTGACTGAGCGGAGGGAACAGTTTGAACACGGGAGGCGGACCTTGTCCAACAGCGGCCAGGCAAGCAGTGCCGCCGCAGAAGGGTGGCTGATATAGAAAGGACAGACATGGAAACACTTGAAACACATGCTAAAACACCGGGAAGAAGACACCTCTTGTGCCAAGTGGCCGAACTCATTTCCAGATCTAATTTATTATCTTGTTGTTCTTCACTGACCAGGGTCGAAAATCCTTCACTTACTTCACCACCCCACGTGATCTGAAAGCGCCGAAACACCACACAAGGCAATCCTGCTGAGCTTGCGAATGCGAGATCAACAGCGCCGAGTGAGGGAGCAGGTCGGTTTGGTGGAACATCCATGGCCTTTGCTTCAAAAGTGGATGTCAATGAGGGGAAAGTGGAAGCCAAAAACCATCTCAGACAACCTCTCGTGACCGGGCACTTCCTCTTTTGGCCCCACCTTCTTGCCATCAGTTTGCTTCTGAAGAACACAAACCACCAAACTGTTGGACGAGACGGTGAGTCCTGATTTTAGCCATTCAGTTTTACAAAATATGTGGTTTTCACTGTTTTTTTTCACTCACAAAATACGTTTCTTTTTTTTCCTGTTTAAATTCCTCTAAGAAGTGTCAGCCTGTTCCAAAACCGTTTTGGACATTCGGACAGACCCGCCCAAGCCACGGACAGCATCTCCTCCCGCAGTGGTCGCCAGGCCGTCACGGGTGCTACAACGGGTGCGCAGTGGTTGCAGTACGCTCGGCTGCTGACGCGCCGAGGCGTTGACCTCCGATCAAACGGCGGAGTCTTGCGTGGTGTTTTTGGGGAAGACTCCGATCAAACGAATCAGATTCGTGAATAGAGAGTCCTTATGTCTGACTTGGAAAGTGTTTTTGTTTCAACCACCAATCTAGAACATGAAGGAACAACACTTAAATAAGCAGTGTTGCTAGTGGTCCATGTTGCTCCCACACCTGTAGTGGTTTGCTGTATGATTTGAACATGCTTTTTTGTTTTTTTCCAGGGTGGCTGATTGCTGCTCTTGGAGTTTGCATGCACTTGGAGGCCTGGAGAGTGAATGCACGGACCGGACCTGACTGAATGGCGCTAACAGCGGCGGCTTCTTGTCACTCTACCTGGGGTGTCCCCAGGCATCATCCGGACAGACTTCTCCAGGACAGGTACTGTCAAACAAGCCTGCTGAAAAAAGAAGATCAGAATGTACGGTGCTGAGCTTAAAGCCCACGACGAGCCAGTGTTTTGTGCCGCTTTCGCACTTGACTCCATTTCTGGGGTCCTTGTCCTTGTTGTTTTCGGGTCGTCCCAGACCAAACATTTCAGAAAGACATTCTTTTATCTCTGTGTGAACGCATGATCAAATCCCACCAACTCCCCAAACCGCGAGTGATTTGGTCAATCCAAGTCAATCCACAAAACATTGGCAAGTGCTGAAGGGGGAGATCGAAATCAATGTATTCATATGTATTCAATGTTCCACTTCAGCATCCTCTCTTTTGCACATCGCTTTCCATCTCACTCACCGCCGCCGACGTCGTAGGCGTCGCTCTTGTCGGATGCTCGGCCTGAAGCGCTCCGGGAGTTGTCCACCCAGGTGGGATGCGATGGGGGGACGTTGGAGCGGATCGGTGCAACAAATAGAGGCTGAATAGTGGGTGAGTAGATGCGAATAGGGTGAATTCTGATGAATTCTGTTTGGAGCAAGTGAGGAGCGATTGACTTTTGGAGGAATTGGTGGCCTCAAGGCCAGATTGCGTGGAGATATGTGGAGATGCTGGCTTCATACCTGCATGTCGGAATAAGATTACTGAGGGTGTTCTCGGTATACAGATCTCAAGATCCTCGCGGCATTTGCAACACACACACACATGTTTATTTTGTTAAAGAGTCATGCTAGGTGTTAGATGAGACTCGCCGTTGCCACTGGGCAGCATGGCGCTGGGCTTTGGGTCAAAAGGTTTCAGCACCCAAGCTGGACGTTTGAAAACGATTGAAAACGTGTGAACATCCCCAGGCCCGACTTCTTTTGCGCTCTTGTTTCAACTGGTCACCTTCAATCTATCAGGGTTTAAACATGAGTGTGTAACTGTAGCTCAAATAGAGAGACCGCCTGGTTAAGCAGTTGGACCCCCTGGAAGATTCAGAACATTGTCCGTCTACCGAGGCTACTCTTCCAGGGAAAAAAACAGGCACAGGGTGTCTCCCTATCCACACACCCCTGTTATCCCTATACCCTCCATGCACTGAAATCTGAGGTCGAGAACCACTGTCAGGCTCTCGGCGAAAGCGAGGAGCAACAATTGCCTCTCCGCGAAAAGATACAAATCGCGAATCCAAGGACGGCTGCTTTGCTCACCAAAACTGCAAGCCTGGATCTCAGGTATGTGAGAGGTATCTGAGGTGTGTTGACAGAACAGTTCTAAGTTGTTGTATATTATTTAGTGATTTTAGTGACTTCTAAGCTGTAAGAAGATGATTTTTAAGGGGCTTGCTAGCTTCACATCCTAGGCCACTGGGGTGCAGATTTGGATGCTTATGAGCAACACGTTCCAACACCGCCCGGAGCCAATTGAAAGAAGAGCTGACCATTTTGATGAGTTCGGGTACAGATGGCGGGTTTGATTTTTTTGAAGGCGCAGTGGCCCGTAAGGTCAGGTGTGTATACGGTCAGCTGTGTAAGGGTCCGTGGATGCCAAGCTGTTCGACCCAATGCGCAGCTGTGCACAGGAACTGTCAGACAGTTCGTGCCCAGGAACGAGCTGCTGTCGGAACGTTGGCTCACACAACAGGAGGTGTCGGGCTGTTCCAAGCAGTGTTATAGGAGGCTGAGTCTGTCGGCGCCATCTCCTCACGCCATTCCGCCATCCACAATGAAAATGTCCCGACGGGTCTTTGGATGTGGGTTGAACTAGTTATCCCAAGCTGGTTTCAATGTTTTATCCTGGTCGCAAAAGAAGTGAATGAACATCTGCACTCCCGAAAACGGATGAAAACGGGATGGTGTTTTTGTCGGCGAATCGGTATTCGGAATTCATGGTCATCCAAGGAGCCATGTTCATCCATGCCATTCACTTCCATGATTTCAGGGAATGTCACTGCAAACTTTCAGGTGAGTAAGGGCGCTACTAGGTGGAGGCCATCGCTATTAGGTTGGAGGCCATCGCTACGAACGGAGCAAGAAGCTAAAAGTACTGGTACTCGTAGCGTTAAAACTGGCCTCACCTGGCTGCCAGCTGTCTCGCCTGTGTTTTGGGGCGAACAGGCGAAGACCTACGACGGTGGCCTCGACACGAAAGCATCGCCAATTGGGTTGCAGCTCAAGACCTGTTGGATGTATGATGTACGATAGTATGATAGTAGATATATGGACCACATATTAAATATTTATATAATATACATGTATAATTAATTATGTATAGATCGATATGTATGATATAGTTGACATGGGGGACGATCTATCAAGCTTTCCAAAGTCTAAGGCCGGGAGCACAAGCCGCCCCAGTTTAAGAAAAGAACACTCAACTATGTGGTCGACCCTCTTCTGGAGTGGGTGCCGAGGTTGCACATTTGGACCCCCCTCGTTGCATGAATTGCTTGCACCATGCTTGACAACTGCAATTTTTGCAATCCTCTACAGCAAGTTCCTGGTCAACAACAACATATAGAAGTGCCCCAGCCCCTCGACCGATAGATATTGCACCCGGGGTTTCACTTGAGGCATATGGTCAAAGTTCGCATGAGTTTGCATCTCAGAAGTGATCCGTTCACTGGCACCAAACTTGTTCAGTGGGCGCTCGAAAAGAAGTTTTCTTGATGTTTCTTGCCAACAAGGCGCCGCTTCGCATGCAATTAATGTTATTGGATCCTTAGACTGTTCTTGAAACCTACAGATTTGTCTTGTGGAATTGTGGAAGACATTTTGCAGTGAGGTTGGTGCCCCTCCTATCAGAGAATGCTGATGACTGGCACCTCCAGCTCCCTTTAGCACAGGGAAAAAAGGACGCACGAGCACCAGGCAAAGGTCGTTGAAGATCTTTTTCTGCTCAAACTCTTGCAAGGAAGAGGCCTCCATTGCTCCATTCCATTGCTTGAGCGTGGCAAAAGAAATGGAGTCAATGAATGAATGTAACTCTTGATGATACTTCAACCCCCTTGACATGGATTTACACCTCTTCAAGCTTGGAGGATTTCAAACGTAATCAAGAGTCAAGAGTCTATATTAGAAGGATCAACCAGAGGGTCTTCACAGATCTGCTTGTGGGTTCTTTCACCAGCTGGTCTTGAAATGGTCCGCTATAGCCATCCTTTGACTCGGACCTCGCCGTTGACCTTCCAGAGCCATTTGCAAGGAATTCGGGAAGCCCATGTCCAGATCGGTCAGCTTCGAGGATGAATTTCTGAAAGATCTGAAAGAACATGGATAATAGTGACGTGGCTGTTGCGGGACTACTTGATTTTCAAGATGCAAGTCATGAACGTGAGGGACATGTCCGGAACGTTTGCATTTGAGCACAGCAGATGAAGAAGAATGCACGAGTAAACGTGTCGTGCATTCGAGTCACGGCCTTTCAGCTTCGTCATGAGAGACAGACAGGTACTCCCATGTACTCCCCATTTTTTCCTGGGTACAATTGGCTGGTCCAAAAGAAAGCCCGGACGGGTCAAGAAGAAACTGCCTCAGGTTGGGGGAATGTAGTGCCAAACAGTCTCATCATCCTTGGAAGCCAATGCCTGCATTGTGATCGCAGCCATGGTTGCTGAACAGAAGTGACGGTCGCCACCCGTCTTCTGGCCGCACAAGCTGCGTTGATGATGTTGTCAACATGTCTTTGGCCAGGAAGGCTTATTTTTTGGATGTTTTTGGTGATCACTCGAATCTGACTGTTGAATCATCTCTCCCCCATCATTCCCCTGGTCCTTTGCAGGGGAAAAACGATAGAACTGATGAACCACCCCAAAAAAGATCAGAGCCATGTGCGCCGTCCAACTTGAAACGGCACTGCCACGTCTCAGGTGGTGCCACGGGAAGCACTGGTATGGCCGCTGCGGGCGCTGACGCAGTGCCTGGTGCCCGTGCTGAAGAGAATCGAGCGGAGATCGCCGCACTGAGGCGATCGTGGGGGGTGAAAGGCCAGCAGAGCAGTGGAGCCTCCAGCGGTGGAGCAGTGCAACTTGACCGAACTTCGTCACATCGTTGACCAAGTGCTGGCCACAAAATCGACACATCGAAGTCAGCAAGGCCTTGCAGCAACGAAATTGGCACAAGTGAGGTCCTGCGCCTGCCGTGCAATCTGCATTTCGAAGTCCGCCAAGTGCTGCACCTGCCTGCCACGAAATCCGCTGAGCCCACCATGAAAGTGATCGCAAGTGCACTGATATTTTGTGTACACTCCTGGATCTTCCAACGACCAACGCAAAACAAATACAACGACCAAAACGACCATAAAACCAAACCGATCAGATTTTTTTGGTAGTTGGAAGGTTCAGGCTGTTTTTGTTGATCCCCTCGAAAATTGTTCGGAAAATTTGTCGATTCTCAGCACATGTTGGATCCCTCGCCCCCCCAAATCCAAAGCACGGGGTGTAGATGTGCCAGCCGGTTTTTTGGAGATGTTCATCAAATGGTGGGGGTCTTGACCTTTGAGCCAGAGCAAGTCCATGAAAGACTGAAGTTCCGTTCTTCAGTTTGCACTTCGGATTCGAGACCACAGTGGTTCCAAGACATGTGCCAGGCAGGAGATTTCTTCGTTGCTGACGACCAATGGACGTTTGCATCAACATTTGGGCCAGCTGAATGGCCTCGTCCTTGGCCAAATTTCCGTGGGTCCAACTGGGTCTGTGCGATGGTCGATCTCGCTTGCCTACCGTTGAACAATGGGAGAAACAAAATCATGTTGAACAACCGTCTGTGGGAGGTACTCTAAGAAATCTGAGGTAGTGGTGCAGGAATCCTTCCTTCGAAAGTGAAATTGTACTGTCAGAATCTTGTGTTCCCACTGCTTTCTGCTGAATGAACAGGCTACTTTCCAGCTGATGCTCATACCGCTCCACGTGTCCAAGGCGAAGTCTTTGCAAAAAGCACCGAACCGCACCTCAGACCCTCCACTGTAAATGCATGTAAATACAGCAAGGCTCACACACACCGAAGGTGTGAATGAACACCGCTTTTTTCAGTTTCCGTGTTCCGTTGTATTCCATGCCCTTTCCCGGTTCTTTGGTGAAGGCTGTTCATTTTAGAACTACGGACCATCCAAAGGGTCTTCTTGGCGTGAAACGTGGACGCCGTCCAGGTGCTGCCGAGGCCGGGGAGACCCAGCGGACGTCGAGGGATTTGACTGACGAGTCGTTCCGGTGTCCCATGTGTAGGTATAGTCAGGAGTCAGGATCATAGTCATGACATGTCATGACAGAACCCGTTGCTCAGCAGCAGTAAAAAAGCTGTGAACAGTACAACAATGTCAATATGTCCAGAAAGGGTATACTGTAGTTAGTGTACCCTCCCTGAAACGATCATGGAAGTGGAATACAGCCTGTTCATGGAGGAATTCGTCTTCCAAGGGGCCATGTTCCACTTCCATGTTTGTTGGATGGAGGGTACTTGTAAATCTAGCATGAAACCCCCGCTGTCAGCGCGTCACTCTCCTCATGGCCGTCCCTGGCAGACAGGAACGCGCGGAGCCTGTGACGGTCTCACCGCCCTGGCGCCCGAGATTTGGGTCGGTCCAGACACGGTAACAAGAAGCTACGAACGGAGCAAGGGCATCGCTACTAGTAAGAAAGGGCCTGGGAACAAGAACACTACTAGGGGCTCCTGGCCGTATTACTAGGAGCAAGGACGCTGCTAGGGGCTCCTGGCCTTACTACTAGTAGCATTCTTGCTACTAACAAGAAAACACTGTCCAGACACGGTCTGGAGATGATCGACACGATCAGGGCGAGGGTCTTTTCACCGAGTGAGTTTGGACCGTTGGAAACGAGTTTGAACGTAAGGGTGGTTTGTATGAGAGCACCATATAGATTCATACTGGTGGCTGTAGACTGTAGATGTTGTATTTCATTCTCGGTGTGCATGTGTGGTCATGGCGGAATTAGAATTCTGTGCGATGTGCAAAAGCTGCATGTTAAACAAAAGAATAGACGTTGATCATCATAGAATTCCACTCCTTTTTTGCAAGTTTTTATGAGCTCCACAAAGCTCCAAGGCCCCGCCAAAGCAATCCCAATCCGCCACTGGGTCAGCCGCCGGGTCCTTCCTGCTGCTTTGAGAGGGCGGAACGGTGCGTTGGACGCGAAAACGTGGAACCCACGGAGCACCGTCCATCGCATACAGTCCGAGCTGAGCTGCGTCCGTGCGTCCTCCATTTAGCATTTCGTCATGTCGCACGCGTCGAAGAGGATCTTCAAGGATTTGTTTCGGCTGTTTTGCTGCGACGCCAATGTCAGGGACGACGCCCACTTCTGCTGCGCTAGCGGCCATGCTGCGGGAGACGCCTTGCTACGTGATTTCAATTCAATTCTCAGGTTCCCAAGATGAGTTGACTTGATCAATTGATTGATATTGTACCATCTATGATGCTATACATAGTATCATCAGGCCTATCATCAGCTCCCTGTCATGGGCCCCATACATGGGCCGGGGGCCACCCCAATCCACAAACGAACCGACTGCGCAGGAACGGGACGATCTGCAGCAAAGACTGCAAACGACAGAGCTCGCGCGTTGTGCTGCTGGGGTCCTAGTGGCTGGGGTCCTAGTGGTCCATTTGTAAACCTATCGATATCTATATAGACATGTACTACAACACACCACAACAAAGTCTTTCTTTGGACACAGAACTATAGGGAGACCGTTTGTAGGTGAGGTTTCAAAGGTTGTCTCTCTTGGTGAACAGCTTGGACGATCTCTTTGAGTTGAACCGATCTCTTTGAGTTGTTCGGCCGGTGAAACCTGGCGCTAGTAGGATCCCAACGAATCCCAGTAGGCGACGAGACGGGAGACTGGAAGATGTCGCGGCGTGCCTGTTCTTTTTTTGGAGGACCTCGGAATCCAAGGACTCCCGGAACGCGTGGTGTATTCACTAGAAGAAGAATTCATGGGATGTAGACCCACTGAGTATATTGACCATTGTATAGAAAACATCTGAAAACATGTCAGCTGTGGGCCAAAAGCAGCCGACCAGCCAGACGTCGTGCTGGTCAACTGCCAGTCCCAATGTTTGACCCATGGCGCCACATGTGTGGCTCAAAATAGGGGAGATCATCCCAGGCGTTCGGTTCGCCTGGGCGCCGCGATCGGGGGTCTCCCGGTCGATTGGACCGTCCGTCGCGCCTCCATCGGTGCCGGTCCACCAGGCTCAACAGCGCCGGTCCACCGCAGAGGCCGCGTTGCAGCGGGCTTCCGACGATTTGGTCGGGGGACACCCAGCTGGTTCGCGTTGCTTGGGAGGGTCCACACGTGACGGGTGGTTTCTTTGGACATGACCCTTTGAGCCTTTCGGGAGTAACGTTTCTAGCTACGTCAGTGCGGGTGCAAGAAGACTGAGTGCCATTCGATGCACCCTCGCAATCTTCAAGTACCATCGTCAGTGGTCAACGATGACGTCGAATATGATGAAAGAAGCTCAACGATTCGAGGGAAAGCTCGGGATCTCAGGATTGAAGGCATCGAGCTTCGGGGAATGCTGGTGATTTTGAGTTGATTTTATTTATGGGATTTGACCTGAGACTGCCGGATTGATTTGGAGATGACTCAGCAAACCAAAAGGGCTAGTCAATGAAGAACTGACGTGAGAAGAGATTATTCGGACCCAGGCTTCTGGGAGTTTCATTTATAGGTCTTGTGCTGATTTCCCCTGCCCAAAGCATTTGTCTAAAGCAGGATGTGTGACATTCATGCACATGTCAATCAGGTGCTCTTTTAGTTGTTATTTGATCCATGTATTGCAAGCTTGGTCTCTATAGCAACTATAACAGAGGATATGAGTCCAACCCATTCGCTAGTCACCTTGTATCCCTATGCATGCAAGGACCGGCAAAAGAAGCTGGTGGCCTCATATGCAGCAGAAAAGGAACAATCGGCTAGTGTGGAAGCTTAGTCGTGTCAAGTTGTTGCTTACTTCAGAGACTCTCATAGATTCAGAAGGACCTTACCTTGTTCTCCAGCGGTGCTTCTCAGTCCCAAAAGAAAGGTAACAATTCAATTGTCCTTGAAGGTTGACAATCATAATTGGTAAAGGCCGTGCTTCAAGTTGCTTTCAGTCGCATCACAGTTGTTCATCTAAACTCATTTATTTGATGCTTCAAACTGGTACAGGTGAATCTGCAACCCCAAACAGACATCCAAACGTGCAAAAAAAAAGTGCCAAAACGAGTTTCATCGCATTTCGAGTACCGACCACGCTACCTTCCAACACCGACCACTTCTTTAACCCCAACGGTCCAGGTGAAGCGGAAGGCCTGCGGCAACAGTTGCGCGAGGCCGGCAACGAGGGAGACAGGCCGACAGGCCGACGTTTGTGTTCTTGGGAGACAACATTCCAAGGGACACACCCGAGAAGGCGAGAAGGGTGACAACGTATGACAAGGTATCACAATGGTGGCAGCAAGAATCTATCGTCAGGAAGGTTGTCAGGGGTGACGAGGAAACTGCCTGGTGGTTCATAAGAGTGTCCCTGGCATGGAAGCTGAGCTTTTTCGTTTTGATCGAGCTTTGCTGAGCTTGGCTTTGTAGCGAAGCCTTCTTCGGTTTCGAAAACCAGGCCCATGAGAAGCTCGCCCAGCTTGACACTGCCTTGACAACGAGGACTTGACCTCTTTCTTGGATTTGACATGATTTGACCTTCTCGGACTTGACCTTTCTCATTTGACTTTCTCGTTCTTTCTCCAACCCAGGCAATCCATCAAACAGCCACCATGGGCAACAGTTGGTGATTTTCGTACAGGTCACAAATTTGCCAGAACCCATGGTGCCTCATGAACATTAGGCCAGTTTGTGCCACGTAATGCATGCACTATGCATGCACTTTGTCGCGAATCCATCGTGTCATGGGACACGTGATATCGACACGCAATCCCCTTGACCTCCCGCCACTCGCCACTCCGTTCCAGGAGCGAACGTGTCCGGGCCAACGAGCGTGAGTATGTCTGGCCCTCGGGCGGGCGGTACGAGGTCCTTCGTTTCACGGTCCCCCTGCCCGGACACGTGTGGGTAAGCCGCCGGAACGTGGAAAGCCTGATTCAGCACGTGGTGCTGTTCCGTGGAGCTGTGGGCTCTGCTTGTTTGACCAGCGGTCTCTATGTTAAACCTTCTTCCCCCAAACGTCGTTGCCCAGTGGGTCAACGCACCAGTTTAACCAGTTCTTTAGTAACGCACCGGTTTAACCGGTGCTTTAGCAGAACGGGAGCTGGAAGCTTGGAAAGGCCGTGAAATACCTGTGGAAATTATGTCTTGAAAGTTGGGAGGTGAAATGCGTCCTTTACGCTAACGCACCAGTTTAACCCGTCCTTTGGACTTGCTGGGTTGGTTCATGTCGGTTCTGTTCATGATTTCGCTAAGTCCACGTGTCCGTCCGTGGACCCGACTTGGTCTCTGTGACCTGCAGGGCCGCCACAGACCGAACCTCAGATCCATCAGGCGGAGCTCCGAGTCGAGTACGATGGCCTGGCGGCAGCGAATGAAGTCGGAGCTCTGAGTCGTTGTTGTCGATCTCTTTCGCCTGGCAAATCAGTAGACCGTGGACCCTGAGACCGATGTATGAATATGATGATGTATGGCATTTTTAAAGGCATATGCACCGTCCAGTTGGGGTTGGTTGATTTCAGGGGTCGGCGTATCTATACGACATCATCGGTCATACATGGGTCCATGGGCATGGGAAAGGGTATGGGTTCAGAAGATGGGTTCAGATGTCTCCGCACACACATTGACCACATGGTGTATCACATGCAGTCCGCATTTGGGACCCTCTGAGGCCATCCGAAAGGAGCTGGCGACGACCCGCAGCCGTCCCTGGGCACCACACTGGTCGAGCGCGTGCGTCGGTGGGCCGGCGCTTGGACACCGAGGCATCGCATCGGAGCAGCAAGGCACCGGTGACCGGCAGCCGGACCTGGAGAAGTGGGAAACGCGTAGAGAGTCTTAGAGGATCTTAGAGGTATTTCACGATACATGTAGGGGGTGTTTGTTGTTCTGAACTGGATTCCAAACTCTTGTGTTCCTAACATCATCTTAACACCCTAAGATTTACCCCACACATCCCAAAACCATACTTGGACTTGTGCTGTTCCAAACTCTTGTGTTTTGGGCAGCTTTGTTTCTTTGATCACCATCCCACTCAGTGTTTCAGAGCAGCATTCTCACACGAATACAACCGCTATAAGACTCATCCAGTTGTAACTGGTGCTTTTCCAATGTGGAACTGGCTCCTTCCACACACTGCAGCCATTTTTTGCCAGCCGGCTCTATCTCATGTGAGTTTCCCACCAAGCACTGTGGCTTGGATGCAGTTCCCCAGGAGGCTCAACTGGCTACCCTGAACTTTGGTGGTGAGAACTACCCTGAACTTCGGTGGGTTGAGAACTACCCAACTTTGGTGGGTTGAGAAAGGTAGGTAGCCAATCAAGTCCACAGAAGTTCACTAGTCCACTAAGATCCCAAGATGCGCTTCACAGCGGGATGGTTCTTTTGACCTTCATCTTGTGCCCACCTGGCGGTATTGTTGGGCAGTCGGCTTTATACATCATATTCTATCTATGTCCTTGTCTTGAAAAAGGTTGACTAAAACAATCACAATGGTGAAACACCTGCAAAGAATAGATGAGTGCAGTGCAGCTGGGCCACTTCAAGCGTTCTGCAGCAGCATGGTTCTTGCTGGAGTTCGGCGATAGATGCAGAACTTTTCTGGCATGCGTGTGTGCATTGGAATATACCTGAGTGCGATGTTTTTGTGAGCGCGATGTTTGGGCAAGCTTGTTTAGTAGTTCACTAGTTCACTAGCGGCGGCGCAACGGTAACACTTCTAACCATGGTTCAGCTAGGCTACTGAATGCAACTTCCTCTCAGTATCATCCTTGGCACGCCTCTGGTAGGTGTTGCTTTTCTTTGGCGGAGTTTTCTTCTTGGATGCACTGCTCTTGTCTGCTTGTTTCCGACTGCGTGCTGGAGTTGCGATAGCTGCAACTGCTGCTCCTGGACTGGTTTTGTCCACAGAGACCTGATTTGCAACACTGGTGTTTGCTTCAGTGTCAGCTTCCCCTGGTGGTTGCAGCTCAGTATCCACTGCTGGTTCCATACTGGTGTTCTCAGCGTTCTCCAAAAAAGGCCCCTCTGGGACTGGCGGTTGCATGCTGGCCTCAGTCACTGAGTCTGGTCGCTCCAAAGAAAGCGCCTCCACACTCATAGTTGGTACTGATAGTTCATCAACCTGGCTGTGTGTAAAGTCTGGCGATTTGACAGACAATTGTGTTCACAAACAAACCTCACAGGATTCCAAACCCAACAAGGGTCCACTTCAAGTTTGTGAGCCTGTGTGAATCTAAGTTGAACCGAGGTTGATGATATGGCCTGGAACTGCAGCTGCTTGGGTTCCAGGACCAAGTCAAAATCCTCGTGCGCATTCAGCCGATGTAGTTCCTGCAGTCTGGGTTCAGTATGGCCACCCAGTGTTGACTTCAAACTTAAATCACAATCACGGAATGGAGTGCAGCTGAAGTACTGGTCGTACATTCCCACTGTTATCGGGATATGCAGAAGAAGATGTTCCTGTGGGAGGGTCCTTACATGGCTGCTCACGGCAAGGGTTTTGGGCAAATTGTGACTGGAATTTAAAATCATTTTCTGGCGCGATCAAGGATCTGGTGTGATCAAACCAAGCTGGTTGTCAGGGTGATAGGACTCAACAGGCGACAGGGGATCTTTCAAAGTTCCCATCACGCATGATTCCATGTCCACGTCATGTTTACCCATATCACCTTTCATCATCCCATCATCATCATCGCCAAACAGCTCAGCTTCTTCCCGGCACTGCCTTAGTTTTGTTTGGTTGTTCTTTTTGGGAACCAAGCACACCAGAATGCACCAATGGTTGGAATGAGATTGGACACATGTTTGGCAATTCAAACTGTTCTTTCTGTTCCAGCAGCTCTAAATCAAGATCAGGCAAGAGATAGTCCTGCGTTGGGTAGCCACTGTTTGCTGAGCTCTCAGGGACCACTTGATCCATAGAATCAAACAAAGGATCCCACTTAGTCACAGTAGGCGCTGAAGAGTTCCTGCCCAGCGACGTTGCAATGGAAGACTTGGTGAAGTTTTCTCAATCGCTTGTTGAACTGATGTGCGCGGATGGGATAAGCTAAACCAGCCTAGCATCACAAGGGGGCGTTGTCTCCATTGCCATAGCCTCAACACCTTCAATCATGTGCTGGAAAGGCAACGCCTCACAGAAGTTGAAACACCGGCAAGTATAAGATTGAAACCCAACAATGGATTGCATACATAGTGACCCCATGTGACCCCCAAGCCTTCGGGACCTCATCAAGTTCAAGGTCACCATGTTTTTTCCCCGCTGGCCGCTTGCGGGGAGCTGTCTTCGATGCGGCAGGTCGTTTGGCAGGGCCACCACTACCCCCACCACTTTCATCATCCCCCCCAAACAAATCTGCAAGCCCATCCAGGTCATCAAACCCATCATCGTTATCATCATCGTCACCAGGGAAGGCATCATGGTCATCATCGTCCCCATCTGTCTCATCTTCATCTTTCTTTTTCTTGTCTTTCTTGTCTTTCTTCAATTTCTTTGAAGACTCTTTTTTGTTCTTTTTTGGTTGCTTCTTGTTATCTTTTTTGGAACCCTTCCCCTGCCCCGGCGAGGATTCCTCCGATGATTGGACTCGATCTGGCAGAATGAGGCTGCTGACAGCCGTGTCCCCACCGGCAGGAGGATGATGGCCTTGAGGTGTGCCCCCCGAAATCCAACATGTTGGAGAACCAAGATTGGAACCAAGACCATTAGTCATTCAACGATTCTTTTGTGAGAGAACTCAGTCATTCTAGTTGCAGGTTTGGCACTGCTGGAACTTCCTGCGGTGGACGATGGAACCCTGGAACCAACAGGGCGACTTGCAGTCTGCACGTTCTCCTTCAACATCCGTTCAAGACTGAAAGCCTTAGTGCACAGCACAGAATCATAGAAGCATTGCAGCTATAAACACCCAGTAGGGACTCTATAAGGTTGGAAACATAATGCAAGTAGTAATCTAATGTCATTTATATCAATCAAGAAGCTGGAGCTGCGAGAGATTTTTTGGTGGGACCCGGGACATACTCCACATCGGAATCATCCTGCACAGCCTTTTTTGCCATGGCTTTAAGATGCTTTTAGATACGGCTAAGTGGCACAACTTGATGTTCGGTCCTTGATCCTGGATGGGCCATGCAAAAAGGTATTACAGTAAATTGTTGAGCAATCACCTTCCATTATCAACATCCAGTTTCACCAGGTGATCTTTTTGATGTTTTTCTACAAGCTCCGGTTTGGTTGGGATCCAAGTCCCAAGTCAATCCACCCCTGCAACCCAAAACATATTCTGACAGCAATAGTGTGCCATGATTTATTTGGGACTACTATTATATAGTTGATGTCATGTCTTTGGGTGGTATTCAGTGAAAGCATCATCATCACGCGGACTTCCTTGCAGCACAGGATTTACCTGATGCATCCTGACAAAAATTCAAAACTCGGTTGGCAGGCCAAGGCAAAAATCAGAACAAAGGAGAGGAATGTCCACAGTCACAGTTGATATGCATCAATGGTATACACATATGTTACCCGCATATGTTGAACATGTTTTGATATTTTTTGGTTGCCATGGCTATCCATACCAACTATCACAATCCCAATCGCCATCGCCAGGCTCAGGCTATCCAAAGATGCGGACAACCGTCTCGCCCAAATCCAGGACCCCAGCGACACAGGCTATTGGGCGGATTGGAACAATAGTTTTCACTCCACTGGTGCTGTTAGTGTCCAACCTCAGTATCACCAAGGCTTAACTGCTTATCAGGCTGATCTCTTCTAGTCAAACATTCAATTGTCACTTGTTGTTTTTGCTGGGGAACCTTGCTCGCCACCCAATCACAAACCGACTGGCATCTTTCATCTTTGAGACGTTAACCATTGCCCCAAAAGATGTAGCAGTCAGCGCATTCTTCTTGGCTTTCTTCTTCCTTTTTTTCCCGTCCTGCTTGGGCTGGTCAAGGACAAAAGCCAGCGGCTTGTCTGTGGAGATCACCAAGGAGTCGGGGCCGGTGCCCGTTGCGCCGGCGGAAACAGTATGGTGGGTGATCGCAAGCTTCACCTGTGCCAGATATTCGGTTTCCCGGCCCCTAAATGTTTGGATCATAGATTTGAACAAGGGGTTGATCATTTTTTCAGCAAGTAGTTTAGTCGAGTGACCTCGCCGGCGTCCTCAAGCTCTCGCCAGACTGTTGATAGCAAAGTAGGTGAGTCGATGCATGGCAATCCGCTGAGATGTGCAGGCACAGTTTTCTTCTCAATGAGAAGCACCGTAGTGGGCTGGGCACTGAAGCTGAACCAACGTCCTTCAGCATCTTCCATGACCTCCTTTGCATCCTTAGATTATTCATGTCCTCCTTTGCATCCTTGATTGGAATTAGTTTTACAAGTTTGGAACTGAATCTTCCAAGCGTCACGGTCGTTCCTCCACTCCCCTGAGCCGAAGGAAAACCTGAGCACTGACTGATTGGGGATATTCCATATTTCTGATATGTATATGATGCATATATATATATATATACATCATGTGTGCATATGGTTTTGCACACATATACAGGCTTGCAACTTTTTAAACCCAATCAAGAAACAACTCCCTGTGCATCAAGAACTGGTTCTTGGCCTTTGAGACAAGGAAGAGAGGTGAGCCCTCCTCACCACAAATCATCTCGGCAGTGTTGTTGATCTCCAAAATATGCCTTTCCAAGAGATGCCCATAGAGGAAAGGTCCCAAATGTTTGGATCCAGGGGATATCAACAAAAACTAAGATGCACCTGGGTCCAACAATGTCAAGGTGCGGTTTGGTCAGGTTTGCCACATCATTTGCAACAGCCAACTCTGTTTGCTCAAGCTTGATCCGCTTGAGAGGACGCCCATTGTCATCATCCAGTGGAATCCTGGATGAAGGCGCTACAGGGCAGTGGTTTTGGCTATGGCAATGGGGGAGGTAACAAACAAATATATTTGAGTAAGACATTTTTGAGTGCAAGTGGTCCTTGCTTGTTCTGGCTCTGCCCAATAATCACCATCTGGATTGAATTGGGCATTGTGAGCGTCAATGGTCTCACGGACTTGGTCTTTCAGGTCGTCAGACTCCAAGAACTTCTCTGCCAGGGATGACAGAATTAGCAACCGGTCATGGCGCTTCACAGTAACCTGGTAGGAAGCCTGGCCATCATCAACCTGAATGTTTTGCAGGGCAGTCACCAAATGCTTGTACTCAGGGAAGTTTGCCACCTCCAGTGCTCCTGACCTGCATGACTCGTATAATTTGTTCGCCACACGATGCTGGAGGCCCTCAGAGCCACGATCGAGAACTACCGTTCCACAAAGGACCCGTCGCCCTTCGGCGCGCTCCTTGCAAAGCACTGCCAGCTCGGGTTTAGAGTAAACTTGTTGCAAACAAGTTTCCAGAGTATCTAATGGAGGTTACTCGGAACAAGATGCATGTTTTTTTCTTTTTATGGGACACGTTCCAGGGACTCTGATGTAGGTGGTCATATATATGCTAGAGATTGCTAGAGGCTACGACTCTGATGTAGTTGGTCCTGGAAGCGAGGGTCACCTGAACTCTCTTCCTGCATGAACTCCAGCTCATGGTGGCAGTCTTGGTAATGTGCTTGTTTTAAGTTATGTTTGAGAAACAAGGAACGATCCTGCACTTGCTGTATGGCTGTATGGGCAATCACGGCAACCCACCAACCCCAACGGCTGCAACAAAGGGAAGAAGAAAAAGGAAACATGACAGAAAGAAACAAAGGAGCACCAGCAACAATAGGAACCGTCACCACCACCACCACCACGAAAAGCAATGCCCACAACCACAAACCACACATTACAACCAACCATCATCATGCACAAACAACAGTAGAACTACCACCCCCTGGGCCCCAGGAAAGATCCCAACAGTCAGTCCTCCAGGGCTGCAAGTGCCGGCCAGCAGTCGTATCCGTGAAGGTCAATCATCACAATTGTATTCGCGCTCTCTGGCGTGAAGGCAGACAATGTCTTGCGCACAAAATCGCAACCACCTGCAACCTTAAAGACATCAAGTTTCCCAACCAAATACTAAACTGGGTTACAGGCACACACACACAAAGAAGTAGAAAGACATGCTACAAGTAACATATAATGAATATCAGGCAGCTTGTCGAAGTTCTTGGGCGTCGGTGAAGGCCCGCCCCAAATGGGGAAGCACGGATTGAGCCTCGAAAGGCAGGTGGCCACCAGACATCCACAAATCAAAGGCTTGTTTATTCATTATGTATATTATAACAAAAGCTTGTTGAATTCAGCCTAGCAGCCTCAGGCTTGTACATTGCTGAGCGAGACAGCATTTGTACATCATGTATCACAGTGTGCTTCCAACCTACAGAATTCTTGAAGATGTTCGCTTTGTCTCGGTGCATCACTGCCAATCCACGAATGCAACCAGAGCGCTTGCCGTAGATGGATGCCTGATGGGTGGGACACTTGGCCCAAAAAAGTTTGCGCAAAAATATCAGTCAGGTATCCCACAAACACCCAATCAAAGCTGGTGGTGTTGATGCTGCAGAGGTGCAGGATCAAAGATCCAGTTCAAGTCCTTGATCACCAGGCAACGATCTTTAGAAGATAGGCTTTTCCTTGAGTAGTGCTGCAATCAGGATGGAAAGAAAGCTTGAATGGTACAAAGTGGGTCTAACCGCCGACGAGGTTTTGGCTGGGAAGGAAAACGGATAATAAGACTAAAAGAGTAGCCAAAGCTCTCCAACCGGTGCTTGATTTCTCGAATCTCGGCTTCTTCTGGTGTGTCCTTGGCATCTTCATCACTCTCCTTGTCGGCAGCATCGTCGTCTTCCATATCTTCATCCTTGACCTCATCGTCCGGAAACTCATCCTTCTCCACTTTCTCTGACTTGACGCTCTTCCTGTATCAGGGAAAGACAAAACACACCCCTATACCTCTAAGTCAAATTTACTGAGGTGGGCGGTTCAGAAAAATACAACTGTATAACTGTGTAGCTTTGTATCCCTGCCCGACCCGGAAGACACCCATGCTCCTGCCACCCTCTGCAGCACGGTTGCAATGCACAAAAACCGCACAAGCATTGCGCTTGTTGGCTGTAAGAATGTTGGTGGTGGCTGTAAGGAAGAAATCCATCTTAGCAGCTGAAGCCACTCCAGCAGTGGGCAAATTGCACAAGAGCAGGATGCAGTGATCATCAAAACTCCTCACTTCCTGAAACGCTTAGAGACAAGAACACCAAAGTTCACCAGCTTCAAGCCGTTCAGCTCAAACTTGAAAAACACAGAACCCTTCCTTGCAAACTTGAACGCAGTAGCTTGTTTGTAAACTCTAAACTTCAAGCATACCTTTGTGCAGAATCCTTCCTAGCTCAGCGACAGGGTTGACATATCATGGTCAGAATATATGTCCAGGAAAGTGCCACGAAGTGTCAGTTTTCCAAACAAAGGGATCATTCGAAGATTGGACGTCTGAGTATGAACTCAGGGCACACTTAGAGCCTTCAAACAGCAAGATTACATTTATGTGCTTTGTTGCAGAGCATCCTCACTAACCCTTCTCAAGCGGTTTTGCTTCAATATCACTAACCCTTCTCAACCGAACCCCCTTTACTTCTCAATGGCAGGCCCCAAGGCCCCATATTGTCTCAACAGAGTTTCCCCCCAATGGATTTGACCCAGTTTGAGCTTTCAGCGTCACAAAAAAGACCCAGTACTGGCCAATCTTGGACAAGAATCAGCTATCTCTCCCAGCATGTCCGAGATCCATGATTGGAGGCTTGGAAGGATGGTAGAATCAGCCTCCAGCGCTCGCCCACTGAAGAACTCCAGGTTTGAGGACATGTAGTTTGACACAGCACACCAGGCTTTCTGATGGGCATCCTGCACAGCAGCTAGGGGAAGGATAACAAGGTCAAAGTTAAAGATGTTTGATCGAGAGTTCCAAAATGGACAGGATGTTTCCTTGAGTCTTGAGCCCCTTGACTAAGATCCCCCCAGTCACAGTGACATGAAGGAGCTTGCAGCCTCCAATTTGGCCACAAGCTGACTTCTTTTCTTGGCGGTCTCCTTCTCGCTCCTTGGACAGCCAAAGTCGCGGTCGAAGGGAACATGCTGTTTTGTGAAGGCCCAAGGAACCCAAACAACAAATTTGTGAGACAAACAACTTTTGGACACTCTGGAACCTGAACCCAAAAACACGTCACACATGTTCATCTAAGTATCATGATCCGGCCAGCTTCAAATTGTACCTGGTCACTGTGCAATTGCTCTTTCCACATGTTGAAAGCAGCCAGCTCCGACCGCGTCTTCGCGTTGCGTGTGCGATCTTGGGCGTCTGAGATGTACTCCTCCACGGTCTGCCCTTTAATCTGCAGGGTAGCAAGCAGCAGGTGGAAGAGCTACTAAAATTGCAACAGCAGCCATTCACAAACTAAGTATATCACAAATAGGGGCCTCGAGTTATTAAAAACACATACATACCTCGAGTCCATTTGTTGTGGCTCTGTTGGAGAATGCGTTTGTGATGTTCATGTCAATCTAGACACCCACTAAATTCAGTGACAGCCCAGCACAGTCCAGTCACCTTTAATGGACGAGTTTGATTTTGCAACATGGTTTACAATGCATTGGATGGGTTGACGTCACATCCATGTATCCATGGTGGCCCCAGGGGTGTTTGTGGAGGTTTACATAATGTAGGTTTTTTATTTAAAGATTAAAGAATCCTGCTTAAAAGTCTACAGGCAATGGTTTGCCTGGTAGCTCAACACCCAGACTCTACTGAAGCTGCTACCCCATGATGTCCCCCACCTCAAGGATAAATGGGATCCTGTCCCACTCGAATGGTTGGGCAGCCCGCATCACGCTGTTGAGGTCAGAGTCCAGGCTCCTGAACAAAGCAATACAAGAAGACCAAGTTACTTGTCCATTGAGTTGGGTTGGAAGGGTGTCAAGATTTCTGGATATACAATACAATACAATCAAAAAAATCAAAAAAAGATCTAAATTCTCCCCATCCTAAATTTTCCAGAAAACACATCAAGTTTTGGATTGGAAACCAAGACCCAAAGTGTGATGGGTTCCTGCGGAAACCAATCACAATCTATATGTAAAAAACAGAACCAATCAACATTCTGAAGTTGGTTTCCATTTCTGACCATGATCCCCCCCTCCCATATGCAGCGATTTGTGACGCCTTTTCGCGGAAACCAATCACAATTTGGAAGTTACAGTGAATTCCAAAATGTGATTGGTTTTTTTAAAGTATTTCGGGGATTGAATTTGGCCGTGGCCAACTTGAATTGAAACAGTGTGACGGGTTTCTACCGAAACCCTTGACAAATGCATGTTCATATTCGGCCGTGGCCAAATATGAACATCAAAATGTGACGCCTTTATGATTTCATCCAAGTGTCCCATCCTTGAACATTTGCATATGCTTGTCCACGCACTGCCCAGGAAATGTCTTCTGCAGCTTTGGCAAAAGCCAAACCCACAGGCAACAGATGTCGTGCAATTGTGTCGCCGCCTCTTCCGTTGGCTGATTGAGCTTCTGAGGGGCAGTGACCACTGCGACAAAACACCCACGCTATTTTGACTACAACACCCATGTTCATGTTCATAGTTCTTAAAAGTATACTGCAACCTCAACTCCAGTGTCCTTGGTCTTGTTGGAATCATCAGGGTTGACTCTTCGGCAAAAGTCCTGTGTGGAATTGAACGCTCACACACTGATATACATGACAACTGCGCAACAAACCTTGTCGGAGGTGTTGATAGTTGTTGAAACAGTCAGCCCCTCTTTGAAGGGATGGTCCTGTGTTGATCTCTCAATCCATGTTCTGCACGTCTCTTGGCTTGTTGAAAGAATTTCCTTGAAGAGTTCCTTGCCAGAAAACTTGGCGGAGTCTGCCCTCACTGAACTGCCTGGAACCCAGAACTCGCATTGGAGGTGCTCCAGTGGCAATCCTGAAGCAGCGCGCGTGGCTTCCAAGACAGTTTGGCTGGGTGGAAACCTATTTTGTCTTTGGGGTGAACGGTGGGTGGGCACCTGAGACAGAGTGCGGAAAGAAGTCGTAGTGGTGATGGATCAACTTCTGCACATCATCATCGATTCTCAGCCTAAGAGACACATTTCCGACCCTGGAATGCTTTGATCACCAACATGTATCCCCCTCACTCAAAATGAACACGTTCACAACTATGTTGTGTGCAACCAAACAGGTGTTTAAGCCAAAGCAAGGAGCAGGTTCTGTATCAACTTGCGTCGCTCTGTGTCGATTCGATGTTTCTTGTTCGTCGCCATCTTGTTGTATTCGGCAATGCACCGGTTTAATACGTCTCGCAAAGCCCGAGATGTTCCAGGCTTACATGCCCGAGTTTCTAGATCTACAGCCTGCTTCATGGCCCCAAGGTAGTCTAGGGCCGAGGGCGCCTGCTTCTGGGCGGTCACGTGTCCGATGCCTGAGTTTTTTCTGCGATCACGACGGGGTTGGGTTCAGGTGGAAGAAACCTGAAGAAACCAAACATATAAAAAACCTTCCCACATACATGTATATCAAGCATCGCAATGCTTGAAGATAGTGATGAGCTGGATTGGTGTAGTGGGTATAGCTGCATCTGACCCACCGGAATGAACGAAAAACAGCTTCTACCCCAGGCAGCTGAAGCTCTTCAACAGATAGTTCCTGAAGTGATGGCTCAATGAAGTAGAATTAAAGGGGCAGGTGGACCTGGGTGGAAATACAAAATAGCAGTTAAAGCTTAAACCACAACCTCATGCGAGATTCAAGGCTGTGGGCAATGACCGTGATTCCAACCATCAGTAGTATCTTTCCAAACCCGTCGGATATGCCGACCGATTCAGGGAGTATTTGTCGTGTTCCGTCTACCTTTGGAAACTTCACCTCCACCGCCTCTGCACTCTGCCTGTACCCATCCCGCAAGAACTCATTGATGTGCTGTGCTATTTGCGCATTTTGCGGATAGACTGCAGGGAAACAAGGTTTGATTAATAGATTAGCTTTTATAACATATTCTAAGTACGTATTGGTAGAACAGCAGTGAGTGAGCAAACATGTCTAGGAGTTCAACTGTCTTTGAACTGTTTCAACAACCCCGGCATCCATGCTTGGAATCACTGCCAACATTGAATGATCCCAAAGGGAGGAAGAACTCCATCATGGTGGACTGCGGGACCAAGCCCAGCGTTGGCCGACCTGCCGAATCCTCAGGCCTGAGGTGATCCCACAAGATCTTGTCCACAACCTGGAGTCATGAGGCGTGCAATCGACGGCCAAATCGAGTCGATGCCAAAACACAACAACAAGTTCAGCCTAGCACCTTCTCAAGGCTTGTTGGTTTCAGGTAGGTGTTCACAAACTCCCCGAAGTTCTCACGCTGTATGACCTTGAGAATTAGAACATTCATGAAAGATCCATCATGGAAGGCAATGGTTTCCAAAGTCTACAGTACTATTCAGATTGAGGGAACCACCACATCAAAGGTTGCCCGGATCTTCTGCAAGACCGCATCACTTCGGGGGTCATCGCTAAAAAGCGCCATAGCGACAACAGGTTGGAGCAAAAGGCTGGAAGCACAAAGAAAGAATCCTCTCATGTTTGAACCTGTTGGTGCCATTAAATAGCCATCCATGTTTGATTGCATGCAACGTTTGGGTGCCATTCTTTCTTGCTACCCGACCCCAAATCTAGGGCAACATCCAAAGACAGAGTCCTCCATCAACGTCGATGATGGAAGACCACTTGGAGCCTGTAAGGCTTTGGTGGAGGAGCTGGACGTCCTAGCTGTACACCTCCAGCTTCAAACAAAGCACGGGGCCCTGCTGCAACAAAGTGTAACGGGCTGCAAGGTGCACGTGGAGTATCCGGGTTTGCTAAAGCCCTGAGATACCGTGCCCCTCGACTAAGGTGCGGAAAATCAACTTCCATCGTGTTAGCTAACTCGATCAGTTCGGCTGCCCTGCATTCATCCAGGCTCGGGGATTGCACCGGGCCCTCCACGCTCAACTTGTTGACAAAAGCTTCCGTGTCAGACAAAAGACTGTGGGGTAGAACCAGAAGGGGTGGCTGGCACAGTTCCCCATCTGACATGGAAAGCTTGACAAGTGCAAAGATGTCCTTCGCTTGTCCTTCCGACCTCAACCGCCTCGGAACGGCATCGTCCAACTGAAGCCCATGCCCCTGACCAGGCATTCCTGTGCGAAGGAACAAGTCCACCCATGCACATTAGCGGTTTGAGTTGTGTTTCATTTGCTGGCCACTGCCCCGTCCTTGTCTCTGTATGAATGTGAAGCTGTGGGGGACCTTTAGGGCATCCTCATTGTCTCTATCACCCTTCCTTGCACGATAGCAGTTTTTCAAGGTAGCACCTGATGGCATAAGCCTGCACCAATCTCTGACCTTGGCTAAGAAAGCCAAGGTGTCAAAATATATAGAACCCACACCACAGGTGAGTTGCCAACAAGATGCAGTGTCCACTAGCTCGCACTCAAATTTGAGCCCTGACTTGGCAAATAATGGTCCCATCCGCTGAATGAGGGTCCTGGAAGATAGCATAGGTTCAAACCCTTTTGCTATGATGGTCACGTTTACAGTATTCTTTGCGTTGGTGCTACAGTCCTTTGTATGTCTCTTGGTGTTTGGATGTTCTGCTCTTGGTTCAAACTTGCGGTGACGATACTGAAGATGCCATCTGTCAGGGAGCGTTCCTAAATAGGTTTCTAATACTGGCGAGGAAGATACATTGTCACGCAAAGCAACTAACTCCCTGGACCTATATCCTCATGAGTGTGGCCAACTTCAAGATGGTGATGAGAGACAGTCTGGAAATAGGATCCCTGGCACATGAGGCAGGCCCATCTGCCTGTGTAGGAGTTGCGTACCTCCTTACACGCATTGTCTCCTTGAAGCCAACACCTAGTCACCAAAGACCAGGAGCAAACTCTGTTAAACACTGTCCCAACCATTCTCCCGCCAAGAAACTCAGTCGGGAAGGAAGATCCTCGCTCTCGGCTGATTGCCCAGGCTCTGTCAATGGAGCGCATTGCCTTTGAGGCCGGCATGGTGGGATGTACTTTGATGAGGATGGGGTGGTAAAAACACAGGTGGTTTGTGAAGAAGAAAAGTCTTCAGATTGCAAAACCAAAGAGCAACCTCCAGGGTCCAATTTGCCCCTGTTGGCATTCCCTCATCTGCGATGTAGAGGAAAACCCCATAGCCATGGATTATGCATCCGGTTAGAACCAATGACGGACCTTATTCACAAGATACTTGTAAATCAATCCAATGTTGTCGATACAACACTCATCAAAATCATGAAAACAATTACACCAGACCATCCAATGCTGCCTTTGCACGCTTGACCTGCTCATACAGTGGTTTTTTGGGGGTCCGTCCATATGGATATCGCGGAACCATCATCTTTGCTTTGTCAAAGGAGTCAATGATGACCACTAGGCAGTCATTGTGTTGGCGAGCTCGATCTCGCGCACACCAGTACACAAGTCGGTCCTGGTAGGTACGGGAGTAGTGATGCAAGAGTGCGTCGCACCACTTGACATGGTCTTGCACATCCTTAGATTACGTTGCCCCTGAAGTCAGGTTGCTAGAGGGAGAAGGTAGTAGTGATACAGAAATGACTGGAACAAATGAAACATACACTGAGTTGACAAGTTTCCACTGCATGCTTGATTCTCATCTTCAGTTTGGAACACGTCTCGCATATTTGGTGCTGACTCCGCTTATGGAACCGCAAGCATTGTCGCCAGCGCTGGCAAACACTAAAAAAGGTGGACCGTGCAGCAGCTGGCTCACCATTGTCACCATGCGTTTTCATGTACGAGACGTACAACAAATACACGTTGCTCCAGCTCCCGTGGGGCAATTCACGCATGGGAAGTGTCTGTGGATTTCGATTCCAAAGCACCTGTGATGTTGCGCCAACTAAACGGTTGTCGATCAGTCTCTCTAAAAGCTCTTGCCGCAGATCTTCCCCTCCTTTGGCCAAGTTGGACTTTGATGCAATCCTCAACAGTTACATAATCACACAGGTGGCCAGTCCATGTTTTTTGTTTAATGTTCATTCTGTTGCTAGCAAGTTGCGCTGTGGACATTGGTTCAGCCGCTGACCAGTACAAGTGAACAAAGAATGCCTCCACACTTGCTGTCTTCTTGGCAGGCTGTGCGCATGGCCCTGAGATGGATGAGCGTTGCGGAGTGGCAGGAAGGGGCAGCTCACACTCACAAGTTCTGTCTAAGAAAAATGACAATGATAGTGAGTACAACTAATTGGACAGGTATCCACCCTTGCCAGATACGGATCTTAGATCCTTTCCTTGGAATACATGCCTACATCTTGTCAAGCGATTCTTGCCGATTCCGAGCAAGTAGGCCCAGGTCTCCCGGCATACCTTGTGTCCTGCCAAGACTGGCAACAACAAAACAATGGATCAATATGAGTCAATTACAGTTCAGTAGCCAACACATTGATTTTGGGATACTTTGGGTACCGACCATACACCCTAACTTGGAGACAGTCCTTGAAGGAACCATTCTTTTCTCCGATTTCCAGCTTCATGCTGAAGCCCCCAAAGAAGGCGATCTTGGATAGACTTGCCCAGTGACCAAAATGCCACACATAGGCGCAGTACGATCCGGTATGGTGCTCGGCATTGGCATGAGCACACAGGTTTCTCCAGTGCACGCTTGAGACGTTTCCCAGACGTGCCACCCTTTGCATAGGTGGTTGACACCCTTTTGGAACTGTGTTGCAATGACGCCAACCGTTCATATGTCAAATCAACAGAACCACATCCATAGGGCTCAGAACTATCACTCTCATCTTCTGAAGCACTGGAATATTCAGAAGATTCGGACTCCGACTCTGTGTCCTCCGATGAAGACCTTGGGTTGCATGAACCCCCAAAGCAATAAGGTTGGAACATGTTGGAATTATACACAATCATCGTTCTTTGTTGTTTGCAACCAGAAGACTCTACATCGTCCCCTGTAGAGCCAGATGATGAAGTTGCACTGAACCGCCCCAACCCACTTGCACCACCCTCATCATCCCACCGGCCAAGGATAGGCATGGGACAGCCGGTGCAAAAAGATGCAAGAAGAACTAGAACATGTTATTTGCTTGTGGTGAACCGCATATATAGCCCCCATGAAACCTTCACCGCACAAGAACCATTGGTGCTTGTTCTGTCAAAGAGTCATGAGATGTCATATATAGCCGCCAAGTTCTTTGGGGGTGTTCAGTCCATAGAAGTAAACCAACATCAATGGCTGCAGTCTACAAAGCATTCAGGAATGCCCTTTCCTGGCAAGCGGGTGGCATTGCAAAGTCAATGATGCTGCCAAGCGTTTGATTGTTTTTCTCATCCACTCCATTGCGGAAGCGCAAGCTGAGAACATCCTGCTAAACTAAATTAGCGCACTTCACATTGCAAGACCTTCCGGTTTACATGCTGACAGTGCTGTGCATAGAAGGGCCAATACGCACCTCAAATTCATGGCGTTGCCGCCAAGGCTGTGCAATACCTCAAGCAAGTTTCATAGTAAG
The DNA here is from genome assembly GCA_963970005.1 of Durusdinium trenchii. Taxonomy (NCBI): domain Eukaryota; class Dinophyceae; order Suessiales; family Symbiodiniaceae; genus Durusdinium; species Durusdinium trenchii. The sequence continues at coordinate 124,297 of CAXAMN010008091.1, forward strand.
AACACTTTAGAACTATAAAGTTGGTGGAAATTCAACCTTGATCAAGCAACTAGTAGACACCCATTCAACCCGGAAACAGGTTCGCTGACTGAATGCAATCGAAGCCGGTGAATTGGCATCCCCATCAAAGCCATGACTTCACGGCCGATGATGTAACGGCCCTTGGTGGTAGAGATAAATTTTCCACCAGGCCTCAGCCAGAAAAACCATAAGTGAGAAGTCAAAATCAGTGTTGCTGGCTTTTGCTGTAGAACATTCTGTTCTAGGAGACACACGTTAGGCAAGGTAGGTGTTGGGAATCATCCTTCAACAGCGGCATTTGGTTCACAGACTGGCTGGTGTTGGCAACGCTGATTGAACCGTGTAGTGCCAGCAACATATCCAGAGCCTCCCAGCGGAATTGTCAGTCTCTTGGCCCATGTGGTTGGGAATGGTTGGGATATAGCACACCCCGCCTGACTCTCTCTACGGCTGGTGAGTTGTTTGGCAGCTTTGGGATATTTCTTGCTGAACCCATTCAAGGACTTCTTGAAAGAGACCTGCATACAGTGCTCCAAACCAAAAGAAGGGAAGCCTATGAAGCACCACTCGAAATGGCCTTGTGTTCTTTCGCCCAATCTCTGTGTTTTTGGATCCACTTGGCATTCCTGTCTATCTGCCTGGGACCATCAACCCGCACATGCTCATATGTTTTCCTGGATGTGGCACGCAATTCCCAAACTGAACAGTCAAGTTGCCTTTTTGCAGCTCGACAGCGGAGCCTTGTCCGCTTAGCCATGTCCTTCTGAACTGCCGGGTGATTCTCTGGAAGCAGCAAATCTTTCCTCAAGCTGCCGCAGTGGAGTGGTTGGGGAGAAACGGAGAAGCTGACACACGCACACACACACAAGGGCGCATTCAGGCAAAAAATAATTCAACTGGGACTTAGGGCAAGCATCCATGCAACTGTAGTTTTTCTAATGTGCATTGACTTCAACTTCTTCTGGACGTAATCAAAAAAGTCTACACCTAGTGCCTCATCAGTCATTGCAGACTCCTGGATTAGCAGTGCATAGATCCTTCTGCGGGAGATCGGAGCCCCGTAGGTTGGCCTTGCTGGGAAAGAAAGTGGGGAGAAAGAATGGGAAAGAATGCAAACAACAAAGCACTCTTTTAACCTTTCAACATACATTGTCTGCGTTGAAAATGCAAGAAAGCAGCGGGTTCATAGTCACATACACCCTCCTGTACCTTGGGAGTGAAAGAAACCCGTGAATGTGCAATGCAATCCACACACTGCAATGCATTTTGAGCAAGGGTACCCTGGTAGGTTCTTGTCGAGGAAGTTGCCGACTAACTCTGCTACTGCTGCGAAGCCCATCACGTTTTCCAAGATAGCAACCTGAGAAGTGGCGGTGGTTCTGCTTTGAACATATTGTTGAACATATTGTTGAAACTTTGACAGCTCGCCCCCTTGAAGCAAATTATAGTCCAAGCGGCTTTCGGTCGGGTCACCTTCATGCGGCGGACACATGCAAACAGCTGTTTGCTGTTTGGATCTTTCAGGCAGAGGCGTTCCCCAAGGAAACTATACGGAGTGCAGGGGAACCCTGCCAGGTACACAGATACCTGTGGCCGGTTGGATGTAGCCAAGAGACAAAGTCTGCGCCAGTAGTGTGTCGATGCACAACTGAAGTCTTTCTTACATTACAAAGCAAGGCACTTTGCCAATGAGAGGCGAGTTGTCCTGCTTGAAGACCGAAGCTGTGAGCCTGAATTGAAAAAGGTGTGATGCAGGTAGGGTGCCCAACATGGATCAAAAATTCTCAAGAAGAATACTCTTGAAAGAAAACATTAAGACTAAGCACTGTCGACTATCCATATTCTCCTCCAAGAACATTCGCTTTCGCGGGTTGATCTCAGAAGCAGCCCTTAGTTTCTGGCACAGATCTCTTGGATAGAAATCAACATTGGGAAGTTGTTGCAAAGCAAATGGAGCCTAGAGGCAAATGCTGCAAGATCCCTTTCTTGTTGGCTGCTTCCACCAGCATTTGGAGCCCCATGTATGGGACATCGGCTCCCGAGCCTGATGCCCGACATGAGCTACAGATTTGTGAAAACAATGATTGGACAAACATCAACGGCCCACTTGCAAGCAAGATGCAATCTGACACATAGTTCAGATTGCCACCCGGCCAGGTTTCAAACCATGAACTCAAACCTTAGAAAGAAGGAAAGATGGAGAGAAACCTGAGCCACAGGAAATCCAGGAGATATGACAGTGAACCCCAACTTGCCATGCCATGCAACCAGAAAGACGGAGAAAAAGTTCTCCCACTTCAAGGTATTCCTCCAACTTCTTCGGAACTGGGACATCTGGGATTTCCTGAAAGGGTTAGATTTAGGGATCCAATATGATCGAATTGTTACATGTGTTTCTTCAACAATCCCTTGCACTGCCCTGGCTCCTCAGAATCCGATGAAGAAGATTCTGAGCTTGAGGATGATTTCACCATGGCTGCACAGCCAGGGCAACACCTCTTTGGGCCATAGTGCTGCTGGGGACCGGCCTTTGAAAGCAAAGACTCACTCCTGTTTTGGATAAGCCCCACTCTCTGTTGGACAAGTCTTATAGTAACCGCTATGTTTGCCGGTCACTGTGTGGATGGAGGATGGATCGTTAGTTCTTTTCCCCGTAACGCCATGATGTACCCCAGACACTCCATGTATGGCATCTCTTCAACCATACCATGGAAGGTAGATATGCCATTTCCCATGGAGTGTTTGGGCGCCACACTCCCACAATCTCGTTACCCTCAATTTTTGTTGCGCCCGAACCATCAGTCTTGCTACTGTTTGTTGGAGCAAGCACATGCTGGTGCTCAGGGGCTTGGCATCCTCGATCTTTGAAACGCCAACCTCTCGTGCACATGGTTTTGTACATCCATTGTCTACCAAAATCAGAACCCCGCTCTACTCTCACCACACTGAACCTTTGCCTGGCCAGTTGCTTGCTTGGTCATGCAGGCTGCCGTGCGGCAGAAGCTGAGCTTTCCGAGTACCAAGCACAACTACGCGCTGGCGAAGCTGCTTCGAGCTCAGATGGTAGGTTCATATCTTGAAAATGCAAGGCACTCATCAAGTGTTGTCGAGGACCTGGAGACATGATGTCACAGCAGTTCATGTATAGACTTGGACCAGATCCTATACTTTGGATTTTGGGGTTTGCACGTTGACTTCAAAGTCTCAAGCCAAAGATGCAGGATTGGATGTGAGTCATGTGTGAATCCTGTTGGCCCTCAGCTGGTCATTTTTGCTGTCAGTGTCACCGTTTGCCCAGCAGAGCTCCGGTTTCTTTCGCTCGCTCGCCTCTGGTGTCACCCGCACCGCGAAGTCTGCCCAGGAGTTTGCTGCCGAGCTGGAGTCTTTGGCCACCCGACGTCCGGAGCTCAGTGGAACGCCAGTGGGCGCGTACCGTCGCGACGGGGGAGCGCCGGCGTGCGCAGAGCGCGCACGCGCGGAGTACGGGTTGGAGCGTCGGAGCCGTTCCTTTTGGGTGGCCCTTGGGGTCGGTGCTTCACATCTTCAGAAATTTAGAAGGAGTCCGACACCCATATCTGCGAGGATAGATCAGAGAAGCCGGTCAGGTGGGGGTGGAAAAGACTCCACAAGCCATTCAATCCATTGGTGCAGCTTGGTGAGGTCGGAGCTTGGAAGCGTCTCTGCGAGACTCTTCCGCAACCCTAGCTGATGCTGAAGCAGTGTGGTTACCAAGTGAATACCAGCGACGCTTTTCGAGAGAGACCGGAAATAGAAGGCATTAGAGACGTTTGTTCTTTTGTTGTTAAAACAGGTCTTCGAATTCAACTGCAGAACAAGTACTCAAAAAAGGCAACATCCGCTGCGAACATTTAAAAACTGTACTATGAACAAAAAGTACAGGTTGGAAGAAACATACATTGTTGGATCACGTTGGTAGTTTTAAACAGTATGAATTCCAGTATGTTACTACGAAAACAAATGGATTGTTGAAGACCGGAAATCCTCAGACCAGTCCATTGAGTCCATCTTCGGGCGCAGGAGGTGGCCGAGACTCGCATGCAGAGTCTGGGTTTGCGAGCACAGCTGGAGGCCGTTTGGTAGTCCGATGAAGCAGAGGTAGTGATGAAGCCAAACTATTCTTCCCCAAGGCCTTCTATATATAGCCAGTGTATAAAGTGTGTAGTATACTATACAAATATAGAATCAAATAGACGGTATATATCTAAGTCAAACCCAGAAGAAGCAGAAGAAGCTGGTGGCCTTGTCATTCGGCGTTTGGAGGACTGGAATGTTGTCACCTTTGAAGGTTCTGGAAGCTGCCCGGGATGAAATTGCTGCGCAAGAGCACCAGGCTAAGGGCTCCAAAGTTGTAACAGAGTGTTTGTGTCGGTCTATGTGAATATACAGTGGCATCCACATCCAAGTTGTTTAAGATGATAGAGCGACACATTGGTTGGAGATACTGAGGCTAAGGCTGACTGAATATGCATTGAACACGCGGAGTGCGCATGTTAATGACCTCCCAGTCCAGATGAAGTACTCGCCGTTGGCGCATTACCAGACACTGTGGTGTGGGGCGAAGATTGACCATTGTGCCCTAGGGGAATTGTTTGATGGCCACGGTTTGGCAAACTGGTTCGTGCTTTGGAAGATGGATTGACCAGCGTCAGAGCAGTCGTACGTTGCATCCTCCAAACATCGTTTTTGGCACCAAGTTCCTTGGATTGGGCAGGCCAGCATGCAGCAGCGGGAAGAGGCCGGGCCTGGGCGAAAAGAATGACTCCCATCGTGCTATGAGCCGATTGATCGATCACATATCACACCCTCATGTCATGCTCGCATGACATAGGCATGTAATAAAAGAACGATAAGCAGAGTGCAAGCTTCTGAATACTTCAGGTATGCCCAAGAAACACCTTCTCTCCCGTTCTTCCATCCTGTTTGCGTTCCGGTTGCTGTGTCGCCCACAGGTGAAGCGGCTGGAATCCTTGGCTGCGAACCTGGCATCAGAGGCCGGGGCGAACTCGGCTCCAGAGTGACTGGTGTTTGTTTCCAATGTGTTTCCAGGATCTGAAGAGACTTGGGATTGGGATGGTTTGGGTTTAGGCACGTGTTTTTGTCTTTTTGTCATGCTTCAGCCTGCTGTTTTGTTTGCTCCTATGAAACCCCGAGGGTGAGCACCTTGAGATCTCTGGGCAATGGACTTGGCAACATCAGTTCGCACATGAGCCCTATGGCCTTTGGCACTGTAAATTGTTTTGCTAAGCTTTTTCAGAGGCTATGGTTAGGTCGGTTAGGTTATTCATAATGGCAATGACATGGTGTCAACTTCATTGATGGTTGTTTTGGAGTTTACTTCCCAGACGCGACCCACATCGGCCAACAACAAACGGCTGGTCACTATACAGCGCTCCCGCGCCACATGCTTGCTTCGGCAAACGGCGATGAAGACAGTGATGTTTGGAGACCCCTCAAGTAAGTTCAAGAAATCACGTTGGATCTATGTTCATTATTGAGATATTCTTTGAGAGGTATCATGTTTTAATACATACGATTACATACCCATATTGCTATACAACTGACACTCCGTTGGTTGCTGTGTTTCTGTGTTTATCCAGTGACTGTTGCTTGTAGGCCAAAGAGATCTCTCAACGGCACGTGAAGGTTACCACATCTTTGCAGGACGGACTAACCAACGGCACCAGCGGTGGTTGGGGACGGGTGCGAGCTAAGCGCTGCAGATTGGCAGTTGGTTGAGCTTTGCTGTCGTCTTATACTTTTTGTGTCTTCTGCATATTTGTGAAGGGAAACAATCTCATATTTGTAGCATCTAATGCGTCTAACGTAGTTATTCTGAAGTTATTCTAATGAACCAAACTCGGAGACCCTGAGGTTGTCCCATTGACAACAGCCAGAGAATCACTTCAAGTCATATACAGAACTGAACAGAATAACTATGTCATAATATGATCGATATAGATAACATACAGACTTCTGTTTTTGTTGGCAGTGGGCAAGTGGACCCCAAAATGCCGAGCTCCGTCCGTGACTGCAGGAGCTTCAAAAAGCCCAGGAGCGAAGGTCCAATGCCTCAGATCGCACAGATAGGCCACATCCGGTGGATTGAGAGTAGATGGCAGAATTGGATAGAATTGGTCCCAAAAGTAGAGGTTGTTGAGATGAAGGATGAAAACGGATCCGGGCATGTTGGATGTTGGAAGGTTGTGCCATCTACTCTGAAAGCACCGTAGTTTGGCAGGGTTTTGACGAGTCACTCAGCCTGGTGAGCGGGACGAACGCACAAGCCACCGACCAAGGGAAAGTGAGAAGACCCAGGAGGACTGCAAGAAGTAGTGATATTAATCGGCTCAAGTGACCTCAGGATACCTCTGTCAGGTCATTTGAATATATTATATATTCAGATTTGTTTGGGAGTCGTTTTTCATGTTGATTTCACTTCACCACGTGTCCCACTTGCTGAAACCACCCAGGCCCTTCCAGATCCGCCCTTCAAAACGTACGAAGGGTGGTCCCACCGACCTTTTGAAGCTGAAACCTCAGACTTAGGAGCCCACTCAGCTGCGGAAGATGAAGTTGATTTTGCTGGATCAGGTGATGGACGTTGATCTTTTCCATGTGGGTGAATCCCCGGTCTACGGATATATATTTTTAATTGTTTGTTTTTTTGTAAATACTTTTCCTGTTCCTGGACAGCCAAATCCGGCTGCAGATGCTGAAGCTTCGGTGGTGTATTCTACTCTCCTGCACCAGGACGCACTGGGTTTGGCCCGCACAGCTGCCGCTGAGCGCTGTAGACGTGCGCGAGAGGAAGTGGCTGAGGCTCGTTGAACGAAAGTGGAGCAGTGGTTTGGTACATAAGATGTCAGCAGAGCTGGCTCCATGTGTTTTCTTTTCAGTATCCTTCCACATTTGCTTTTGCTTCTGCTGCTGCATGCTCTCAGAATAGAAAGATCCCCAAGGAAGCATCAAGTTAAGGGAAGGTAGATGAAGACCTGTGCCAAAATCTCTCTGTTTGCACGCGCGGTCATTTCCCAAATCGTTTTGGTCCCAGAATAGAGGCATAGAAAAGCCTTTTTAAGCCTTTCAGGGGAAGATTCTTCACCATGGGAGAAAGTCGGGAAGTGTGTGTTTGGTGTTTTTTTTTACTTGTTCTTTAAACCACTCGCTCTGTTCGACGAGCGAGTCGTGACATGTCGCAGACCATGTCGCTCTCCACAACGTCCGACGTCCGATGGGTCGCAAAGGCCGAGCAAAGACTGGGAAGTTTCCTTCGTCAATTGGGAGAGGAGCGCTGTCGTGGACTGGAGTTGGCCAGACTCCTCAGATCTTGGCCAGATCGATCTAATTAGTCTATGCGTTCAAGATGGCAAATGAAGATGCTCGTTTTTTTTCACATCGGAGGGAGGAGATGTAAACTGCAGAAGATCCAAGACTTCATGCGCTGAGGAGGGAATTCGTGTCTCGATCTCTGCTTCTTCCACGTCGAAAAGGACGACGAGTCGCGATCGCATCGAGTTTCGTCCTCGTCTCAACCTCGCCGCCACGAGGCTCGCGAGCTGACGGCTGCACGAGATGCTGCTGCAGCTGCAGGCGCGAGGGCGCGAGCTTCTAGAATGGCCCGGGGGAGATGTTCAAAAAGAAAAAACACATAAACTTAGCAGCTGACTTGGTCGAATTGTTCAAAGATGTTCAAAGGTTTTTGTTGAACGTTGGAGCTGTGTGACAGAACTCAACAGGAGCTTTGACATCTTCAAACGGATTGAATTGAACATCATGTTGACCCGCTTTGCAGGGGCTCCGCTTCAGACCAAGCCAGTGGTGTCCTTGGGCAGAGCGCTTTCGAACTTCTTAGTGACCTTAAAGAAGGTTTAAGAACCATCAAAGACCTTCAAGAGTCAAATGATTCCAATGCAAAGTGTCAATGTGAAGTCGTGGTGGACCCCCGCATAAGCCTCTGAATTTTTGTTAACAAAGCAGATCGATGTGGCGCGCTTCAGCGCCATGCGTCGCTCAAAAGTCCACGTCGCGTCTCGTCGCTGAACCTCCAAGGTGCGTCGCTCGCGGAGTGCTTCTTGGCGCTGACCCGCTGTGTCCACGGGAGAGGAATCAGCCCACCAGAGAAACGCAGCAAGGACCACTCGGCTACCGGCTACGGCTACAAGTCGAAATAGCCGAAAATGGACCAAGCGGAGAGGAATCCCAATTCAAACATATTCAAACCATATCCAGTTGGTGGGTTTCTCTATGTTTCTCTACTCCGTTTCTGCATCTTTCGAGGGGCAAGAAGCAGCTTTGGGCTGCCATAGTCTGAGGTATTGACTTCTTTGATAGCCATGAATGATGAATTCGTGGAACAGCCCGGAGAAACGCATCATCATTCTCTGCTCCTGCTGCCCCTTCCACACCATGGTGAATCTGGTGTCGTCCCAGCCAAGGCGAAATCGGCGAAATCGACCAAAGTCATGTCGTGGCCCAACACAGACTTGCCCGAAGCTCAGCGGCCCAGGCCGAAGAAAAATTCTTTGGGATGTCGTGATTGTTTCACATCACATGTTTTCGGCTGCTTGAGTCACTGGGTGCAATTGAGTCACTTGAGTCACTTGTGTTGCGTACCTTACCTTCATACCACCAGCTAGGCAAGAGACCTGGTCAGCCAGTGCCTTGCGCATGCAGCGGGAATTGGAGTTGCTCCAAAGGCCCCTTTGCTTCACCGCGACTCGACGAAGCATGGGACGCGGTGGGACGCGTGCGAGAGCCGGACGCAGGTGGAAGGCTGATGCTCTTTCTGTCTTGCAGCAGATGCAGGCAGCTCAACTGGCCCTGGCATGTTTGTTTTGGAAGCTGAGAAGAGCAGCGCCAGAACCGCCAGAAACATGTCGCCATGAAGCTGTGTCAGCACATGGAAGCACTGTTTGAAGCACAGTTGCGCATTTGCGATGAATCATGATGAATCACAGTCGTCCCAGACGTGACCCGAATCCCGTCGTCCCACAGCAATAGCAGGTCGATGTGTCCTCAGCACAGGAGAAAGGGTCTGGGAGGCTGCTATGCTTGTCTCAACTCCTGAATTCATTACATGGTCATGGTCATGGAGCTTCGTAGAGTTGATCTGGTTGAATGAGAGCATGAAATAGCATAGAACATATTACAGTATCCAGTCCGCATTTGCCAGGACAAATATCGCCAGCAGCTACAGCAGAATCAAGCTTTGCAGAAGCGGCTGGAGAACATGGGCCAGATGCCTGGTGTTTCTTGAGAATGCGGTTCGCTGCAACATGCATCGGAATGGAGACTAGATGACATCATATGACCCAACTGTATGTCATCAACAAACTCTATGGGAAACGGATGTGATGAAACTAAAAACATATACACAAAACGCAAAACTCAAAATGCAATTTCACTGCGTTTTGTTTCTGATCAAACATGCCCTGAACATGTTCCTCATTGTAAGCCCTCAGAGACCAATGAAAGGTGTCTTCCCGGCCTAGTGCCAGGAGTCTTACTGATGCTCCCAAGCATGTCACATTAAGCGGCAAAGAAACGCCACCTCAGTTTAAGTAACATGTTGCAGGCACCACCCCCACCTTTCCTTCATGTCCAGGTGGCCCTGTACCTTCAACAGCAGCGTCAGAAGCCGAAAACGCAGTCCGACGCAGTCGAAAGACGCGAAACGACGGGACGTGACCATGGGGGACCCGCAGTGTCCCGCAAACCGGTGGGCGCGCTTACCATCAGGCACAACCCTTACCACCTTGGCTGTAGGTGATAAAACTGTGAACATTTGTTTGGGTCTATTCAGCGCACAATTGGTCAGTCCTTTCACGTTCTTCCAGCTGTTAGAACTTTGATCACGCACATGTCCCAGCGAAAGCGAACGTGTTGGGTGCGATACTTCAGTGGCGAGCTTTTCAGTACACTGAGGTTCTAAACAGCCAGCATTGCCAATGACAAAAAGGGGTGCGATGCTGGCTCGTGTGATGCCAGCCTCGCCCATGCTAGCTCGTTCGCTTGCTCGTTTGCTTGTTGCTTTGGACCCAAGAAATTCAAGCTAGACATAGCGAATCGACCAAGTCGACCAATACTTCTTTGCGAAGAGACATGATCATTGATCATGTGTGCGCTGCTTTCACTGGCTTCAGCTTAGCGATTTTGCGAAGCCTCTTGGCACTGAACCGCTCGACAGTTACCACACGCAAGCCTCGTTGCGTCCAAAGCTCAGAGCCGTCGCGGTGGTTCTTCAGAGCGGTTCGTTGGGGTGATCGACCGCATGTGTGTGTGTTCTGTACGCCGCTCCGCTAAGGTCCCAGCCCCCTGAAGGCATGGCAGGCTGGCAGTGGCATCCTGGCATGTGGTGGCAGCGTTGGGTTCTTTCCAGATGAGCAAGATGATGATCTTTATGCAGCTCAGGGGAGAGCTCAACTGCTGCACACTCATGGTCTTTGGTCTTCTTGTCTTGCTGAGGTATTTCCTCTCCGTGCTCATTCTGAGACGATCTTGCGTTGCAGACTCTTGCGAAGGTGACAGCTTCTTCGCAAGATGAGTCAGGATAGTCAGGTCGAAGGTGACAACCGCCGGCTTCTTTTCGCACGCAGCTGTCGGATTCGCTCTCTATCGGATTCTCGCAGCTCTCTGATTCAACTGCATCACTTCCATTCCAACCCAGGGCAAAAGTAAGTCATCCCCAGGGCGCCCAGGGGATGGGGTCCTTCAACCTGGTACTTGTAGGTCTGGTGCACCATGTGTGAATGACCCGGTCCACGTAGGTTAACCCTGGTCAGTATCCTGGTGCCAGTTCCGCACAGCCAACTGGAACAAATTGTGTTCATGTGTTTTCACGCCAACCGTTTTCCAAGGTTGCCTGGATCAAAACTCTTTGCTGCAGACTGCAGACCGCTCACGGCAGTTGTCCACCGAAACTGGAACCTGCTCGGTTGGTGCGCATGTGACATGACAGCATTTCATGCGCCCAAATCCGGAAGTGCCAAATGCAGTCATGACTAGGCTTTCTTTGAGGGGCATTTCAGGGCTGTGCATGACCTCCATCAGAGAAGCATCCAATTCAGGTCAGCCAGAAGAAAACATGTTTCGCTATCGGTGTTTTCAGTGGCTAGAATTGACACCTACACTACGCCCATGTAGTCTTGGGCCTTGGGAACATGTTGCTTAGTATTTTTTCATTGTAGGTGGTCAGTGCTGATGATGATGATGATGATCATCATCATCATGATCATGATAATGATCATGATTATGAGTATTATGATTATTGTTATTATGATCAACAACACGGCGTGGACAGGACAAAAACACTATTTCGATGGGCGTGGGCTGCATCCAATTTCACTGGTTCAAATCGAGTCCGGTTGATTTTGTCGCCTCATTGGGTTGATTTTGTGCCCACCTGGTGAGAATTTTGGGTCGGCCCACGTCGCACTTCGATGGCTCCTGAGGTGGCCTGCCCGGGCTCTTCAGCCTTCTGCGTTGCTTGTCGTGTCGGTGGAGCCGCACGGACTGGCTGGGTGAACCGTAGAATCATCGTCGATCAAAGGCTTTGGATGGGAGGGTCATGACTTTCTCTACGTACTCGTAGTTGTTTGAAATGATCAAAGGCTTTGGACGAAACTCGTTGGTTTTGTTTCGGATAAACACCTTATAGACATTCCATGTGAATTTACATACATTGACCCCTGATCCCTGAAACCACCCCAATGAAGGTAAACATGCCATAGTGCGACAGTCTCAGACATGGTTTGGAGCCCTCTCATGAGATTTCATGGAGCGGCCCTGCAAATGGATGAAGACCCGCACCTCAGGCTGGCAATGAATGCTGCCCTGGCGCCCCAACCTTTCCGTGCCCTTCTGCGTCGCCAGATTTCGTAGGGTGTCGCGTGGAGGCAGTTGAGAACATGTTTTTTTTTGCAGAAGTTGTTGCTGTAGACTGCCTTAGGCTTGCTTGCTTCGCAGATCTTCGCAGTGTGTTCTTGTGTTGCACTGTTGCACTGACTTGCATGGATAAAACTACTACAGCACTTGGGAGCATGAGAACTTCTGGAAAATGTGTCTTCGATTGAGTGTTCAAACAGCGAACTCATTACTGCTCCACATGCTGATCCACTGTATGCAAACGATGGACGGGTACCAAAACAATTTAAGGCAGGCTATGTTTAACCCAAAATGTCTTGGAGGCACCAAAACTCATCAGCAGCATGGAATGGGCAACGCCGTGATGACTGCCGTGATGTATGTGTGAGGATTTGAGCAATCACAGACAGGGGGATAAAAGTGTGAAAGTAATATATCCGAGGGTATATAGTTTAGAAGGAATGTTTGTTCAGCCTCCCAAAAGGTAGGAATAGAATTGAAACGTCATTGTTCCGAAGTCCCTGTTTTTCTTCCCAACACTCCAGTAATGAGCTTTCCTGTTGAAAGATCAAGTTGGTGTGTCTAGTCAGGGCCTCGGGAAGGCTCGTTGGTTTGGCGGTATTGCAAAGTATTTGCAGTACTACTACGAGACTTCGGTTACACCATGCCTAGGCATCACCAATCAGATTGTGTAAGGGCCTTTAAGGGTATTCACTCCTTTAGTATCCACCGATATTCACCACCTCTCTACTTGCACCTAAATGTCACATTTGATCTTTTGATTTGATGTATAATAACATGCGACAGCATGCAATCTGTTGCTCTCAAGCACTTGATTTCCTGGCAAAACCAGACAACATTGAAATAGGGGTGACCTGGGAATTGACGCCGATGGCAGGCTGAGGTGAACATAGAAATCAGAAATACATGTTCAAGTCCCTACCTAATCAGAGGCCTTTTCCACCTCAACCAGTTCTTCTAACATGTCGATCTCCCTTTCTACCCCCAGGGCCAACAGCTGAGAAAGACTCCACGGCCGTTCAGGAGTCGTCCCCGGTTCGCTCGCTGCCCCCCCGCCCGTCGCGGGGCGACGTCGCGAGCCCAGGTGGATCGACGAAGAAGCTCTTCAGCTGCACCGGCTCGAAGCCCTCCGAAGCTCCTGCTCCTGCTCCTGCTCCTGAGGCGAAGGAGGTTCAACAGGCGGAGTTCCGCGCCAGAACGCGGCGAACCGCGCGGAGAGTCGGCGGGATGCAGCCGCGCCGAATTTTCCGCGCATGGGTGAAAACGCGGGATGTTTCAACGAAGGTTGAAGCATGTTTATGACCGTGGCCGGTCAGAAGCATCAAGTATGACCTTGGGCGATGCCATTCCGCCGTAGTTCTGTGGGGGAGTAGTTGGAAGTGATGGACTGCAAGTGGTGTTTGAACGAAGGGATACTTCCCCGCCTCCGCTTCGAAGACAGCACCGTGACCAGACACCGTGGCGGACCACATTCGTGCGGACCGTGCGTGCTGTCCTCGAGAACCCAAACGCTCCATGGGACTGCCATACCAGGGGCCCTCAAGACCATGAACAATAAAGGTGTTCACATACAAAAACCATCAAAAACCCGTCTTTTTGCTGGGGAAAAACATTATTTTTTTGGGTGATTTGTATTGGTTTGTGGGGCCCCTGGTAAAGCCTACATTGGGGAATATTGGGGTGGTTTGGGAGGTCAATGTAGGCATATATTCCATACATGGAGTCTATGGGTAATGGTCATACTTGACACATTTTGACACTATAAAATACCCGGCAAGTGACCCCAGTGGCACTCCACGGCCGGAGTGACCTAAAACCTCTCAGCAGTCCGTGCGGGGGTTGTCCGTAGCGCGCTAGGCATCGGGAGATCTTCTGCTCACCATGCATTTGGTGAACCGTGAATGGGCCGATGGCGTGATCTTCTGCCGTGGACCTGCCAGCGAACTCAGACGCTCTGCCTGGCAGTCGAGTCGGGGGTCGCAAACACAACGACCGGGTGAGGGTTTGTAGGGTCACCGAAGGATTGGGCGTATGGCTTTGCAATTTTGAAGAATTCCAGATGACTTAAGATGAAGGATTCGGAGTTTGTGATGTGTTTTTGGATTGCAGATGGTGCAGGTCTTGGTTTGGTTCAAGACAATCACCAACCAGACGTTTCGCTCCATCCATTTCAGCGCTTTCGGCGCTTCGACGGAGCTCGGCGCGCCAGTCTCGCTGAGGTAACATTTGGCTTGATGCAGCAGGGACCCAGAGCGTGGCCGGATCAGCGATTGATTGCTCCAATCCCGGTTCAGCCGCGGCACAGAAGTGGGGACATGGCGTCACTGGGATGAGAATAGAATAGAAAAAGATGGGTTTGGCCGTCCAAAACTTGCAGAAATCTCACGTTATATAAGTGCTTTCAACACGGCTCAAATGGTCTTGCTTTCCTTTGGATGCAACAATTGATATATCATGATATATCGATCGTTTAATTTTTGTTTTTGTTTCGAGATGGGGTGACACGGTATATATCTCTCGCCTGAGGAGGCCCATTTAGGCGTGTCTATGTTGAAATGGAACATGAATTTTGGATGAAATACAATGAAAGAAGGATTGCAGAAGCCTCCTTTACACAATCTTCCCAATTTTGCATCCTCGATGCATCTCTAGAATGGTGAAAACGAGGCAGTGAACAACAACTCCAACACAAATGGTCTCTCACCTGTTGGTCTCTTTGGGAAGAAAAGAGACGTGTCGAGTCAACAGCTTGGCAGTCAACATCTATCGTTTCACATCGTCTCAAACACACCCAGCAACGGTCCAAATGTCGTTCGTCCAACCCGAGTTGACGGGTTTTCCTCGTTTCGAACCAGGACCTCGGTCGACTGCTCCTTCCGAGGTTCCGGAGCTCACGACCCTGTGCTTGGGCCTGAAGCAATCGGAGACGACACTTGGAAGAGAAGGGCTTAAAACGAAAACAAAAAGGCGAAAACTGAAAAAATGATGTGGATTTGCTAGGAGATCTCTTTATAGACAGATCTCTTTGCGTATCTTGTTTTGACGATTCATTTCTTGCAGTTGTGTGTGTGTGTCACCCCCTGTATCTAAGGGTTCCACCTCTTCTGTCACTTTCAACTTTTTTGAGCAGGGGGCAGAGGGATCTCCAGTTGTGGCCTCTGCCAACGAAGCTCCACACTGGATGATCAGGAAAACGTACCTGCGATCAACCGTTGCTCACGCTGTTCCACTCTTGGTTTGTTTCCATGGTCCTTCTGCTACCACCCCGAAACAGGTTTCTCCGCCACTTTCAGCAGCCGCGTTTTTTGCAGCTTGTCGCCGCAGTTGTGCACAAACCACTTGTTAAACATCTTCAATTGATCGGACTCCTCACCTTACCGTTGAGCCATTCCTTTCCTCGGGGAATTGAGTTAACTGAATACAATTGTCAGAGTGTGTTTCGCTCAGCCGTCCCACTCGGGTGCTGAGTGTGATCCCCGTCCTCACCACCTTTCACAGGAACTCCACTGGAAGTCACCTCCACATCCACCGAATTAACTGCCACAACGGCCGCCGGGCCTAACCACGGGAACTGACAGTCTTGCAGCGCTTGCATTTTTCTGCACTGAGATGTTTGACGGCTAAGTATTCACATGTGCATGTGCTGCTAAGTATTCACAGGCCGGACAAATTAACTGTGCATTTTTTCCCCCTCCCTACCCCTGGGCCCCTTTGCTACCCCACCCGCTACTCGGGAAACAGAAGGAAATCGCACTCAACACACTTGTGTGTTGGTGCCTTTCCTTCTGTTTCTCCTAGCCTATTGCTAGCTACCCGGGCGGTTTAAGACAAATGTCCCGCTCGCGCTCTACTTTCATTTAACTAAGTGGGCCTCGTAACTACCCCTATCTTTCTTTCTTGCCCTCTTAGTCTGCTTTTGTTTTGTTTGCTTTGTCTGTCTTTCTAAGGCTTTTTAGGTGGCTATTAGTTTTTCGCAGCGCCACTATTGGCGCTTTCTGTACAAAGCTCCACCTTCAACGTTCTACCGTTCTACACACTTGCGCCGGAATCGGCTGTTTGTGTGTGTCACCCCCTGTATCTAAGGGTTCCACCTCTTCTCTCACTTTCAACTTTTTTGAGCAGGGGGCAGAGGGATCTCCAGTTGTGGCCTCTGCCAACGAAGCTCCACACTGGATGATCAGGAAAACGTACCTGCGATCAACCGTTGCTCACGCTGTTCCACTCTTGGTTTGTTTACATGGTCCTTCATGCTACCACCCCGAAACAGGTTTCTCCCCCACTCTTAGCAGCCGCCTTTTTTGCAGCTTGTCGCCGCAGTTGTGCGCAAACCACTTGTTAAAACATCTTCAATTGATCGGACTCCTCACCTTACCGTTGAGCCATTCCTTAATGAGTTAACTGAATACAATTGTCAGAGTGTTAGTTGTCATTCTTTGCCAAAAGTTATATACATGTGTGAGTGAGTGCATGAGTGAAAGTATGTGTACTGTTTCCTTAATCGATTTACTTTCGCTGTTTGCTTCTAGGACATTTGTTGCTGCAAGTGCGTGGTAGTTCTTCAACTGTTTTGGTTCAACTATACTGACGCTGACGACGCATTCTGACGCCACATTCGCACACAATACCCCTGACGACGTATTCTGGCGACGGTTCCTTGTTCAAATCCTTTTTCCTTCCTCGCTACAGCACCAAAAAACCACTCCCTTTGGTACACAAAAGAAGTAGCGCGCGTCCGACCAGTGAGTCAGCGCGTCCGACTCGTCCACCAACCACACGGCAGGATGGACCTCTATTTCACCGAGGGGTCCAATTGGCCTTCCGGCACCTGTTGGTTTCAAGATGCTGAATCCAACAAGGTGCAGTCGAGCCTTGGCATCGAAATGGTATTGGCCAGCCGTCAGTCATATAGGTCAGAGAGGACCCCGCGCCAGTTCGAGGCTAAGATGCTAATGTACTTTGAATAGTAGTTTGAATTGATTTTTATGGGAGACGAGCTTTCCGAGCCTTTCCGAAAGGTTTGTACCCTAATATGACCTATGTTTCTTGCAAGCGTTGGTTCGTGCCTGAAGTCATAGGTCTTCACCCTCCCCCACAAAAAAAGAACAACAAAGAACAATAGCACCCAAGAGAGACATGTTTGTTCCCCTTTCCTCAACGGCACGGTTGCGCAACCTTGCGCCGCCTCGTCCTCGTCCTCGCCGAAAGCGGAGGTTGTCCATGGGACCGATGTACCAAAGTCAAGTGGAGTTCACCATCACGACCGTGGTCTCCTGGGACTTGACCTCAGTGGAAGGCGTCTCAGGTGGTTTGACCATGAACTACACCAACAACAACGGACAAGCGGAAGATGTGGTCGCCATCCCCGGCAAGTTCAAAGGTGAGACGACATGCGGATGGGGGATTTTGTTGGAGGATGTTGGGGGGTGCACGGCGGCTGGATTGTTTGTGGGGTTGTGCATTTCAGGATTGTTGCCTAGCCTGCCAAAACTCTGTTGGCACAGCCCAAATAGGGAAGGCACTTATATCTTCTTCCAGTTGCAGGGGACAGACTAATCATGCAGGGTTGAAGATAGATGTGCACAAGAATATGTGGGGAGTATGACCAGAGAGTGGAGAAGATGGCCACACATCTTCCACGATAAACATCTTCCACGCAGTGCAGGTTTTTTCAATACATCTTGGAAGGAGGTAAATCTGGCTGGGTTTCTGACCACCGCCAGGCTCCCAGTTGTCCATCACGAAGGCGCCCGGCGCTGGATTTCCAACGGTGCTCGCCGACAAGTGACTTGGTCCAGCGAGTGTGACCTGCAAATCAATGGCTGGGGGTCATGGCACCACCAGGTGGATCCGATCCGGTTCTTCCCCATCCCGGACCGGGTCATGCGCGGTGTCCGGATGGGTCGAGCTCGGGCTCCAGGTGGGTCACGACCCGCCCAAAAACTGGAGCTCTTGAAGGCTTGGCGAAAAATCTGGTCTCCGGCCTTCAGCTGGTTTGGCTCGTGGATGTTGATCGGATCACCTCAACGGATCGTTCTGAACACAGCAGAGACAGTCTGACAGCGAAATCCGAAGCTTTGATGGACATGACAGGGCTCCTTTTGACAAATCACATTCGTCACAGGTTCGTTTCATGGTGACACTAGCACTTCAACAGAGAACGGCTAGGAATGGCTAAGGCATCGCTTTGGAGCTTGCGCCTGCACACAATATTCACCAACTCTTGCGAGCTGCAACAACGACGCTTGCTTCACTGGCTGCCCTGGTGCATTGGCAGACAATCCTTGCGGTGACTTGGAAGCGATGATACATATGGATCCACGGATCCACGCCACGATAGGAATTATAGATTATGTTAATATGGTTTAATTGAACATGGGATGTTTTTTTTTCCACATTTAGAAGTATTTAGAAACTTAGTTTCATTGCGTTTGACTCATGACGGTTTTCTGTGTTTTTGGTGGCGGACTCCTGCATCTCGGCATGCAAGATGAGCGACCAAAACGGTGTACTTGTTGTGTTTGGTGCCCAAAAGACTGTGATTTCCAGAAGGCTTGACTTGACACACCCATTGACCGTTCCTGTGTCTCAAGTTTCTCCAGCAGACTGGACCTTTGCCGCTCACCGCGCTTCTTACGTCCAAAGACAGGTCAGCATCGATGCCGCCAATGGTATGCCAAAAGCTATGAGACAGATGAAAGCTACTGCGGATGGCTCTTTTCGAATGATGCGGAGACATACTGCTGGGCCATGGACGTGACCTGCCCCACACGTCAAGTGAATGAATGGATGTTCATGATTATTTAAGGGCTTACGCCCGACAGCCGGCCAGGGGCCCAAGCAAAGGGGAGGGGGCAGGGAAAAAGGGCACGGGGGCGTTGTTGTTGTTGTTGTTGCTGTTGTTGTTGGTGGTGGTGAGGTTCTCGAGGTTGTGGTTGTTCTTGTTGTCGTGGTTGTTGATGAGGTTGTTGTTGTGGTTGTTGTTGTTGTTGTTCTTGTTGGTGTTGTTGTTGTTGTTGTTGTCGTTGTCGTTGTCGTTGTTGTTGTTGTTGTTGGTGAGGTTCTCGAGGTTGTGGTTGTTCTTGTTGTCGTGGTTGTTGATGATGTTGTTGTTGTTGTTGTGGTTGTTGTTGTGGTTGTTGTTGTTCTTGTTGGTGTTGTTGTTGTTGTTGTTGTTCTGTTCTTGTCGTTCTTGTGGTTGTGGTGGTGGTGGTGGTTGTGGATGTGGACGTGGGTGTTGTGGGGGTGGTGGTGGGGATGGTGGTTGTTGTTGTTCTTGTTGTTGCCCCAGCACCCGCCCACGATGCCGACGAAGCACCCCGGTGAGGCACGCATTTCCAGCATTATTTGGGCCTATTTTGAGCCATGTTGACCCATCTTGCGCCCCAAGAGCGAAAAAGTGGAAGAAGCAGAAAACACTGTAAAACACACGATTCCTGTGGGGTCGGCGGTAGGGGCGGGACTCCACTCTCTCCTTCGGAGAGGAGAGACTGCCTACGGCAAAGACACGGCCATGGCGGGGCCCCGTGGGCCCCTGGCCGGATTTAAGGGCTTGCGCCCGACAGCCGGCCAGGGGCCCAAGCAAAGGGCTTGTTGCAGTCGTGTAGTGTTCTTGTCGTTGTTGTTGTTGTTGTTGCTGTTGTTGTTAGCCCAGCAGCCGCCCACGATGCAGACGAAGCACCCCGGTGCGGCACGCATTTCCAGCATTATTTGGGCCTATGTTGGGCCATGGTGACCCATCTTGAGCCACAAAGCCGGAAAAATGGAAGAAGCAGAAAACACTGTAAAACGCGGGACTGCGCAGGGGTCGGCGGCAGGGGCGGGACTCCACTCTCTCCTTCGGAGAGGAGAGATGCCTACGGCGAGGACACGGCCAGGTGGGGCCCCTGGCCGGATTTATGAGGCTTACGCCTGACAGCCGGGCGCCGGCCTATTTGGGTTTGGGTATGTGCAGGGCTGGGTCCTGTCTCTCTCTCTTTGTCTCTCTGTCTCTCTCCCTCTCTCTCTCTCTCACACACCTGTCTCTCTCTTTGAGACTTGGTGGAGCTATCTGGTGCGCATCTTGGCCGTAGGTTGGGCCAAGTTGAGCCCATGCGGTCTATGTTGGGCACATCTTGGGCCCAAGTTGAGCCTATGTTGGGCCTAGGTCGGCCTATGTTACGCCTACGTTGGCCTAGGTTGGGCCTATGTTGGCCCCATGTTGGCCTATGTTAGCCCTATGTTGAGCCATCTTGGAGGCTATGTTGGGCATATGTTGGCTATCTTGGGCCTATGTTGGGGATATGTTAGGCAACTTCTGTGCCCAACACCCACGAAATGTCGATTAAGCCTGTCCGCGCGGCACGCATAACTGACACCACGGGCACCCTGTCGTGGACGCCGAAGGCCACGAAACACTGCAAAAAACGATGTTTTTGAACAATTTTCGAACATCCAGCGCAAGATACATAAAAATCTGTCGACCGGATTCGACCGGGGGTATCCCGGCGGTCCAACAAAAGGGTCGGCGGCAGGGGGCGCGAGCGTATATAACCTTCGGTTACCAACCGAAGGCCTCCGGCAAGGACACGGGCGCGTGGCCGGCGCCCGGATTGTAAGGGCTCCGCCCCCTGCCGCCGACCCCGGGGATCTATATTTCAGCCGTGAAGCTGGAAAACAGGACAGAAGTCCGCCTATACGCAACGCAATAGATCAATTCAGTTGTTCTTTTATATATAAAAGGAGATTTCTCCCCATTGAGGTGTGAGTTAAAAACATTTGGGTCTTAACATGTTATGTACAGGTGGTTGATGGTGATTGTATTGTCAGTGTTGCAAGCTGTGCCAAGCTCTTTTCAGCGCGTTCGCTCAAAGTCCATCATCCTAAGCTGGACTCGGCCACACCATCACACAGGAATCATTGTATTGGACATTCAGCAGTGTTTGAAAAATTTCAGTGTGGAGCTTGTTGGTAAAAGGGCGCAAGCCGCCTAACCAGCTTCAAAATCAAGGACAAACATCCTTGTCCATCCAACGAATCCCTTAGATCAGCCTCACCACTGCTCCCTGAGCAAGATCTAGATCAGACTTCAAAAAATAGAGCGGCTTGCCTTGGATAAAGACACGGAGCCACGGTACACGACACTTTTCAGCCACGGACACGGAGCCACAGCTTTCCACAATCTAATTCGAGACCAAAAATCGCCCGAAAG